>OZ038482.1:86508837-86533837 GCA_964036315.1 Acanthosepion esculentum
GAAAACTTAGATTTGCACCCATACAGTTATGTCTCAGCTGCAGATGGCGGTTCAGCATCTGTCCTATCCAGGACGCAAGCCTGTCCAGGGTTTGATGAGTGATCGGCGTTCGCCCATCCAGCACGTCATTCCTTCTTCACGCCACCGATGTTGTCCAAGGAAAAGACAATGGACAATATACCTTGCCAAAATGGAGTTGAACATCGGACAGTTTCAGGGACTCCGGCTCCGGATCTGTCCTCAGGGTTGGCTCCCAAAGTCTTTCCCATGATTGGTCATGGCCGCAAGATACAGTGTGTTTAAAATCAGTGTTTCTTCCTCTCATATATATATATATATATATATATATATATATATATATATATATATATATATATACATACAAAGAGCCCATTTAATTTTTCATTAAGTTCTTCCCAATCAAGTCAGTAAAGCCACTAAGACACCAGTGGGTTACTGGCTGTGGAAGAATTAGAAACAGAAACATTACTAATTCGCAAGAAAAATAAGAGTAATCAGGAGGACAGTAGATAGCGATTGATATGGCATTACATTTTTGAAGATTAATGTTGGCTGGAAAACAGGGGCTCTTCCACAAGCGAGAAGAATTAGAAATGAAACTGCTCGCATAGAACTTATGATTACTTCTAGCCAACTCAACGGTAAATTAATATCCTGACGCAATCCCAGAACTGCGCTTAAATTCAAAAACTCTAGGTGCACGAAGTTGTGGATAAAATGTACGAAGTTCATATTTTGTTAAACTCACTACAATCTGTACACACGTCGACCAGCACATCACGAACGACCAAAATCCAACTGTCAATATAAGAAAAATATTATTGGATAAAACCAAAATAATCTACAGCACTCAATGCTAGATAAAAATCAAAATACTACAAGATATTCATATACAGAATAAATCGCCCGTATTAAATAAAGTATTATTCACTACAAGATGTGGTATCTTGAAGTGCATATTATATATTTGTTGAATCTCGACTAATGCATGGAATAATAATGCAACACAAAATGTACTTAGAACAAGAATGTATTATAACAAGAAAGTGTACACAATATTTACATATAGTCTTTTGGATATTCTGGGAAGACCGTTCCTGGAGAATGTGTTGACTAAGTCGCAGTCGGGCAGAGTCTCTAGTTGGATCTCGTGATTAGCCCCTCTGTCTTCCGGTACCAACCATATTTATATAGCCGGTACTCCGCTATGCAGATTAGGTGGATCCTACCACAACAATATTTAATGTGTGATTATATTATATTAGTAAGAGAAATAATACAAATAATGAAAGGAGATAATAAGAGTAAGTGACAAAATAACATAAATATATTTCATTCTTTTTGTGCGACCTTGTTCCCAATAACCGTTATACATGACGTCACGTTAGACTATTTCAAACTTCGAGCTTCCCAAAGAATATCGGAAGTTAGATAACAATTCTAACTGCCGCAAACACATTGGTGACTGCAATGGCCGAAAGTACTTGAACAGAACAATAGCTAATTATGAACTTTGGACAGAGCACAATACTCAATAACTTATTCGAAGGTTTATAAAAGACAATACAGAAATTAAAACAGAGAGACCATATTGGTTCTTTTTAATCAAGCATTCCTATTTAAAGACTTCCTATTTAAAGGTACCGTATTCACACACACACACACACATATACATATACATATATATATATATATATATATATATATATATATATATATATATAACAAATGAGAGGAAGAACTGATGGAGTAAAATTCCACTGTTAAAAACATTTACTTTTTAAAAAGTGCTCAATGCAAAGTAGACAAATATATTATTATTCTTATGATAAGAGATTATAATAAAAACATGTTGAAATCGCTACACAAAAGCTATCATGTTTCAATACCTTGATTGTACTTCTTCAGATGATGGCAATATATGGAGATATATATATATATATATATATATAGAGAGAGAGAGAGAGAGATAAATTAATTATTCCTGATCAAACTCAATTCATAAGTATTATATTAAATATACTACAATATGTCTAACAGAAGGGCTCACGTTAAATTTCCTTGATCATAGCTCACATTTAAGTAGTCACAGACACCTACCAAACTCCATCCGTAAATTACTCGGTAACAATACTAATATAACAGCCTCATCTACATGTAAAAAAGGCTAAACATATTGGAAGCATTAATAAAAAAGAAAACCCAACACTCAAAACCATCAACTATGAACACGTTCACAATATGCTGACCATTTTTGGGAAATAAAACATTCTTATAGCTCTAGATGCATATATAAAAAGTCTATACATTGAGATAAAAGTAAAAATAAAATCATGCTTGATAATATATAAAAGAATAGCCGAAAGCACTTGGACATACTGAACATTCAGACAATTTATACATAATTTGTGTCCAGAAAAGAAAAAAAAGCAATTATAAGAATACAAGAAAAATTAAATGAAGATTTTAACCACCGCAATACCGTATCAGTTGTTTTTAAGTAAACTATATATATATATATATATATATATATATATATATATATATATATGTATGTATATATATATATATATATATATATATATATATATATATATATATATATATATATATATATGTGTGTGTGTGTGTGTGTGTGTCTGTGCAGACAAAAGAATTTGGTTCTTGGTAATGACTGCGATGGCCGAATGTTCTTGAAGGCAACAGTAGCAAAATATGATCTTTGGGCAGTTTATCTACAACATCGATCACAATACTAAACAACTTATTCGAAAGTTGGAAAATACAATAAAAAAATTAAACAGACAGACCATATCGGTTCTTTTTAATCAAATTTATTTGGATGGAGACTTTCTATATAAAAAATAACTTGTCCACACACACACACACACACACGCACACACACACACACATATATATATATATATATATATATATATATATATATATATATATATATATATATGTATATACATATATATATATATACATATATATATATATTCTTTAGTTTCGCCCCTATGATTTTATCTCTTTCGCCAATTCAGTCACATTTCTGGTTGTATAATTAAACGCAATATAGTTTGTTTCATTATTTTCATCTTTTCATCTCTCCTTTATTCTTTATATTTTATTTTTTAAAGATCTATATCCTTTGCTTTCCAGTCCGACATTCCCCACCTTCTATTTCTGAAGCCTGTATTCTAAGTTTGACCATTTGTTCAATCCTCGCAGAATTCTTACATTTTTCATTTTCTAGTTACCAGGGCAACAGACTTAATTCTTGTCAGTTTTGTTCCAGCAATTTCCAACGTGACTTCCGTATCTTCCCCATTTTTCTTCTTTTTTCAATATCTATTTTTGTTTTGGTTATGCTACACTTTATTCATTCTTGTTTGAATGAGAAATAACTATTTCCATAACTCATTTTTCTCCGTTCGTCTCTTAAATAACATGCCATATGTCTTCGTGACAATCCGGCTGGCTGAATCGTTCGTCAATTTTCTAAATATTAGTCGATTTTTGCAGACAAGGATTCTTTTAAAACGGATCGAGCGTTTCTTTCTTTTGTGTAAACATGAGAAAAAGCAGACAGCATGTCTGCACTAGGCAGAAAAACAGCAAATTAGATACCGTATGCATAACATTTGCATCTAAGGCACTGAATCGAGGAAACAAAGAGAAGAGGTCTCTGATCACAGTTTGCTTTGCTTTGTAAATGACCATAACCACATTCCCCTGCTATGTGCCAGCATACAATTCATATAGACTCATATGACTGCCAGGTTCACTTTGTTTATTTTTGCATCTGGCGATATGGGCATTGACGTGAGAGTGACCATCACGAAAAGCATAAGCAACGAACCGATTTCGAATTTTGCTTGAAGTTGCTAATGAATCTCCTTTTTGTTGTTCCTATCATCTAATCAGATATCATAACGAAATCGTTTCGCCATTAGAACACTTGGATAATTAACAGGGACTTTTCTTTAATCAGTTCATTTCAAACAAGATAATAAAAGCCACTAGGATTCAAAGGGTTACTGATAGTGAAAGAAACAAAGAACAGAATTCTATGAGGCAGAAGATAACGATTGATATTTATTTTACATTTTTGAAGATCGTTGTTGGTTTGTTGTTCTTTCTCCTTTTTTTAAATCATTTCGCCCCAAGCAAGGTGGGAATGCCACTAGTACGCAGAGGGTTCCATGGAATGAAAGTTTGAGAAAAGACTGAGCATAGGGAAGATTAAGGAAAGAACAAAAGATGAATGAGATTCAAGAAAATGGAAGATTGCGATTGACGTTGTATTTAAATTTTTAAAGATTGGATTTATAAGGGAAGCAATTAAGCGGAAGGAAATTCCGCATAGAGGAAGTGCGAGAAAATATACTGTTGGTGTAGAACTGATGGTTGCATTTACCTATTTCAACAGTAAATTGATGGGACCTAAACGCCAATCTAGTAGCACGCTTAGTTGAGATGAAAGTAGGAAGACGAAAGATAGTTTTATATTAACATAGAAAAACTACTAGATTCCTCGTAAAATCTCTCAAGTCATTTGTCAATCAACATGAGTCAATACTATATATACTTATATGATAAGCCATTATAGTAACGTGATGTTTTCTAAGGCAAGACAGATTATCTCACCTTCTAGATGCTAGTTCAGTGGTTCTACGACAGATTGGTTTTTATCGTATCATGTGACCAACGGAGATCTTTCCGAGTATCGACTTTTAATATGCTAATCATGTAAAGCATGAACAAACAGATTTTTCTAAATTGCGATTTCTTTAAAGATGAAAGAAGGCTTGGAGAATTCTACTCACAATGTCCACCTAATTCAAGAGGAAAGCGGTTAGAAATCTATTTTAGAAGTTTCAACGAGCGACAAGTACAACAAATAGAAAAAAAGGGTAGAAATAAAAGAAAGGAAGCTGGAGAGATCCATGATCCTGTGAAAAAAGATATAGTATATAAATAATCTACGGAAAAATGCAGTGTGTAATTGTTAGTAATATAAATTTAATAAGACATAACTGAGGTGATTTTGATACATAATTGGCGTATTGATTTGTGGCCGTTTGTCTATTTTTAACTTCTTAAATATGTTGATTTACGGTAGACGTTTGGTTTATAATCGATATCTGCTCGAATTAAAAGAAATATCAAGAAACAAGTAAGTTATTTGTTTCTTTTAAAAAATGAGGATGTCATATAAACTATAATAAAAGAATTAAAGAACGAATCATGACCTTCACATTTGAACCAACCAAAAAATGAAACATCATTGCCAAGAAGAAAATACAATCTAAAAATAAGAATATATATATTATCTACTCAGATACAGGTGGTAGTAGCATAATTATGAATGTCAGTGCATACAACGAAAAATAAAATATCTGTTAAACGATAAAAGTGTATGTAAGTAAAACACAAGTAATAAATAATAATAAATATGAAAAAACTGAAGAACAGGAAATAAAAAAGACGACACAAAAATTCAACCATCCCCCCCCAACAAAAAATTAATATTGAATATAGAGTGGTTTAAGATTTTTTTAAAATTACAATCTAAACAAAACTAATATAAAAAATGTGCTGAAAATAACCAGACAGAGACAAATTTTATTTTGTTGTTTTTTGTTTTTCATTTTTTATTTTTAATAATGTTCCATAGTGACTGTGTTTTGTTGTAATAGGAAAATAAAACATTGTCTCAATATTCGGCCTTTAATTTGATTGGTTCTGTTAGTAGCATTTTCCTAATAGACTAATTCGATTATAATGAAAAGTGTTTGTTTGTTTTTTTTATTATTAATCGGGTTAATTGCGGTTTAGCAGACAAAGTAAAAGACCGTATTGAAATAAACTAACACCAAACAAAACGAATTCATCAATGATTCCTTTGGGATAAAACATCGTTTTGCCACAAGGTTCCAGTCGTTTTCTGCTCGAATTTTCTGCTGCATCTGTTCGTATTCGAGGACAGATCTTATTCATTAGATCAACGTTTCTAATCTGAGATTACCGACAATATCCTACATCTGTGGAGAATTTAGCAAAAAAGATGTTCTTCATCAGACTACTTTATTAAATAACGCCTCAGGTAAGGAATCCAAATCAAATTTCAAACAGTTATACCAGATTTCCTGTTTCCCATGATTTAGCAAAAAACATACTCATCAGTCAAACTTGCTATAATGCAATAATGAATTATAATAATTTCATGTTATATTCTGGTATTAATCTATGCTCCAAAAAATTAGAACTTGTATCGGCCGCCATGCTAAATTTTTAGTCTTCACACAATAAACACATACCCATTCAGTTTTCTGTTCATAAACCTACGTTATGTAATGGGTACATTTACTTTTACCGACAGTAGTTACGTATATTGGAATAAATATGAAAAACAAAACAATAAATAGGACTGGAGAATGCAAATTAAATTTTTTACCATTAACAAAAGAAATATGTTAACAAAATACAGAAATGTGTTACATGTCTTCTCCCCGTAAACTTAACGAATATTACAAAGTTCCCTCCTTACTCAAAAATGCTCAAAAATACAATAATTAGTTACATGCCTCCTCTCTGAGCTTAAAAAAGAAAGCTTGAAAATGAGGCAAAACTCTCTCCTTATCCTCAAAAGCAGCAGAAACGTTTTCAAACATTGTTTTTCCTGAGTGTCAGAGGATCAGCTTCTCTTTAGTGCGTTTACTACTTTACTATTCGTTATCCAGACTAGAGCTTTACTGATTGGCTGTTAAGGTTCATAGACTGGCTAAGAGTATGGAATAGTATGGAAGAAGAAGACCGGTTAATACGACAGCGAAACATTTCAATTATATATGTGCTCTTCTTCGGCAAATAACGTAACATGATAGTTTGACAGAATTTGTATACTCAGGTCAGAAAACATACAATATGGAAACTGCAATCTTATGCATTTCCTAAGAGCACGATTATGAACCAAATTATAAAAGCTTCAATGGGAATTCTTTCAACATTAATTCCGCTTTAACTGATAAGCAAAAAAGAACACCAATCGTCAATTCTAGTTTTAGCATTTGTATATTTTTCGTTTGATTAATGGCATCACTTATTCAGGTTTACGTTTACCTTTGAAACAGGGATATCTTCAAGTGAAAAATAAACAAACATTGCCATTTCAAAAATTATACATGATGGGATTGATTATAGTACACTTGCATGATTGAAGTAAAAACAAATCTTATGCCACCTGATCTATGAATGACTTCATATCTGATCGACACTCGTCTGCTTAACTTTGTGATTATGCATGATCAACCCGATTCAAAGATGAAAATTCTATTTACAGACTAAAAAAAGACTATTTCAAGATATTCTATATATTTTAAACATTTTCCAGTCTCACAAAATAAATATCTAGAAAGTGAAACAGAAGACACCAAGACCTGAAAGCGCATTGGAAAAGCGAAAAATTGCTTTCAAAAGCTACGAATGGTATTAAAAAACAATGTAATAATGTAATATCAGTCCTCCTATATGACAACGAATGCTGGGCAATCTATTCATATTTGAATAAACGACCTGAAGCAACAGAAATCGGATTATGCTGAGAAACCAATTACTTGAACATGTGAACAACGACAATGAAAAAAAAAAAGGATACTTATACTTCAAATCAGAAAGAGACATTTGGTATTTCTCTAGCATAGGAAAGTGTGAAGTATCTGATATCCACAGGACGTATTGGAGGCAAAATGGACAGAAAAAACTGCGAATAACGTTTCTCTGCATCTCCCCAGCAATAAAACCGATAGAAAGTTGTAAATTCAGGTCCGAAGTAGACTTCGTCTCGCAATTCATCACTGGTCCTGATTTATTTTAAAAACAGCCCCGTGCGAAAATTCTTAATGGAGAAGTGGTCAAATCGAGCTTTATATAGGATGCCAAGTGACATGGTCAATAAAAATAATATTATTTTAAGGGTTAGACTATCTGATTTTGTTAAATATAATAGAATAGGAAGCAAAAAGCATGAAAATAATATCAGAAATATATATAAGTGAACATTGAAGTCAACACTAACATGCGACAGGCTGTTTCATGCTAGACGCAATCATCAGGCCTGACGATTTCGTCTAGCATGAAACAGCCCGTCGCCTCTAAATGTGGACTTCAATGTTCACTTTTATATTTACACAAGTTCTATCTCAGATATTGAGCACTTTGTCCCATAAATATGGCACACCTTAAGACTATATTTCTCCATATATATATATATATATATATATATATATATATATATATATATATATATATATAATTAAACCTAAAGAGCCAGACAAACCTACCAAGGTTTCACCTACGCGGATCGTCTGGGAATATATATATATATATATATATATATATATATATATATATATATATATATAGAGAGAGAGAGAGAGAGAGAGCGACAGACAGGCAGATATACAGACAGACAGATAGATAGATAGATAGATAGATAGATAGATAGATAGATAGATAGATAGATGAACAATCCAAATTAAAATACGGCTTGAAATTCCACAAATATTTGCTAGACAAATGGAAACCATACTTGGATGAATTGCCTTATTCTAAAGAATCACACATTCGGCCAAAATGAATTCAAGACCGTAATTAACAGAATCAATAATAACATCCAATTCACAGTGCAATTCGGTCAAGAATAATTTCCACTCTTGCACGTTTTAATCATATAAAAGACGCAAACATTGAAACGGACATCTACCGCAAACCAACTGATTCTAAACAATACCTGCTATTCACCTCAAGCCATCAATACGAATCGTCCATTACATTTAGCGAGAATAATTTGCACAACTGTTTCAAATTATGAAAAGCGGTGTAAAAGACTCCAAGAATTGAAAGGAAGCACCCAGCGTTATTAATAGATGACGGAAGAGAACGTGTCAAAGCAATAGATATTCAAGAATTACAAAAAAAGAATTTCACCCCAAGAAATACAAACGCATACAACATTATCCACAAAAACGTCCCACTATTTAGACAAGACTCAAAAATGAAAAAAGCACTCGAAGCACATAAAATAATCACAAGACAAGAAAATCCCCCCAAACTACTCATCAGCTCCAAAGTACTCAACACCAACTGTTTTAAAAGTGTGTTGGCCTAATTTCAGGACTTGCATTACCTTGATTGAAGACATAATGTATAAATTGAAATAAGGACAATCTTATTTTGTAAAACATTCATTCAAAAATTTATTAAATACTAATAAAATGTAAAGAATGTAATGAAAATGACATTGGGTAAAGCAAACTCACTCTCAGAAACAGAATAACAATTCATCGCCAACCGATACAACACGCCGCCACAAGACAGATACAACTCAGTCAGCATTTAGACTCATATGCAAAAAATAAGTCTCCCAAGTGTATCTTTGCCCAGACAATACCGCAAACCAGTTATCAATAAAGAAAATATATTTATCCAAAAACAATATCTGACCAAACTCTGACTAGGTGTATTTACCAAGGATTACTCACCCCCACACACAGGCGAACGCAAACACAAACATTCTCCTACACATATACACCTACACCTAACATTCTTGTCCGTTTAACTGATGGACTATTACTATTATCATTGTTATTAAGACGATTAACCACTACCCCTCCACACACCCACAAATAAAACTTCTTGTGCCCCTGACTAGTACAATGAACATTTTGGGACTGACACTAAGGTCTATTAAAATAAAATCCCTGACACCTGAACTGTTTATGTTTTTAGCGACTGAACCATGAAAATCCTAAAAAAAAATTATGATCACCCATTTATGGCCCATAGAATACTATGCTTGGTCAAGGGATCATAATCAGCCTATCAGACTGCATTTTAAACAGATAACAATTTGAGACACTTTTTTGCCAAAAAAGTAAGAATTCTCGAACTCCAGTTAGACACTAGACATATCATAGCCAAATATCTTTATCTCAATTCAAATTTTGAAAAGCATAGTACTGCGAAATAAGTAAAGTTACTCTAAATATTCTTAAAGAATTCAGTTGCATTTTCAACTTCTTTTTCTTATTAATGTTCGTTTTATGATATTAATATTTTTTATCAATTTTATGCATTTATACTTCAGACTACAATTAAAGAATTACTAAAATTAAAGAATTTAATATCAGTTATATCCCCTTGCGCTACAAATGGAGCACATTTATTAACAACTCCTTTCTAAACTTCGCTATTTACTTCATATTATTTAATAGTATGCAGTTTTCGGCGTAATTCTACTAACTTTTTCTATATGTCTAATGACTTTGTGGACACTCTGTATATATATATATATATATATATATATATATATATATATATATATATATATATATATATATATATAGTAATTCATCGTGTCTAGAAAAATCCTCAACAGAATATTCTGTTGAGGATCCTTCTAGGCTCGATGAATTACTATATGATTATTCTAATTCCTCAAAATTCTTTCACTTGACATATAAGGATATATAGATATATATGGATGTTATATGATAAAAATATAGTTTTAAGACATGATATATCTATGGTTTAAAAGTGCTTATGTAAATATAACAGTGGACATTGAAGTCAACAGCCACAGCGGCAACAGTCGTTTTCATGCTTGAACGCAATTTTGTATTTCTTATTCTCAGTATTCGTTTAAAGAACCACATCACCGTTTCGTAATGTCTCTTGTAAACCTGTAACCTACACCCAGCTATGGGTTAAATAGTAAGACTTTTATTATTGTTATTCTAAAAATATTCGCTCGCAAAAGATGATATTCTTAGAATTCGAAATCTTGGCTTAAGATAACACACGGAGGGTTGATAAGCCTTAAAATATAAATAAAAACAGTTCTTTATCTCTGTTTTCTAACATTTCCGGTCATAAATGGGATTAGGTGTTTCGTAGACATCTGACACTGCTTTTCTTTTTTTGTCTAAGAGTATTTCCTGTCTCTTCATATGTTGCTTAGTATCTGAAAGGCAACTTCCGCTAATACTGTGTACCTACGGATATGTGCACCAAGAATCAAGAATACAAGTTGTAAAAACCTCAGAAGGATACTGCTTATTCTCAATAGATTGTGGATATGTTATGCCGATAAAATTTATGTATCAATTAAATGTTGTATTAAAAAACAAAACCATGCAATAAGAAAGAGTAATAAAGAAATTAATAACACCACGTTTCCTTAATGATTGCTATATCATATATATGAATTTACTTCGCTAATTGTGTTTATATCGGGGAATAAAAATTAACGTTATGAAAAATAAATTGTTGATTTTGTTAATTCATGCTTAATGCTGTTTGTTAGACAATTTTCATAACGAATGTTTTTTTCTTTATTCATCTCCTGTGTTTTATAGAAATTTCAAGCATTAGGTTTCGGGTTTTGTGTGAGGTGTTCTTAAATTTCCAAATATCATCTTCTAAATATATACAAAAACAGAGCAGGTGCAATGTTGAAATTACAGTTATTTCTCACCTTTCAACATTTCGCTCTAAGATATATCACGTTGTTTAAAAATCGCACAACTACAGGTTTAAACGTAACAACCCGAAGATGTCGTTAAAACATATGAACATAACCTTTAATAAAAGTTGAAAATGTCCAAAAGCGAATTATGAAAAGGTAACTGGTATTAAGAAGTAGTCGAGATTCTAAGTATAATGTGTGAAACAAAAAATCATTGCTTTGTTCAGGAAAATTACGATTTTTAAAAAAAAGAACTACAAATGGTAATGGGGGAAATTAACCGTTTTCATACAGGAGAATTTTAGTACACATTGGCAATATATTTAGCGTTACTGTCCTTTGCTGAAACTCATCAAAGATTTTATTTAAAACAGTTTTAAGGAATTTGAATTTCTCAAATCCTCTAATTGTTATAGCGCTTTCTAATAATAATGGGAGTTTTCTTCAAATCTTTAAGTTTCTGTTGGTGTAAATTGTTGATTATATCATTACTTCCTCTTCTGTTTATATATTACCCTTTATATTTTTTATTTGATGCTCTCAGAAATGATCACGAGATGTGGTTTTTTTTTAATTGGTGAAGCCGTTTGTTGTGATTAGCTTTCGTATCTGATGGAAAAAAATTTCTGATAGATTTAAAGGATTTATTCGTTTGAACAATTTTAAACATTGAGCTGAGAAATTGTTAGTATATATATGGTGATTTAGACATTTATGAATGAGATCGGTGCTATGCATGACATCCGCATGAAAGACTAGATCAAACTAGACTATTCCTGAATATGAAGACATGTAGGGTTTTTTGTAGCAGCGTAAAGTATTATTAGACAGTTCTGTTCTACGTTCAATATCATCGTCTCCTGTAGTAAATTTATTATAACTAATCCAGACACTGATGTATTTCCGTCGCATTAGCCATAACTACTCTCATTCTAATTACAGTTCATAGTTTCTGCTTTAGAAAGTTTTCTCTTGTCTTACTTCTTGGAACAATTAGTTTAAAATGTATCAGTTTATTATTATTTTATTCAGGGTGTAAATAAACCACAAGGAAAATTAGGTATACAACAATAATAAAAATGATATAAACATATCAACTAATAGAGAAAAGGTTTTTGATCAGTGAAGCAAAGAGAAAATAAAATAATTAGTACATAGCCTTCTCCTGGAATCGTCAGCAAACGAACATTTTTTTTAAATTCTTAGCTTCACTATTTACATTATTCGGATTATTGTCCTCATCTTTGTCGCCATATTTATTACAACGTTTCGGCCGTTGTACGCTCCGGCCTTCTTCAGGTGTTAGTTTGATCAAGTGACAGGACCCAAAGAGTTCAATACCTGGTTAAGGCGGTGGAGAACTTAGAGAGGGGAACTAACATAACTGATATCAATTAGACATGGCACGTGGAACTAGAACATCATATCCCAGTGAGCGAAATAAATGGTTCAGTTCGACATTCCAACCACCTGAAGAAGGCCGGAGCGTACAGCGATCGAAACGTTGTAATAAATATGGCGACAAAGATGGGGACAATAGTCCGAATAATGTAAATAGTGTACATAATGCCTGAACTCAGAAATATAGCCAGATTCTTAGCTTCAATAAACATAATGTTTTTCAACTACATTCCAAGTGAACATGGTATAGTTCCCCGCTGTATGTCCTACAAAAGGTTGCAATATCTCACATTTAAAGAGGTTATCATTTTTTCATTAACATTCGCGTTCCTCCGCGAAGCAGGTGAAAGACTCGACCGGCAAAACAGAATTGTACCACCGTCTTTTACAAGCTACCCACATCCAAAAGGTGGAACTAGTTGCTATGGTTTACTCACCCACTGCCTATTGTGCATCGTGTTCCACAGGGATCGTCCATTAAGTAGCGAACAATTTTTACGCTATTTAACTTCGCTTATCGATCAAGAACTAACACTCTCCGTGTAATTTAACCTTATATCTTCAATAAAAATGCCCTTCCAATGTGACATAATTATCTTCATTCTTCTCATTAACGATATGGGATCACGGCCACACCACGTTGAAACACAGCTCCCCGTACGATCACTGAACTTAGCAACTTCGAGCCAAGTCATTTCCTGGATGGGTGACCGCTTGTGAATATCCGGTGCTGTAATCTTGGGTGCACAAGGGTTGTAAGGGTTGATAACTCGGAAAAGTTAATCGGAGACCCAAATTCTAATATCATTTGGGTTCGTTATATTTCACTTATATTCTCGCAAATAACCTTGGAAAAAGTATGATTCCAACACTTCCCCCAGCTATGGATTAATCAGTATAACGTGTATCATTAAACCATATGTATCTCAAACGAATTAATTCAATCTGTAAATATTTTCTGGTTTCAAAATACTCCGCAATATGTTTATAACCCACAGAAAACGATATAAATAAATTAATCAGTAACAATCCAATCAGGAACTTCTCAAATTAGTATTAAACTTATTTGAAACTGGTACTATATTTATGCACATGTTTCCGAACCTCAAGTTGCAGTCAGACTCTCTTCTAAGCTAATACAAACAGTTCATTGGGGAAAACAGGTATGAGACTTTCAATTCTCCAAAAACAAAATTGCATAAATTGATCATCATCGTTCAGACCCTATTTTTTCCAGTAATAATGAAGGGTTCCACGCCCAATATTGCACCTAGCTTGTTAAGCGTCACAGGCACACAAGTTCACGCCATATTTCAAGTGAAACGCGCATTGCTAAAGTGTCTGGAAAATGATCCTCTCTATCTATCAGTTCATCAAGTACATGAAACCTTCTTATAATCTCTATCTTTAAAAGTGTCTGAATAGACCAAAAATGGATTTCGTTAATCGGACTGACTTCCTCATCTTGGTTGCTTTCCTCACAACGTTTAAGTTAAAGTAAGGGTGGATGAACATCGAAAAGCAGTGACTAGAGGGGAGACGGAAAAGTCGGGTATAGCCTACCATGTATGGAAGGAAAAGGGTGACCATCGCCCTCTCTGGGATGAAGTTAAAATAATAAACAGTGAGCCCCACTGGAAAGTGAGAAAACTCAAAGAAACAGCTCACATGCTAGGACATAACAACCTCCTGAGCAGACCAAGTATAGAACTGAACACGATTTGGGCACCCCTAATCGTAAGAGAGAACCTAGAATAACAACTTAGGTTTAAATATACCTAAAATTCATACACGATCGTCCCAGTGACACATGGCCGAGGCGACTAGGACGTTGGAACAGTGATTGCAAGTTCTCCCGATGTTCTGAGTTCAATCCCGAGCAAAGGCCGTGGCAGCAACAAACAAGAGCGGTGACAACAGCAGCAGCAACGATGGCGTCAAGCAGTAGTAGCAGCAGCGGAACGAGAACATGGTACCCCCTTAACAATAAGGTTCCCGAGTTCGAGATGCACCTGAAGAAGGCCGGAGGATCAGACGGCCGAAACGTTGTGAGGAAAGCTCCAAGATGAGGAAGTCAGTCCGATTAACGAAATCCATAGTGAAAACCCCTCATCCCAAAAATATAAAAAAAAATATAGACAATTACTAGACCAAAAATGCAGTATACTCTACCATATCTGGGCTCGAACTGGTCAACCTTCACTTTCCAGTTTTGACAGAATTCAAAATGGCGCGCGGGAAAAGAGTTCGGAGAACGGCTTATTCTATACTCTGCAGAGTCTTTCCAACAGACTCGACGTGGCAAACTTGGCGCTACTCTGTCACTATTCCCATGGCAAATATTCACATGAGCTCCGTTCTTTAGTTCCACAATATCATACCTTTAGGGCTAGGACACACCACGCTACTCCAACTGAGTCGAATTTCTTTCATTCAGTCCCCGTTTCAAATGTAAGATATAAGGTACACTCAAGTTTCGCCGAAAACAACCACTTTGTAGTTCTACAGATTTAAACGCGAATGCTACCTTAAGCATTACAATATTATTTCATCTTTTTTTCAGTTATATCACTCAATTTAAACATCATTAAGATTTTATCAGTTTTCCTTTACCTTGTGTGACTTTCGAGCTTTGTATCTAGTGAATTCTAATATTTAACAATATTACTTCATCGATGAAAAAAAATAAACGGTGAAAATCCCATGTACATGTTGGAGTTTTGCAATCAAACAACGGTGACGTATTTTTAAAGAGAAGTCTGTAATCGATTGCTGGAGAGAGCAAGGCCATTAAATTGAGCAGTAATGACCCATGATATAATACCATCAGGGTTTTTTAAACGTTGATATTGTAAGAATGTAGATTAACAGAAAACCGAAATTAATTCAGGATTTAAACAATTTTATAGAAAAATAAATTTTCAGTAATAAACGGTGCTGCAGAAATATCTGAGACATATACCTTCTAGAAATACCTCCCGGAAATACCTTCCAGAAATACCCCCCGGAAATACCTTCCAGAAATATCTCCCGGAAATACCTCTCAGGAAATACCTTTCAGAAATACCTTACAGAAATAATTCCCGGAAATACCTCCGACATGATGGTAAGACATTAGCGACACTGTGCGACGGAAATACCTCCCTGATTTTAAACTGTCACTTTTGTGATGCTATTGAACTTCGACAAGTAGCAATGGGTCTTCATCTAGGTAATGTCTTACGATCATGTGAGAAATAGTTCTACTGCACTATGTAGCTAACATCTTACAATTATCTGGGAGGTATATGTAGGAGGTGATAGTCGCTTTCTTATAATCAAATATTGGTCATTCATTGCCAGTGCTACTCACTTTTTATTTGTGAGAGTTATTTTTTTAATTCAATAATATTATGTGGCTTAGTGGCTTTATCACTTTGCTTCGGGCTAAATAATTTTTTTAAAGTTTGTTTTTTTAAATACTCATGGAACTTTCCTTAAAATACTTCAAATTTGCATGAACAATGGGATCCCATCTCTTGTGGAATATGCATTTTATTTCTTGTACGATTTTTTAATAAAAACATATCCTATATATTACCTTTTAATTTTCTACAAATATGGTTTATATCTTCTGTATATTAATTTTTACCGAAATTGACTTGCCGGTTCGTGCATTATTCTTCTCCTCTGTGCCAATGTTCATCCTTCGCTCCTGCCTGGATTCCGATAGAAATGATCTGTCATGCATTGCTAAAACTTATGATTTTTTTTCGGAAGAACGCTTTTGGTGCGATATTTGAGCTCTTTTATCCGCCCCAGAAATCTCAATCCGCAGTTTATTTCGCCGGCGATAAACAATAACAGACAGACAAGGTTGACGGCGAAACGGGCGGTCCGCAAGGCGACATCGTTTTTCGTTCTTCAATAAATTCGCAAGGCCGTAATTGGCACTTCTTGTGCAATCTCTGTTGAGAGCTTTGCGCCTAGCCTCGATGACAGTGGATCGGCAGAATAGAGCGTATTAATTTCGAATCTGTCAACATCGAAATCCATCTGCTCCAGCACGCGTGTATACAGAAAATTATTTTGTCTGTTCAGAAATCTCACCAGGAAACAATAATCAATGCACGTCTACGTGGGTATCCATAGAACGGTCTTCCATATACTCAATGAAAATTTTACAAAAATTGCTTGTATGATCGGTGTTAATGCCAAAGGTAATGTCAGTCCTTTCGATGTAAGGAAACATTCATCATTAATTGTCAGTGCTAATCGGGTTATGTTTTTTCTGGTCAAGTGGTTAGGAGCAAAGCATAGTATCTGTCCTCCTCATTTCTAGTGTTCATATTAGCCGTTTCGTTATCAGGAAACATTCGTCATTCATTGACCAGTGTTACTCGAGTTATGCTTTTCTTTGCTCGCTGAATTCAGCATTTCCCCTCTCTTTGACTAGTTTGCAGCCAGTGATAGAAAGTCCACTCTGCCCGGACATTAAACCTATAGCCTGTGTATACATACCTTTCCAAAAGGTAACGGGGCGTAAGTGAAAGTATCAAACATGATAGAAATTCGAAATCGGTTCACTTCTTTCTCATTCCGAGCGACAACCCATCCAGACAACCGTATACATTATATAAGCCAATGTGTAAGGTCAATCCACTAAAACATTAACATGTTCACTTGATCCAAAAAACCATTGTCTAAACCTTTGATTTATATTCTTATAAAATCTTTCTGTGTATAATTTGACAAAAGTGTTCCTTGGTGGGGAGAGGGGATATTTTTAATCTTGCTTTATGATCCGCTGTTGTTAAATCATTGAGAATTTTTATTGGTTGTAAAAAACCGTGAATCTTTGTAAGAAAGATGAATTAAAACTGTACAACACGCGAAAACTATTGAGATCTCGTTCAAACCAAAACAGGTTGTCATTAAACTCATCCGTACGATATTTTCTGAGTTTTTCCAATCATCTTCAAGCATGTATTTCCTTTAAAGAATCATTTAAAATTACTTCCTTTGATAAGTCGAATTGCTTCCTCGGCCTCTTTATACACACACACACACACACACACACACACACACACACACATATATATATATATATATATATATATATATATATATATAATTATATTCTGTTTCGAATTCATTACATGTCTCGCGTATTCATAGACACGTCCATCTTTAGAAGATTCAATCTAGTAACACAAATTGCACTGTAATAAACGAATTTTACTCGTTTAAAACTGTATAAAAACACGTACCACCCTGTATTATCGATGTTTTAAGCATTTTAGACTCGCTTATCAGAATTCGGATAGTAATCATGGGATAAGCTTGTATTTTTGCCTGCAAAAGAGAATGGATAATTATTATATCTGTGAAAATATCTGCCAGATAACTTACAACCTGTCATAGATAAAATAATAATAAGCCAATGCTAACACGAATGACGTAAACATGTACGAAACACAAATAATTACGATTCTGTCGGACATTAGCTATTTGATTTGTGTAATATCTAGACAAAACGAATGAAATCGTAAACATCTCATTTTCAATTTTCTGTCGATCTGTGTTACATAGCATTTAGAATCGTGCACCACACAATAGCTTAAACTTAAGTTATAACTATATTATATGTAATATAATATATGTAAAGATATTAACTTTAAGCCGAATTATAAAAAACAATGGTATTTTTAAAAAATCATATGAACTTTTTAGAAGAAAGCATAGAACTTCTTCATTTGTTTCGCCATTTTTCATTATTCTTTTCGTTTAAATGGCTTGATCACAACCGTTTGTCTTTTGTCAATCGTCACGTTTTGTTTTCTTTTAACCTTTTTTTCTCATATGTTGTTTTTTTCAAAAAACATTTCTACTTTCATTCATAAGTTATTAGATTAACTTTGCGTGTGTGGCAATAGAAAAAATGTTTGAACGTCATTAAAGCTTTAGTCTCCTTCTACGCGTGCGCCGTTTCAATATGCCCGCTAGAAACATTAATGACTTCGTCAGATTATATTTCGTTTATATTTTTAAATGCTAATCACCTACACAGCACCTTGACCTCATTACTGGCTGCAAAATAGCTCAGACGAAATGAATAAAAAGAAAATTAATTATCACTATAGTTTTAGCGAGTCGAAAGAAAGCATTGGTTCTTTTTTAGGATACTTTTTTCATTTCCTCAACTCGTCTGCCTAAGTCTATCAACAAAATGATTCCGATTTAATTTCCGGTCGGCAAATAGACACTATCTGTGGAAATATCATTTATTTTTTTCTTCTTCTACGTTGAAGCTATTAAATTCTGCAGAACATTTTTTCGAATAAACTTACAGTGAATAGTTGACCTTTTTTTATTAATATTGTTGTAATTGTAGCACTAAAGCATACAGAACAGAAAGGTCTGCAATTGCCTTCAAAAGATACGATTAATACGAGTCCCATTTGGTTAGAAAATACCGGACAGTTTCCCTTTCATCACTAAGTGTGTCGATTTAGTAAAATATACAAAAGATCTACGATCTTACTTTGGTGTAGGATCGTAACTGTTTAAATCTGTTGTGGCAAACAGTTTGCGTCCAAGTAAATAAATAATTAATATCTATAACTTTCTTTTTAGTGATTTGTATTAGAACAAGACAAACATCAGATTTACACTGAATCATTTTCATCCTAACAGATATACTTCGAAAATACACCTCAGCTCAGCCATGTTGACTTCAATTTCTTGGAAGATTCATACTAAATCTTCTTCATCTTCTTCTTCTTCATCTTCTTCTTTTTCTTCTTCATCTTCTTCGTCATCATCATCATCATCTTCATCATCACCTTCTTTTTTTCTTCTTCTTCGAAATATCCCGTTAGGGTGTGGTCGATCATGCGTATCATATCTCCCAATTCTGTATACCTGACGTGTATCTCTCTTGATTTTCGTATGTCCCGTCTCTGTCAAATTTTTCAAGCCCACTTTCCTCTTTACGTTTTCCAAAATTTTAACTAAAAATGTCCATTTTCTTGTCATTTCTTTTAAAAGATTCCTCGTTGCTTATATATTTCCTTAATGGTATTTTCAACATTCTTTGAAGAATGACATCTCTATTGTCTCAAGCCAACTTGTTTGTGGGGAAATTGTCCAGCATCCACTCTGAACAAATATATTTTTATTTTTGGATAAAGACGTGCAAATTGAAAAAAACTTATACGGTGTGTGTTCCGTTGAAGATAATAATTTTAAACATTAGTATTTGAACGATATTCCTTCATTTTGTAAGGCAGATGGTTTAGCAACTTTATATCGGAGAGAGGTACGGGGGAGTAATGGATTGCGGCTCGGATTGAGGAATCGGAAAGCCGAGTTCGAATTAAAATCGAATCCATTGCATTCACTTACGTGCTAATAATAATCTAATAAAATAGTGCTAATGAATCCCTTTCTTCTCCCCCAGCTATGGGTAAATAGCAGGTTCTATAGCCTTGGGTGGCAACTGGTCTACCGCAGAAAGAAATGGCAACCTACTGCGGGAATAAATCTGCTTCGTCACTCACGTATCGAAAGATACATGAGCATATATCACGCATGGGACATAACTGAATCAATGTAGCAAATAGATAAATAAGAGTTCAAAGAATTATCTTTTAATTCGCAGTTTCACAAACAGAGAGCGACTCGTATATGTACATAGATATAAACACACACACACACACATACACACACACACACACACACACATATATATATATATATATATATATATATATATATATATGTTCGTTAATCTTATTCAACCTCTAGCATAGACTGCGTTCGTGTCACTGCTCATTTTATTTTGCAAACTTATATATATATATATATATATATATATATATATATATATATATAAACTTATATAATATATATATATATATAAACTTATATAATATATATATAAACTACACACACACACACACACATATATATATATATGCACTCATGTGTATGTATATATATATATATATATATATATATATATATATATATATATATATATATATATATATATGCAAATATAAGAATAAAACCTAAAGCTTAAAATATCAAATAAATTGAGGGATCAATGTCAAAGTCGACAAAACCTAAATATAATATATTATCATCATCATCCAGGGTAGGAGTTACCTGCCACCCTGGCATATATCGAAAGAACATCCCAACAGAAACTAAGAGTGAAGAACATAAATATAATAATAGTCATTTAGAAGAAGATGAGGCGAGCCACATAGAGAATAGTGTGTGCACTTCGGGTGGCGAATGAGATGTTTCGTCTCTATGACATCACCCACTAATAGCTCAATTCCAACTGGTATGATTTCTTTTCTTGTGTATACAAAGTTCTAATTTATAGATAGATAATGAACAGACTTAAATAGAGAGATATGGAATATAACGAAAAAATATCAGAACAGAATGTGGGTTTTTTAAAGCCGAAACATATCTTTGATTGGTAGAATATTTCTTTTGCAAATGATTATTGAATTAACATGATTCTTTTCTCTTTCTTTTTTCTTTTTTTGGAAATAACAATGATCTTTCTGATAGAAGTATTACTATTTGATTCACAGCTGGAGGAAGTGGACACCATGCATTTGCATGTAATTGAATGTAACCAACTCGACAGATATTCGAACTCGGCACACCGATCTCTCATTCCTTTCCGCTATTATACATATGGGACTTTAGAAAGAAAGAAAGAAAGAAAGAAAGAAAAGACAAGAAAAGAAGTAAGTAGGTGGATAGATATATCCAACATAAAACTATCAGCGAAATTGAATTGGCTAGAAGTATATGAAAATTTTAATTTGCATGCATTGTTCACTTTTTTTCTAGGCACAGGATTGAACTTCAGATGACTTGTTTTGCTACGCTTGATTTTTGAAATGATGATGAGTAAATCGGATCAGAATTGTAGTGCAAGAGATGGGAGGAACGGTTCTTTTTGCTACAATAATAGTTCACTGACTCTCTTCATGAAATATCCACCTCAACTTAATTGAATCATCCGCACATAATGTCTTTCCTCTTACAATTTAAAAGGAACTTCATTTGATGCACGCATATATTTCAAGTCAGGCGATCATGGCACGATCAGGTTTTATTACAAAGAGGAATTGTCTGAATATTTGTTTAAAATTTCGCTTATTTTAAATTCATTTATTCTTTCGCACATTCTTTTTCTTCATTTATCATTTTCTATCAAACTGATTAATAAGACCATCAGCGCTTAAGAAAGCGTTCACTAGGTACAAATTTTAACAAATAACTTTTGTCACAATCAGCAAATGACAGTACCTGAGCGGCGATATTTACTGCTATCTGTAATTTATGAGAATGAATAATAATGAGCCACTGCATCATCTATTAGGCTGTATCAAAATTATTTTCACTTTTTACGGGCCTTTGCTCCGAAGATTATCTTAAATATTTCCATGCCAAATAACTCGGAATTCATTATTATTATTATTATTATTATTATTATTATTATTATTATTATTGTTGTTGTTGTTGTTGTTGTTGTTTGTGTGTTATGTTTCCTGCTTTGTATCCTGTATAGCCAGGTCCAAACTATGGTCCTTAAGCACTCTAAGAGAATTGTCATTTAATTCATATCACTTTTTAGTATTTGGGATGTTCCTAGTAGGCCGATTTATCATCATCATCATCATCATCATTATTATTATTATTATTATTATTATTATTATTATTATTATTATTATTATTATTATTATTTCTTTCGTATACACATTTCCTTCCGAGTGCCAGCCAGAGACCTAAGGCCAGAAATGCCACATGACATTTTCCACTGATCAGAATTGTAAAAGATATAAGATCACACATTTTGCATAGATAAAGCTCTTCTTAATGTGTGAACTGTACTTGTAAGTATTTTTTTGTATGTCTTTAAGGCATGAGCTACAAGGAATTCTTTCATTGACTCTATCGGAATCTTTTCCAATCAATCCGAGTGCTCCAAATACAGCTGTAGCTACTGATGCCTCATGTGCCACATTTTTAGATTTCCACTTCAAGATAGTTGAATTCTGATAGTTGTTTGAAGATCTTCAAAGATACATTACAATCTACAGGGACTGCCATGTCAATAATAAAGCACATTCCGTTTTTATTGTCTTTGATCACGATTTATGGGTAATTAACTTTGATTGCTTTTTCTGTGTGTTTTGTAAAGTCCCATAATATAATAATAATATATATTATTATTATTATTATTATTATTATCATTATTTAGTTGTATCAAAATTCTTCACAAACGTACAGAACATTAAACCAAAGATTACTACAGTTACACATCTAAAGTCTATGAAACTGCTATAGTCTATATGGATGTATTAAAAAGATTCAATTTAATTTTATTTATTTAACCGTGTTATCTTATTCATTTTATTTATCCATCCAAAATAAAATTTAAACAAAATAAATTATAAATAAAAATATGTCGTATTTAATCCATTTCCTAAAATAAATCGTCTTTGTTTGCGTTAGGATACGAAACAGAGTAGACATGGATGTTTTTAGAATTGGTACAGAGTGTGTGTTCAGAAACAATATTCGGGCTCTGTTTAACCGTAATTTCTACATGGCTGAGCGGTTAAGCACACCAGATTCAAGGACGGCTCCCAATAGGGGATGCAGGTTGGAAACATGCCGATGTATGCACATTTCTTCTTACAAGATTCCTCGAATATTCAAGCCGGTAGATCTAGTTGGATAACAATTCTGTTTATTCTGTTCTAATAGAATATGAATATCCGTCAAAAATAACGCTTAAACAATATATATATATATATATATATATATATATATATATATATATATATATATATATAATCATAAAAATATAATTTTAAGGTATGCTATATTTGTAGGTTAAAGTGCTCAATATCAGGGATAGAACGTACGTAAATTTAAAAGTAAACTTGAGATCTGTGTCAAATCTGACTTATAGCTTAAACGCAATGTTCAGGCTATGTGTGCTACACTTTGGCTCTACTATTTATATATGTTGTCTAATGGTGCATTAGGGGTAGTAAGGTCTATTGTATTATCCTAACAGTTATTTGATGCACAGTAACTGTTATCTTTCAAATTATTCGAGAGGCTATTTAGTGGAAATAAATGTGGATCCGAATGCAATCATTTCAAGCTAATTATAGCGTTATTTCTTAACGTCTTATTCATTATTTGTCATAGATTATTTTATTCTTTGTTGTATATTATTATTATTGCATTTACTTCTGCTTATGTGCGCCATCGTAGTTTGTTAATTTGTTTATTATTATTTACTTTGTTTATTTATTGATTTAGATGTTTTTGTTTACTTTTTAATTTATTTTACCTAATAAAATTTGATTTCGTGTCTGTATTCTGATATTAGTTCTGATTGTTTACTTAGTCATTTGTGTTGGTCTAGGAAGGTAATTATTTCTATTTACTCTTCAGAGTTTTAGATTTGTTTATTTTCTGTGATATTTTCCTTGTGATTTGGTTTTTGCTTTTAATTTCTGTAGATTTCATTGTGAAATATAGGGCTCCAGCCTTATTACGCTAAGTGTTGCTCTTTGTGGTATATGTAACTTCTTACGGGGCGGAAATGTTAACACTACGATAATCTCTTTTTTTTTTGGTATTTTTAAAATAAACGGAGCTTTTATTCAAATATGGTGAGCCACAAAATATATGGTTTCTTTAGAATTTTTTTTGTTTAAGTTTCTGATACGAAAACTCAGGAGATACGATATTTCGAGGGACTAGAACGAGAAGGGCTGTACTCAAAAGGCGGTATTTGGCCATTTTTGTTTTTGTTAGTTAAAATCACGTCAGATCTAACGACAATTTCTCCAGCAAAGGAGGACGCAGGTTCGAATCCTGCTCGAGAGTGCATCGAATATTCAGGCCGGTAGACGAAAATACATATACTGTTTAAAATAAACAGAGCGTCTACTCGAATATGGATATCCTTGAAAAGTAACGTTTACAGTGATAAAAATATATCGGCTA
>OZ038482.1:86538837-86558837 GCA_964036315.1 Acanthosepion esculentum
ATCAAATACATACTAGATAAATATATATATATATATATATATATATAGAGAGAGAGAGAGAGAGAGAGAGAGAGAGAGAGTGAGTGAGAGAGAGATAAATATATATATGGATAGATAAATAAAAAATAGATAGATAGATAAAGATATATATAGAGAGAGATAAATATGTATAGATATATAAATCTACATATATAGATAAATATAGATAGATAAAATGCGTATATATATAGATAGATAATACAGAGAGAGATATTGAAAGATAGATAGAGAGAGAGATTAATATATATAGATAGATAGATAGATATAGATAGATAGATAGATAGATAGATAGATATAGATAGATATAGATAGATATAGATAGATAGATTTAGTCATAGGTTTTAGATTAATATACCGTCGACAGTTATATTCAGTGGATAAATAGGCAATCACCTGGCTTACATTCGTTGCATAGAAATGCAACTTTTGCGTTGCCCGCGTTGCGAGAAATGAAGCAAGAGGGTCAGTATATTTGATATTCTTTCTTTTATGCTCGCCAATACTATCTGTTGAATAGAGATCTACGACCTTATTTATATATGCATAGAGAAAGCATCAACAGAAACATGCTGATAACAACAAATGACAAGCAAAAATAGTTCTATTTTTCACAAAGCTTGCCATAAAATGGTTACCCTTCAAAATTATTTCTGGTGTTTATAAAATGTGCCTGGTACCTGCCTACAGTGTGTATTAAGTTAACAATTGACGAACTTTAAAGAGAATGTGTCAACCACCGCACTGGATCTGGCGTACGATATTACTGCTCAAAGTATAAACCCAGCACAGATTCTAACAAACATTTGGCTGTTTTATAGCCGAGATATCAGATAGTACTATATAGGAATAAATTGTCGCTTCCGTCACTTGAGTTTGAACATAGATCGCCAGTGAACAAACACAGGCGACCCCCATTATTGATTTAATTACACCTCCTGACCAGAGAGGAAAGGCATATATGTAGAAAGTAGCTGACGACTAACGATCACATTTCTATTCTATCCTATATTACTATACGGATAGCTATTATCTTCTCTATTCACTATTCTATTTCTCTGTTAAGATTACTATAGGGTGATTACTATTCGAGCGACAGTTGTCGAGCATGTACTATTAGTATCAGTGCTATTCGGAGGCATCTGACACCAGCGTTGTACAACGGCGTACTATAGTTATTCGTTAACATTACATAAGTGGAAACGAGAGTTGGTTGACATCACAAAAGATAGGCTAAGTCATTTTATACCAACTAGTATATAATGGGTTATGATATAACATAGCCACTTATGACAGAAGATGCTACCCAACACTGAAACTCTGCTACAAAAATGTGAATATTCTATCGTCCAAAATATTACACCACTAATAAAAAGTGCATTTCATTATATAAAACATGAGTTCAGTATCATTATCAATCCCATCATCGGGTGTGGTTTTAGAGTCGTTGACAAACTGGACACCTGACTAGTTGTCTTCACATCTCGCTGATCAGAGCCGAAGATGTATTCATTCAGGCTGAGCGTGTGTTGGGTAAGTCGAATGGCGTTGCCCAACCCTCTCGAAATCAAAGCCGATATATAGCCGAAGTCCTCCTACTTGTAGGCCTGACTTGGTCAAACACACGCGGTCGTTGATTCCATCGGGGGAACATTCCCACCTGGCCTTGTCTCCAGCCAACAAATCCCATTTCCCAAAGATGCTGTGTCACCATCGAACTGGCTGAATACATCGTCATGGAGCCCATCCTGCAAGGGAGTCCTTGCGCTATACGGACTTTAACTAAACAAGAAGGTCCATACGCCATTTACCTGGTTTTGCTTTTAATCCTGCCAAATTTCTCGCCTCTCTCCTCACCAGAAATGCTTGGCGGGGAAAACCGTTTTTTCGTCGAAGACCCGATCAGGCGTCAGATCGGAACAGGTAATATGGTACCAGCGGCAATCGTAAAGTGGCCTAGCATATTCCACAGAATATATTTTAAACCATTATTGATTATTTTTTCTAAGACTGGAATTCAATATAAATAAATTTTCATAATGTTAAAAAGCTTTTAGGCTGGCACATTTCAGTCTCCATTAATGTTTCTTCAGCGTTGTGATGCAACATGTTATTTGTTTCTAAAAATATACAATAGATTTCAAAAAATAACTACAAGACTAAAGCTTTGCCAAAAGTTCAAAAATCAATAAAAAAGATTAGAAATATCAGCTATGTACGGAACCGACCATGTCAGTCCTGTAATTTGGCACCAAAGTCTTTTCAATCTATCAGGAGATTGGTTGATGACAACCCGAAATATATGCTTGCCTATATTGCTAATAAGTTTAAATAAGTGATCGCTGTGAATTATTCTACTGCAACAATTAAATATGAGATGACAAATCGATAAAAATTGTTAGAAAATAATTGTTCAAAAACAGTTATTTAAAAAAGTTTATTCGAATCGCAAATTGTTTGAATGAAAATTAATCGAAACGATACTTATACTGAATGAAAATTATTTGAAATACCTATGTTTGAAATACATATGTGGTCTTGCTTTGAGAGAGTCAATGCTGATATAGCTAGAACTACCAATGCCATTGAAGGATGGTATAGGGCTTGTTTTTTGGAGCACTTGTCACCCCATCATCCCACAATATCCTTAGATGCTCTTAAAAGAGAACAGGACTTGCCAGAAATTCATATTGCCAAAAGTAAGAGCAGGTTGCCAAAATATTAGAAGCACCAAGAAATACCGCGATATAAATGGAAAACGTAAAAAATTAGTGGCATCCTTTAACGAGTACACTTCAGTAGATGACTATTTGCGTGCAATATAATATGACTTAAGGTTATAAGGATTTTTTTATTACTTAATTGTTTTATTAACGATATTTGTATTTTGAATAATTATCATTTGTGTATTTCCTCTTTTAATTTTTACATTTTTATTCTAATAAAGAATTTTGCATTTCGAATAATTATCGTTTAGTATAATTGTCCTTTCAATTAATTTTTATCCAAAAAATTTACGACTAGGATAAATGTTTTCGAATAACTGTTTTCGAATAACTGTTTTCGAATAACTGTTTTCGAATAACTGTTTTCGAACAATGTTCACCTAATCTGACCTGAATTGGATCAGTTTACGTCGCTCCAGACAGCACATGAAACCGCGATTGTAATCGAGACAGAATCGGTCCGTATAAGGATTATACAGTAGCAGGATAGGGAGTCAACGTTTCAGGAGATCATACTCTGTTCAGGAGAACCCAAACCAAATCTATTTAGGTCTGATAGCATCTATCAATTTTGCTGTCGTCATGGCAAGGCGTATAATGAAAAGTTAAGTATCATAGGGGAAACCTCATGATCTGGTGTTTTATGACCTCCGACAAAAATGAAAAACGTTACTGCAATATAATTAAAAGAAAAAAATGTTCTTTCACTCAAAAGATTAGGAAGATAAGAGAAAACGCCAAAAACATAGAGTTTTTTTTGTTTTTTTTAAAGGGAAAATATTTTGTTTTTATTTATTAGTGGGGGGGTTTAAAACTTTTAAAGGATTTATCTTATATACTGAAACGATACGCTAAACAGCCACCCTCTAGAAAAAGCGATTTGAAATCATGCAAGCTGCTGCAATGGCTGATTGTGTAGACAAGATCTGCACAAGCAATGTCATATGTCACAAGCAGTGATAGAAAATAAAGGCGATCAATAAAGAGAGTATTTGTAAACATGTTATATAAGGTCATGGATGGATACTATTTTCTGATCGGGAATTTATTCTTATTTTTGAAACAGACTTTCACTTTTACTCTATGGTTAATAAATAAAACCTGATATTTATCTGGACAACTTTCTCCTTGTAATTATAAAATGAGGTTATTTAAAAGAAGATTAACGTTCTCTAAATGTAATGTAATTACGGATAGAGCTCATTTATGGATAATACTGTATTTGTTGAGTGCTTAAACTAGAATATTTCTCTCAGTTTTGCTTATTGTCAAGGAACAAATTAGATTGATTGTTTGATTCTTTTTATATGGCTTATCAAAGCCTTTGTAACAATTTGTTTTTAAATAATAACGGTTTAGTGATATGGATCTCACTAATTAACTGTGGGAGAAGATGTTGATTCATACCTTTCCCGTAAGGTAATATAACGAACCAAACTAAAATTGGAACGCGTCTCTCCGATTAGCAATTCCGTGTCATTATCCATTACACTACCATCACATCTCAGCTTACATACAGCATCTGGTATTCCAAGCGGTCACCAATCTGGTACTGATCACGGTCGACGTTGCTTAACTTTCGTGATCGTACTGGAATCGGTGTCTCAACGTGATGTAACCCTAAAGGGCGTGTTAATTTTTCGGTCAACCATTTATTCATATTTTGGTAACAGATTTTCACTATACTGTTCTATGGTTATAAAAATATTGCCTGATTTTAATCGTTTAATCACTGTAACTTTCTATCTGAAATAATAAAATGAGTTTATTTCGAAGAAATGTAGCTTTCTATAAATACATTGTAGTTACGGAATGTACTCATTTACAGGTAATACTCTATTTGCTGAGAGGCTAAACTAGAATGTTACTTTCACTTCTGCTTATTATTCACTTACAAATTAGAGTAGACAAGTACCACTATAAACAGGGGAATGTAAGATATATTTACATTTACAGTAATGTAATGTTAAATAAGTCTGGCACCACTACACCCAGTTGTAACTCCATTAATTGGTGTCACCCTATCATGAACATGGTAGCCAGTGTTCACACTATCGTGCCAGATGTCAGAGCAAAACGGACACAGATTTAGACATCTTCAAGACATCAAGATATGACAGTTCTACCTACCGTTTTCTTTCTACACTGTTTTGCCATTTCTTTTGATAGGTTAATGTCTCATCCTTGCTCTCTAAAAGGTCCATCATCGCTTGAGATGTACATTTAATTCATTCTGTTATGTATTAACTTTAATTAATATTCCCAGGTGTTGAAAAGTCACTTCGTTTGAAGTGTAATCAATATTATATAACCTGGCACTTGAATAAGACTTTTTTTTTCATTTGTTTATTACTTTGTAAGTAGTGTAATATAACTACGTGGTATTCATCGTATTTATTTTGGTTTAGTGCGTGCATAATTACTTCTGTCCAGTGAAGGATCCTGGCCATTCCTAGCTAGAAAGCAATAATAATTATTAAAGTCTTATTTACAGGATTCGAATTCGAGATAGTCCTTGTTTTATTAAATGAAAAGTGTCAGCGACTCGCTCAAGTAACAGCGCTAAAAGCCATAGGATTCGTGTAATATGTGGGCGATCCATCATGTACGGTCAAATTGTTTGTGGATACCCGGAACAAGTATAGACCATGAACCGTATTTGTTCTGGTTGAGATAAACATCATACTTACATCCAAACATATCTAGCCCTTTGCCTTGAAGTTGGGCCTAGCAAGCTGATGTCACAAGCTATTAATGCTGTAATTATCCCGAACCTTACTGTACGTCTCCTGCACATGATCCTCTGTCTGAGTTTACTATATACAGCTTGTAATTCCCTACTGTCTATTTAAAAATATATCAGCTAGACACAAGTATTCAGATTTCACCTCAATTGCTTTAAGGTTTTCAAGGTTAGTGCTCTTTGCAAAGATATATATCTCAAAGTCTCCTCGACAACTGATACACTGACCTGCAAATGACTGTTCACATGAAGAGATAACACAAAATTACCTGAAGTCAAAGATTAGAAGGATTTTGAATTCTTTATATATTGTCTTATCGCTTGTCAACTTCACTCTGTCTTGTTACGAGAAAGGTAAGTAAAACTGTGAAATCGAAAGTTACAAGAATTGTCAATGCAACAGTAACGAAAGTTGTTACAAGACTAACAGAATTATTACAGAATATACAGGGATTTCAAGTTTTGAATAATACTTAATTTTTATAATTAAAAATAATCCCTTTTGCTGTTATGAATCATATAATTTTAAACTACACTTATTCATATAATGTTAACATATATAACGACGTACCAAAAGCCATGGTAAATGTGCCTCGGTTTGTTTAGGGGTGTGCAGCAATTCAACAAGAAAGATTTGAAATGATACAAACTATCAAAATGGATAAATATTCCTCGAAAGTCAATGTCGTCAATACTACAAGTAATAATAGAAATAAAGACGGTCACATCAGATATTGGTTTTAAATTAAAGAAGAATTTTATAAAAGGTGTAATTATTTGCGGACGGCGACATATATATTTTAGAATGAGATTTTCAATGACTAATGTATGGTTATAATTAATATCTGTTTTAATTGTGTAAATTTCTACTGAGATAATAAAATTAGGCCATTTATTAGAAGAATAACATTCTGTAAAAGTCACATGGTAAAAGTTTATTAATTTATGAACAATAATGCATTCGCTGAGTGGTTTAATGACTATGTTACCCTTACTTTTGTTCGCTGTTCAAGTATACATAAGAGTACATGTGTGACGCTATAGATTAGCAAATGTCAAATATGTATACAGTTCCAGATATACGAGGCTAAGTCCTAAATTATCCGCACATTCGCCATAAGAGACCTTTAGGTTTGTCACGCAACCTTCTGCTCATGCCTGCTTCTAGTTGGCACTATTTTTGTCACTTGGTCGAAGTTTGAGCTTGATCGCGAAAGTTTTTTCTCTTTTTCTTCTTCTTCTGTTACAGTGTAAACATGATCGCACCGTTAGCTGTGTGTAGCAAGGAGGAACAAAGAGCAGTGATCGGAAATCTCTTGTTCGAAGATGCATCAGAGGCTGAAATTTGCCGGAAAGTGGCAGGAAAACGTGAGGCACGAAAGAGAAACAGGAGGCCCATCAACCTCCACCACAGACAAGAATATCCAGCAAGATGTTAAAGGCGAACCGGCGAGTTATCATCTATGAGATAGCATGTTTTATGCAGATTCAGGACACTGATCATTGTTCATCCTTAGTGCACACTGCTAACGGAGCGGCCATGTTTTCATTGTGACAGCAGCAGGAAAACTGGCGCGATCGAGATCGAAATTATATCATGTAACCACAATAGAACCGACTATAATCACGCAGGAGTATAAAAAAGTGTGACAAAGCTAACGATATGCGAAAGAGCGGATATTTTTTTTACTTACCCTCGTAGTAGGAGTCAGATGTTTACCTCACACTATCAAGCTCCGTTTGTCAGGTTCCGATTCTATAATTGAGAATACTACCCCACTCCCAACCACAAAATTGATTAGATTTATTTTATGTGAATGTGGGGGGGGGGACATTCTTCGATCATACCATTTGTAAAATGGAAGATCGGTTCGCCTTACCGTTCCAAAATGTAAGAAATTCTCTATACAGGGTGCAATAGATAAATTGTCGTCTAAATTTCACGAAAATGACAACAAAATTGACATCTCATTTTAAAAGATATATTTACCAAAATAAAACAAAAATATCTTAAAATACGAACGGATAAAATTTATTCAATAAAATCACCCACTATATCGATCACAGCCTCGAGACTACTACAGAATATTCTGCAACTCTTCTGGGCGGATGCTTTGTTTAAGTTGGGGAATGCTGCCATAATCCTTGCCTTCAGTTCATCTTTGGTGTCACAGGGAGTTCTGTTGGTGTCTTGCTCAACTGTCCAAACACATAATTTATAGTGTGGGTCGAAGTCTGAGGAGATAGGTGGCTAGATATAAGGAGTGATGTGGTCGCAGAAATTGTCGGACAGCAGTGACTTGTATCTGCTGCTTTTGTGGCATGGTGCAGAGTCCTTTGCCAGACAAGGGTCTTACAGGAGCCCCCTACCACTGGACCCAGGGTAACACTAACACCTCATTTAGATCTGGGGCCCGTAGGAAGATGAATGTAGATATAATGTCGCCATCACTCCAAACACCTTCGTAATCACCATTAGACTCATCCAACTCTTTCCGAATCTTCTGCACTGTTCTTAGATTGACAATCAAACACTCTGAAATATTCCAATTGGATATTCCGATGCGTTTGAATAATATACTTTTTAGACTTAAAACATATAGTCAAGTCATCTTAAGTCATATAATCTTTTTCTTTATATATATTCATAATTCAAAATAAAATCAAACAACTTAGCTGGATGAGCAACAGAAGTGTTTCACGTCGAAACGCTAGCAGGGCCATATTTTTCCTAAATTTATACATACATACTAACGTGTATATATATATATATATATATATATATATATATATATATATATATATATATATATATATATACACACACGCTCTATCCCTGATATTGAGCAATTTATCCCATAAATATAGCACACCATAAGAGTATATTTCCTCACACATATATATATATATATATATATATATATATATTAGGTTTTATTTATTGTATTATTCATTTTTATAAAAGTATTTTATTTTTTAACTTCGACAAATCTCAAAGGACTATTTATTCTTATGTCACTGGCTTTTATTTTATAGATGACTTGAACCTGCCTTCTTTAGTGACTAGCATAGCTCTAGTTAACTATATACACATTTTTGAAAGAAGTTCTACTAGCCTATGAAATACCAGAAATTCTCGTAAATTCCACGTATTTCTTGTCTGTATAACCATGAGATATATATATATATATATATATATATATATATATATATATATATATATGTGTGTGTGTGTGTGTGTGTGTGTGTGTGTTTAATTTTATGAAAAAGTCGATCAATAAAATTAGTAGACATAAAATGTTTGTTGCCTTTAATAACATTTGCCTGAAAACCATTTGCTGCCTAAATAACTATATATATATATATATATATATATATATATATATATATATATATATATATATATATATAGTTCCTCTCTTAGGAGATTAAGTTTCTGGATTCTTGTTGCCAAGATTATGTTATCACTGGGAACACTGCTCGGCGTATCTCAAGGTTTAAGTGTCACAATACTAACAGTGTTGAGGGAACTTTCCTTCGATATGAAATCCTGTACTTTTCGGATGTATCCAACTCTGTGAGAACTTAGTTTCGGGCAGTATGAGGCACCATCTGTCGCACATTATCTCTTCTTGATAAGATTCGGTATTCTAAATATCTGTCTAAGGATAACGTTTTTTTGGTAATAGAACCAAATCTAGAAATTAAGCATATTTGAATTTCTCGATTAAATAAAAATGAGTTCATACGTCGATACGGACAGGCGTATTATTAATCTACCAAATTCTTGCTTGTCCGATTTTGATAAGTTGGTCCTGTCTTTGGGTTAAGATTTCTGTATTCCCCCTTGAAAATTTGAGAAAATCGAAGTATTTAGTGATTTTGATATTGTCTTTTCCCAGTTAGTTAAACATCTGCCCAGCTCCGAAGAGCATTTCCTTCGTCCGAAAGCTTATCTGAAAGACTTAACTCGATTTTCTTGGGTTCTCTTGGCAGAAAAAACATTTTCAGACGAGCAAATTTTTTAGAACTAAGGCACACACACATACACACACGTATATATATATATATATATATACATATATATATATATATATACATTATATGTATATATATATATATATATATATATATATATATATATACATATATATATATATATATATATATATATATATATATATATATATATATATACATACATATATATATATATATATATATATATATATACATATATATACATATATATATATATATATATATATATATACATATATATACATATATATATATATATATATATACATATATATACATATATATATATATATATATATACATATATATATATATATATATATATATATATATATATATATAAACAAATGACGTCACACATTATAAAATGGACAAAGTCCGACAATTATTTTAAGGCATTTTTATGTTTAACATTCTTTTTATAGATACAAATATTTAAGTAAATGCTCTGTTTATAATAAACAGTATTAAACAACATTTACATGTGTGACGTCATTTGCTTGCATTTGATACGCCATGAGCAGACATAAATGTACGTGAAAGATTCATGGAAGTTTATGAGCAGTAAATTCGATCTTGCCAACCGAACGATCCTCTGTGGCCAAATCGGTTAAAAGGCACGTCAGGCTATATGACGGTTCCGTATAGAATACAGGTTCGAATCCTCTCGGAGGACGAATATTTTCTATGAAAATTTCTCGGACATTCAGGCTGGTAAATGTTGTTTAATACTGTTTATTGGCTCATTCGCTTGCTTAAACCCAACATTGATTCTGATTCCGCAGAACTGGGAAACTATTTGTTGTTAACATATTTTTCATTCGTTTTTTCCAGTTACGAGTCCTTTTTTAAAGATGATCGTTTTGTGTTCATTTTGTTTAGTTCTTTTTTCGTAAGAGATTTAATGTTTAGTATAGAGCTTAGAAAAAAGTCGCAGTGTGAGATAGGCAAGACGTAAGGCATGTAGCAACATCAGCACGGCAAAGGGCACTCCTTTAAAGGCAAGGAAGGGCAAAAATGTTTTACGTCAAGTGATAGCGATTGCTGGTTGAGTCGTATGATTTTTTAATCAAGCACGGGCATATATATATATATATATATATATATATATATATATAAATATATATATATATATATATATGTGTGTGTGTGTGTGTGTCTGTCTGTCTGTCTGTCTGTGACTCTGTGTGTGTATGTGTGCGTGCGTAATTTCTAAAGAAATAGTGGTTTTTTTATTTGTTTATTAATCTGACATATTTTTATTACTTTAAATTTTAGTGGATATCCAAATCTGAGTAGACGGTCCGTTTATTTTTTTAAACAATATTCTATTTTCAGCTACGGGCCTGAATGTTCGAGGAAATTTTATTAAAGAAAAATCCTGCATGAGACCGCATTTCAATAAGATTTCTCGAAGATAAGCTTCTATTTGCCTTGAAGCTCATTCAATTGGTCTTATTTTCTCGAAAGGCATATCACCTCAGTTTCTTACTGGAAACGTAAACAAAGCAATTAATCGACGTTTGAAGTAATAAAAATTGATGGATTAAAGAAATAAAAAAAAACATTAATTATTTACAAAGAACTCTTTTCTTTATTTGTAACGAATTCTTTCTATTTCTGAATAATTTTCGTAATTCCTGGAAGGTTTCTTTTGCTATTTTGATGAACCTTTGAAAGTCAGTGTCACATCTCTCGTAAATAAATATAAATGCTAGGAGTTCTTTATGCCTTTCTGTTTGTTCAAAATCTTGCTTGCTTCTGTGTGCCTTAGCTCCCATATTTCATCCACAATATATATTTACCTTCCCACACACGGACGCACACACACGGACGCGCACACACACACACACACACACACACATACATATATATATAAATATATATATATATATATATATATATATATATATATATATATATATATATATATATATAGATATATATATATACTGGGTGTATAAAAAATACTTTTACAAGCTTTGAGGTCGGCTTCCCCACACCAAAGCAAGGATAAATGTCCATATAAAGTGCATGAAAGATGAATACGTAAGAGAGGACCGATTCCATGTATGTTCTCCCGACCTCGATCTTTTGGATTTTTAGTTATGAAGCCACATAAAACAGTAATGCAGAAACGCTTCATCAACGTGTCATTGTGGCCTGCGAATCCATTCGACTCCGTGTGGAAATATTCGAAAGGGTCCGCCAGATAATGATTGTGCGTGATCGATGACACCGTTTAAGATTTTATGTCCTATGGGAGATTGTATCTCCAACGGTAAAATGATATTTATGTTGAACGCGATACAACCTTAGCTCCTTTTCATTTGAATGATATGTCCAGTATTTCTAAATATTTATAACATACCTGTCCACTTTCGTAATTCTGAAAAATTCTTGTCGAAGATGCTTCTATATTTTTTCATGAAAGAATAAAAAATAAACTAAATATTCTCGAAGCTATCTATAAAATTAATTACGAATACTCTACAAATGTTTTAAAATGGGTACAATACATAGTTTGAAATGCCAAGGTTTGCACTGATAGTTTCTTTTTTTACTACTTATTTTAGTTGCCTCCCTTAAACGGTTTCAGCGATCACGCACTGACACAACGTTCTTCACTCATTAAGTAAGAAATTTAACTTTCAGATGAACACAAGAATTTTGACTTCGAAAATAATGAACGCTACAATATTTGTCTCGCAATAAACAATACCCTGGTGATGACATTGTGCTATGTTGAAAGTATTCTAAATAAAAGAAATATGTGTCAAAACAGGTATTTTCTCTCCTCCTTCAATAACGACACCAAAAAGCTTATCCGTGAATATGAAAGGATCCAATTAAATATATATATATATATATATATATATATATATATATATATATATATATATATATATATATATATATATATTGTGTGTGTGTGTGTGCGTGTGTGTGTGTTTTAGATATTAAAGATTTTCTGGGATGAACAGTTATTCCATTCTGTTACACGATTTGGACAATTTTGAACGATGACGGAAATTCCTCAAAATAATCCTTGTAATCAAAATACCATACCATCATATAAAATATTTCATCGCAAATTAAAAGAGATAAGATTAAATTTTATTATAGCGATAAAGCAGTCATATCAAAATGCATTTTGTAACGAAAAAGAAAGAATACATAATAAAAGAATATAGTAAAACAAAATATATATTACTATACATTTTATATATATATATATATATATATATATATATATATATATATATATATATAACATTAAAGGCTAATTGCTTTTAAGCCCAACAGCCATCAACTATTACTGCTTACATAAAGATGGACTTAATGAAAACTGATTCTAACACTTTCAATTGATAACTGGAATTAATCCTGCTGGCATTTACTAAAGTGCTCAGGTATCATTGAACCTGATACATTAACCCACTAATGTAAAATTGTACACCTTTCTCTCGCGAATATTGACAGGTATATGTAGGGTGAAACTTTGACTACTGCTGACTACAGAATCAGCATGTCACTGACATTTAAATCTGTAAATTACGGAACTAATGTTTTGGGTTGGAAAATATAGTTCCCGAATGATTTCAGTATAGGTCGAGTAACAAAACCAGTACGTGGTTTGGCGAGGAAATAACAGCATATTACCGCAACAATGATTTGCTTAACAAAGGTTAAATTTACTTGCTGAATTTATCACATAAATATATCATAAACGTCTACCAATATCAGTTGATTAAGGCTAATTGTATTATGATATCATTGACTTGAATAATAAACGTAATATACACTGAAGGCAAATGTTTAGGACCGCCCAGCAATTCTTTAAAATCACTTTAAAATGAGATAATTTTGCATTTTTTTATAGTAAAAGATAACATTTCAATAATTACAGTTTATTTGCTATTATTATGACAAAAATAAGCTTATAACAATAAATGTTTTATAATATAACAGCATCATATTGCGCCTTCTTCAATAAAACCACTTTCCTTAATTACTTGATTTGCATTCCTTACCACAGTTCTTGAATAAACGTAGATGAAAGACTTCCCCACGAATTTTTCAAACACTGAAATAGCTCATTCTCACACTGTGTATTCTCTTCGAAATTACCTATGCAATCCATCTCATAATAATTTAATGGAAAATATGCCAGGTGAATAAGGCGGACAAGTCATAGTTTCCGAAATTTGATTCTAATTTTTTAACTAGAGTTAATTTTGATATAATTTAGAAGAACGTTTACGATCGTTGTTTTATGGCTAATCGTGGTCTTCGGAAATAATCACAGGATATTGCTTAAGAGCACTCAGAATATGTCCGCATTATTTACACGAAGAGGAAAAAATACATTGAAAACACTTTCAAAATTCTCCAGTACCTTAATTATTTTATATTCTATGCGAAACAAAAGGCCCATAAAATATTCTAAAACAAATACACGACCCCTCCTTACAAAACACAATGAAACTCTATCACATCTAAAATCGAAAAAAATCTATCTAAACTAAACATAAAATGTGTTACTACTACATGCAATACAATAAAGGACTTAGTCAATACTAAACAAAACAGTAAGCTAAAACCTGAAAGAAGAGTTTACTTCATCGCCTGTAATAAATGTGACAAGAATAGGTCAGAGAAAACTCAAGGATTCTAAATAAAAGATTATATGAGCAAGAACGGGACATTTTACAACACAGTACGTCAAATGCGTCGGTTTCCCACCGTAACGAGACTGACCACAATTTTGACAAAAAATCCTACTCTTATTAAAGGAGAAAACAATTCACTCGGACGTAAATGTCTAAAGAGTAACTTGATCGCAAGGTCATCTACAGTAACTTTCTGGACTGGCTCTTAAAGCATTTTACCGTCACTGTCAGATCTTCTATCATCACAGTGTGAAATTGTGAAATACCTACTAACAAAAGTGATACAATGAAAAAAGAAAACAACTCTAAATCAAATCGGAAATATATAAAAAATATTAAGAATTATAAAATTCCCAGGATCCCTCGATTCTGCGCATGTGTAGTCGTACCAACATAACAATCTTATCTGTATGTATATATATATATATATGTGTGTGTGTGTGTGTGTGTGTACTGTAAAGTCAGTGCCCAGCGCGACAGTCTGTTTAATGCGTATATGCTATCCTCAAGCCATCAATTGTGTATAAGCATGAAACACTGTCGCAGCTGGCTGTGACATCAATATCCACTTTTATATTTACATGAGTTCTAACCCTGATTTTGATACATTGAAAGTATATTTTTCATATATATATATATATATATATATATATATATATATATATATATATATATGATATTTCTTCGTTCCCACTATTTCATGTACATGTATAATCACATCAGCGTAAACATCACTTTAGTCCGATGACCCCTAAAGAATGAAACACCTCTCAGAAAAAACTTGTTTAACCCACAACGTCTCTCGTGTTTTAATCTTCAGGACACAAAAATGTCAACACCGAATTTTGAAAATATTTGATTATGTGAAAAATGACAATTTGACAGAACTCTGGAAGACGAAAATGAGAGAAAGCCTGGTTGAACACACTCCATCACAAATAATTGGATACTCTCTGCACCCAGTGTACTATGTACACTGTCCTCCTTTGCGTAAACAATAAAATTAATTGAAAAAATGTAAAAAGTAAGGAAAATATCAAGCTTTTCTTGACAAAACATACACACACATTCATATTATGCCTTATGCGATGGATAAGTTGTCGTCTAAGTTACGCAAAATGAAAAAAAATACTGATATTTAATTTTAACAGATTGCACAAAAATATCTTGAAATACTAAAGAGTAAATTTATTCAATAAAATCTCAATTGCAGCCTCCAGTCAACTTCGGAATGCCCGGCAACTCTTCTAGACAGTCACGCTGTTTAAGTTGGTGAATGGTACCATAATCCTTTGCGTTCAGCTCATCTTTGATGTTACGAGAAGATTTATTGATCTCTTTCTCAATTGCGCCCACGAATAATAAACAACGGGGTTGCAGTCTGGGGAGTTAGATGGCCAGATGTATGGAGTAATGTGGTCTCTATCTGACAGCCATGACTGGGCTTTCCTATTGTGTGGTATGGTGCAGATTGCTGTTGCCAGACATAGGTTCTTCCAACATCCACCGTCTTAACCCAGGCCAACACTACCTCCTCAAGGCACTTGATGTAGGACTCAGTATTGTGTCTGCGGCTCTGTGGGAAGATGAATGGAGGCATAACGTCGCTATCACTAGGGATCACACCAAACACCATGATTTTGATTGGATATATCTTCCAACTCTTTCCGAATCCTCTACAATATCATCAGACTGGCAAACAAGCACTCTGAAATGTTCTTCTTGGAGCTTCCGGTGCGAATGCCAAGCAGAACAGCATGCTACTTCCAGATTTCTCGTGGAGTGAATGGTGTCATGGTGCTCTTTGTCTCACAGACGGTGCCTAACTGACCCTTCTATACTGTGCAGTCGATAAACTCAAAGATAAATAACTCGCATGTGCGAAATTATATATATATATATATATATATATATATATATATATATATATATATATATATATATATATATATATATTAAACATGTTGTGTTGAATGTTAAAGACAACATCGTCCTGCATATTTTCTTTTGAATTTTCTCATATTTTCTAATGAGACTTTTTATTTGAAAATGATATCGAAATAAATATTGTCCGTACGATAACCTAGTACTTTCGAACATCATTGTTCCTCTTTGGGTCAAATTTTTTTTAGTCAAAATTTTTTAAAAACATTTGCCAATTTTGACTAAAAAAAAATTACACACATGCCAAATTACACACACACACACACACACACACACACACACATATATATATATATATATATATATATATATATATATATGTAAAGCTCCTCATAAGGTTGAGCACTTTTGCAATTAATTTATACCTGAACATGGATAAAATTGATTTTGGAATTTCTCTTAAAATATTCCCATCACAATCAAAAGGGAATATTTCGAGAAATTGTTCATAAAGTCCAACGATTTGATACGAAGGATGGGACGGAAAGCCTACTTTTTCCTTAAGGACCTAGACGTTTAGAACACAATGAATATATATGGATTCAAAAATTTAAAAACTGCAGCCCTTATTGACCGTTTACATGGCTTTCAGTTGGATCTCCTAAATATTATCAACAACATAGCTTTCCATGAACACAAAAAACAATTTCAGAAACACTTGAATAAATAGGTTAATGATGTCGATAAATCTGATCAAACTTTCGTAAAGCCTAACAAAAAAATAACAATTTTCATAAACTTCATCGGAAAGATTACATGACATTAATTCGAAAAGATTAAATGAAGAATTATAGAAAACAATAAATATTGATAACTTGATTTGTGTTGACCAAATCAACATTTCTTCTAGCTATATTACAGATAATGTTAAAAATCAGCGATAGAGTTGCTAAACTTTAGAGGAAGGAAGCCTATGTATTGCTTAAGAACCACAAATCGGAGTTCCATAACAAACTACCTACAAGAATTATAAATCCAACCAAATCGGAGATCGGAAGGATTAGTAAAGTTATCTTAGAACGTGTAAATCAACAAATTAAAATCTACTCGGTTTTATCCAGTGGATCGGCACCACTGAAGTGACTAATTGGTTTAAAACATTGACAATAAGAACAACTATACCTTCATCCAGTTTGATATAGTGAACTTTCATCTTTCAATATCTCTTAGGAACTCTTTACAATGGCATTTTTGTTTGCTTGTTTGGGGTTTTATGGCATATCAACCATTATGGGTTATTTAATGCCAGATCCAGTATTTACTAGATATATCAAAAACGTATAGTTGGCAACATCATTGTTTCAAAAACGTATAGCTGGCAACATCATTGTTTCAAAAACGTATAGCTGGCAACTGTTTCAAAAATGTATAGCTGGCAACATCATTTTTCAAAAAAATGTATCCCTGGCAACATCATTGTTTCAAAAACGTATAGTTGGCAACATCATTGTTTCAAAAACGTATAGCTGGCAACTGTTTCCAAAACGTATAGCTGGCAACTGTTTCAAAAACTTATAGCTGGCAATTGTTTCAAAAACGTATAGCTCGCAACTGTTTCAAAAAAATGTATCCCTGGCAACATCATTGTTTCAAAAGCGTATAGCTGGCAACATCATTGTTTCCCATCACATTTTAGGGGTAAGGTGTTAGTATATTTAGTGTAAGGTTTGGGAGGGAAAGTTAATTGTAAGTTGTAGTTGTTTAGGGATGGGTTAGATGTGATGGGGCATGACATGACCAGCCGATTGATCGGATCGACGGCCTTTTGGTTGGACGTAGTTTATCGTCATACCCAGGACGCGGATGTAGTTTATCGTCATACCCAGGACGCGGATGTAGTTTATCGTCATACCCAGGACGCGGATGTAGTTTATCGTCATACCCAGGACGCACAATGGCATTTAAATTTGCTAAAGTTTATTCAGACATTTCGTGTGAAGAGATCAACATCATTAAAAATTGTATGAAATCTGTCCTCGTCCACAAAAAAAGAACATTGGGCAAAAATTCTATCAATAACTTTGATATTTCTATGGGATCGTTGGATTCTGCATTTTCTTCTGATTTATTTGGATTATTATATTGTTTAAGCTGACTGCATATGAAGCGAGTACTTTACATAGTATAGGGCTGTATAGGGATGATGGTCTTCATGATCGTTAAAAACTCTACAGGTAATAAAATTGATAAACTTAGGAAATTCATTCTTAGTGAATTTAAGTCTTTAAATCTTAACGTAAAAATAATTTCTTATATCAAACGAGTTGATCTTCTAGATGTAATATTAAATTTAGTACATAATAATTTTCAGCCTAATATGAAGAAAAATGCTAACCCGATCTCTATCCATACTAATTACAATAACCGACCGTTTGTAATCCGATATATTCCTTCATCTGTAGAACGTCGGATTAGCCAACACTCTTCTAGCAATGAAGTGTTTGTGAAACATAGAACAGTATATAATAAAGTTTTTTGGGATAGTGATATAAATCTTCTGAAATTAAGTTTACATAATATAATGGTTGTTCTAAGAAATAGAAACAGGAAGTCCATCTGATAGACACTTCCATTTAACCAATTAGTTGGTACAAAGTTAGGACACTAGTTTCTAAATTTAATTGATAAACATTTTCTGAAAAGTAATCACCTTAGTAAATTATTTAATAGGAATACTTTAAAACTTAGCTATAGTTGTACTAATAATCTTGAGAAAATAATTAAGTTACACAAAAATAAAACACTTAAACTATTTAATAATAATAACCATGATACAGGTACTAATTCTAATATGCTCAAGGCCACCAACCTATGTAATTGTAGTGATCCTGACCAATGTCCATTACCTAACAAGTGCTTAACTGAATCCCTGGTGTATGTGTTCTATTTCCTCAATAGAAAATCCGAGGATTGATAGTGTTTATATTGGTAGAACAAATTCAAAGATCGTTAGTGTAAGCACCTCTCTTATTTTTCTAATGCTACTCATTGAAATAGTACTTCACTTTCAAAATATTTTTGGAAGTTCAAAGAAGAAAGTAAAAGCCCTAAAATTAAGTGGAAAATTTTAAAATTAGTTATAACTGGAATATTCTATGAATTTTGTTTTCTGTGTCTACAGGAGAAAATGCAAATAATCAGATTTTTGAATAGGGATGAGTTGTTAAATCAATGATTCGAACTAACAGTTAACTGTAGGCACATTACACCTTTGACTTTGCAATCTTGCTAAATTCGAAAACTTAATAATCACTTCTCTTATGTTAAATAACTTAATAAACATCTTAAAATTATCCTTAGTAAGTGTGATTGGGATGTAATCTAGTAGATACGTTGTTACCTAAAAATTACAGATAAAAATTTTGTATAAAGATATATAGGTCCGGCTGACATTGTAATATTTTCTATTGTTTTGTTTTACTGTGTATATATATATATATATATATATATATATATATATATATATATATATATATATATATATATATATATATGTGTGTGTGTGTGTGTGTGTGTGTGTGTGTATGTATATATATATATGTATGTATATATATATATATATGTATATGTATGTGTATATATGTTTGAATATATATATATATGTGTGAGTGTATATATATATATATATATATATATATATATATATATATATATATATATATATATATATATATATATATAATTCTTTGGTTAACGGTTATTCTCTATTAATTGTAATTCTAATTTATAAATTTCATCTTAATATTTATTATTTGTATGATTTATGTATTTGATCTATGTATCTTTTCGTTTCGGTAATGTCTTTAATCTCATTTTTATTCATTTATAATTTATATA
>OZ038482.1:86563837-86588837 GCA_964036315.1 Acanthosepion esculentum
TACTACAAAATTTCATATTTTGTTTCGACGTTTATCACGTCTCATCAGGTAGTTAGCGATGATAGTAATAAATGATTTTATTTAAAATAAATTTTAAAGAAATGAAATCAATTCATCCAGACAGTTATGTCGGGATAAAATGGGAAATGGGGAAAAAAAGATAGAGAACAAAAAGAAGAAAAATAATATTAATAATAAAAAGAAAGAACAACAAGATAAAAATAGAATTAAAAATTTAAAATTTAGAGAAGAAAGAACGAGAAAGAGAGAAGAAAGAAAGAAAAGAAAGTAGAAATAATTGATGAGCCAATAGCAAAAATAAGTAAACAGAATGACCTAGAAAAAATTCCTAATAATTATAATAATATCCAACATGAATAAATAGATATAATAAAATGATATAAAATAATATAATAAAAAGCAAACAAAACAAAATAATGTTACTACTCGAGACGATTTTTCCTACAGATTTGAATATACATCTTCTTTCACAGGAATAACTGAATAAATATAAATAATCGTCACTACCCATATAATGAAAAACACTTCGCTCTATTGTAGCAACGAAAAAACACGTCAATTCACTATGACATCTAGTGTTCATGTATTATTCATTATTTTTATTGTTTCTATTACCTATCATTTACAAGGAATTTATGACTGTAGTAATAAGTGATACATTTGGCGATGAAGTATTTACTCCGACATCCAGTTTTTATATGTATGTGTAAGTATGTTCATATATATATATATATATATATATATATATATATATATATATATATATATATATATATATATTGTGTGGGGTGTCTGTATTTGCAAACAAAATAAACGCCTGAGCAAATTAAACTTGGATGCTTCCGAGCCACCAACCCGCTGGAGAAAGACCAATCTGAAGACTTTACCTGCCTTTGGTGGTCTGCCTCACCATTCTTTACTGCCAAAAATGTCTGTCATACTGGAGAGGATAAACTCCATGACAATAACACCTGCAAATCTCGTTACAGTGAACTTCCTTCTGCTCGTTACGGGACATATAGTTTTGGGAATAGAGTGCATGTGTCTAGCAAGGAGCATGTAGTACCGCTATGTATATGGGCAGAGATCTCTTCAAATGCCCCACGACCATGGAGGAGTGGAAACTTGTACATATCTAACCGGTTGGAAGTACGCAGCTACGAATCTGAATGTGGGCGGATTGAGACGTATTCTAACATTGCTGTACTGTTGTCCGAACAGCAACATGCTTCGTAGGAGTCGCGTGACTGACAGAACCTCTTTAGGGATGCACTACTCAGCCATACTACATGCAAAGGACGACCTAAACAAAGGAACGTAGAAAAAAGGTGACCTAAACAAAGTCTTTTTTTTAAATAATCCTGATAGACAACAGCCTGTGGCTGGCTGTGGTTCAAAGTAGAAAGATACTCAAATGATACTCAAGGAAAAAGTAGAGAATGAAGTTACGTGGTCTGAACGTCGGAAGTAGTATGGACTTGGCTCGGTACGATATTGACATAGCAACACTCTCAGAAACATGGTTGTGTAGAGAGAATCAGGTAGTATGGACTTGGCTCGGTACGATATTGACATAGCAACACTCTCAGAAACATGGTTGTGTAGAGAGAATCAGGTAGTATGGATTTGGCTCGGTACGATATTGACATAGCAACACTCTCAGAAACATGGTTGTGTAGAGAGAATCAGCCGATAGAATTTGGGGTGGGTTACATCTTCTTTTGGAAGGGTTACTTGCTTTGTATTCATGCTGAATTAACCAGGATCTTGCGCAGCTTCTCGACAGTAATCATATAATCTTTTCAACAGGGATATAGGTTTATCCCTTGTTTCTTGTTTGATTGCGTTTCCGGCTACTTGTAAAGTCTTCTTATTCTCTTTCACTTTCAGTAATCTCTTGCGTCTTAGTGGCATTGTAGATCTGCTTGGGGTGAACTTTTTTTTAAAATTATGTTCTTTAGAGTATCTCCGTTTTGACACTAGTCATTTGGAACTCCCTTTTCCATCAGTTTCCGATAAGGTTACTTGAATTTATCTAAGATTCAAACATGGGTGCTGAATGTGACATGGACCATACTTTGGTACGTGGCAAGATAAAAACACACATAAAACTTAAAATAAGATATAATGGGACAAGGATTCCTAAACATACTGACGTTTCGAGGTTAAAGGATCCTGCTATTTGCAAGGATCAGTAAATGACTTTCGGGAATATCCAATTCAACGACACCTGAGCTCAATTTGATACCAACGTGTTCAATACAAGTGTTGAAGTTCTTGGACTCAGAAAGTGAAAATATCTGGATTGGTTTGATGAAATTTATCCTGAGATAAATCATATTTTGAAGGTGAAAGATGATGCACATGAAAAGCTGCTGAATAATTCAAACAGGAACGGGACAACATTTCTCAAATCTTTCCGATATACTAACACATCGTTGCAGCTTAAATCCGTCAGATGACAAATCTGTTGTCGCTAAATATTTCCTTGCAAACTCAGGGTGTTTACGATCGGAGGGACTACAAAACGTTGTATTACCTCATTAAGCAGACCTTTGGTCCACAGGCATCGTCTGTCGTACCACTTGAGTCAAAGGGCGGGTTTATTTATTTCAGATACCCGGTGGGTATCATGAAACTTTTGAGTGAACATTTTACAAATGTTTTTTTTTCATAATCTCGCAGGATATAATGAAGATATCATCAATAACCTGCCTCAATTGAATATCATCGATGATGAGTTACATCATCATTCTTTAGAATTGATCAAGAAAACAATAAAAAGGATTTAAACTTGCAAAGGCAGCAGGTCTTGGTGGCATTCCAGTTGAAGTTTTACTTCGTTGGAACAATAAGATTGCAGATCATATTTTTATGTTTGGTCAGGAGGATTTCTACCTCAGGACTGGATTCATGCGATCATTATCTCCTTGTTTATTAACAGACGGAAAAGCCTGTTTGAGGCGGTGGATATCTTTTTTGCAGAAATCCTACAGGAGGGATTATCACTCGAGTCATCTCTGACTCAATGTGGATTTAGACCGGGAATAGTCAAAAAGGATATGATATTCTCAGGTCGTCTACTACAGGATAAATATTTAGAACACCGTGTTGCATTGTAACGAGTCTTTGTCGATTTGATCAAAGCCTGTAACTCCATAAATAAGTATACCCTCTGGATTATTCTCCTTAAGATAGGATGTTGTCCTGGTTTTGTAAGAATGCCCAAACAATTACATAGGGAGATGAAAGGGCGACATAACTTCAATGTGTCTTTATCAGAACCTATAGCCATCGACAATGGAGTTAAGCGAGGTGATATTCCTGCTCCCACTTCATTTTCTATGTATGTATGTATTTCCGTTTTTGGACTACGAGTAAAGTCTTTCACTTTTCTATAGCAAGGACTTTCCAGTCAGTAATTCGACAGTCACTCTATGCGATGTGCAGACCCCATTGATCATACCGAAAAAAATGCATGCTAACAACCATAATGGACCTCTTTTGTGGAGCATGCACTCTGTTCGAGTTAACGATTAGCATAAAATTGGCTATGGTTATGTACACACCCATCTAGCGCAACGCTGTTTCGAACCTAGCATTTTCGTTTACCGGCAGTGGCTCGAGGTTTTTGATATCTTTGTTTACCTTGGAAGTATTTTCAGTAGAGATTGTTCTGTAAAACCCGAAATCAATCGTAGAATCATAAAACCAGCAAAGCCTTCAGTAAACTGGAAAAACGGGTCTGGTCAAAGAAAATTTACTCGACACTAAGATCAGTACTTACCAATTTTGACTACTCTCTTGTACCCTTCGTGGGGACATCGACCATATATCGCCATCATATCAAGATTTTGGAAGGATTTCAGTACAAGGCGTATCTTTCACACCAGACATAGTTGTTCTGTAACAGACCAGAACACCAGCGTAAATCAATTGCTCATTCTCTGCGCTGGGTAAGGTATCTCAGGAAAATGGTTGATGAGATATTGCCTAAACACATGGTTTTCTTATGAGTTTTCTCTTGCTAAGCGCTCCAGACACAACCCAACAAAGGTTTCAGTCATGATGGCAAAGAAAAGCCTGATGTAGACTCAATCCCAGAACGTATTCAGTCTGAGACTGTATTTAACATCATACCGTATTTGCTAATCAGCTAATATCCCCTGAAATCATCATTCTAATATCGACTATGTGAATTTCCTTCCTGACAGAACCGCAAGGTATTTACGTCAGTTTGGTGATAGAATTTACAGATCTGACATCGAGCTGAATAGGTACATGAGAAGAAAGTCATTTCCATGACCCCACAAAAGTTTTTCGTGTTTGATATATGAGAAAAGGTATCCGGGAGCGAGGCTTGTTTGCAATGTCATCTTCGGGCCCGTGTCTGTTCTGTTCAATGTTGAAGTGATGACATTCTTTTTTCTGTAATCATTTGTCATTTATAATATAAACTTAGTCTAAACATATCAATCTGCATACCGGCTTTTGGAAATCTAATCAAACGTGTCTTCAACAACAAGGATCTGAAATTAACAACAACAATTGTCGTCTATAATGCTGCTGTCCTTTCAACTTAGCTATATGGTTGCGAAACTTGGACTCTATATCGTCGCCATATCTAAAAATCAGAACGCTTTTCACCAGCAAAATCAAATGGAATTACTATGTGACCAACAACAAAATCATGGAAAGGACCAACAGACAAAGCATCGAATCGCTGCTCATTAAACAATGGTCAGGACATGTAGCAAGAATGAAAAAAATCAAGGTTTCCGCGTCAGTCTTAATCAGTGAGTTTGACGACAACAGTTGACTGGAAGACAAGAAGGTGGAAGAGAGTTACAGTAACTCCAGAGAAAAGACTAGGGGGTTTCCTTCTTCGAAGATAAAAGTACCAATTCAAAACAACACTGAAAGCCATTGGACTCGAGCCTAAATGGTTTGAAAGACATAAATGACCGTACCAATTGGCGATGTTCTATCACCATCGGAACCCAAACCTTGGAAACCACCAGAAGAGAATAATTGGTCTACTTAGTCATCAACATCATCATCATAAAGTAAGCGATCAGAAAAGAAGAAATTAAATTCGTGGATACGAGATAAAGCCGCCGACGACGAATACAGTTTCTCCTTTATTATATAATTAATACAGTTTCCCCTTTGTAAGCTGTACATCTTTCCAAAGCCAAACCAATTTAGGGTGAACAAATACGGTGAAAACTCCGAAAGGAAAATAAAGCAGAAATGCTCTACGCCCAAATATTTGGCCTGGAGTAGAAGGGGAGCAGTTTCAAAATAATGGGTGTGGGGATTTATCTCTACCTGGGGATAGATATACGTTTTCACTATTTTATATGTACAGCCTTCATGAATTTAAGATTTCGCATGAAAGAATGTGATATAATTATATATATAAACACACACACTAACACTCATTCACACACAAAGACAACTCACATGCCAAAATACACAAATAATTATGAACAGAGAGAGAGAGAGAAACAAAGAGATATTACTTATAGCAATCTTTATTTATTCCAGCTATCTACTGCTATTTTGATTTATCGTGAGGCTATAATTGACTACCAAAGTATGTATAACTTTAGTGCATTCAATGCAAGTTCAAAATATTACTCTAATATATCGAGACATCTTGGTCGTGTATTTCAATGACGAATCCAACCTTTAGATAAGCCATCTGGTCAATCCATTATAATTCAATATTCATCATTAAAAATTACTTTTGAAAAATCACTTTCTATGTACATCTCTACCCAATTTACAAGATTCTGTTAAAGAATTATACTTGAAGTTTGGCTACCGTTATGGCTTTAGCCAATGTTCTCATTACTCAACATTTATTACCCTACGTATATATTCGTTGCAACAAATTCTACAATTATTTCCTTGGTGATAAATCCTCTTTTAATGCTTATTATATATAAACATTTCTCAAATCATATTTTTATAATAGTAAAGACAAGTCATTTTCCTTTTTTGCTAATGTTTTAAGTTTATTGCTGTTGTTCTATGATCAACGGAAATCGTAAGAAAGTTGAACAATGTCGTATTCCCGTCACTCAGTAACTTTTAATTCTTGTTTCTCTATTCAGATTCATTTTTTTTCTTACGGCCCATTGCAAATTTTGTACATCTGAAATGAAAAATTATTAATATGTAACTATTATATCTACAATATGATTAACATATCTGGATTTACATTAAAAAAAATTACGCCAACAAAAAGGTATTGTAAATATTTCTAACAATAACAGATATTTTAAGTTAAATTTAATAGGATCTTTGTCCAACAATGGTTTCATCATAACAATATTTGGAGAGAATATTGACTTGCATAATAAAATCGTACAGAACATATTTGCATTCATGTCTAGTATAGTCCTTATTGTTTTGCGCGTACATATTTCAAGATCAATAAGTGAGATCGTCCCAATGAAAACTAAGTTATGAAAAAGGAGTGGATAGCAGATGAAATTCTCTAGATAATTAAAAGGAGACAGTAAACATTACCAAGATATGATACAGAATATAAGACGTTGCACAAAGTAATTAGAAAAGAAATGCAGGCAAGCAAAAAAGAAATGCCGCAATGGAAAACATACAGAAATAGAAGAATTAGCATCACATACATACTCGTCTCTTTTCAATGATTATGTTCAGGCTGGAGGATTGAACATCTCCGTGTGTATTCATAGTTTAATTCACTTATGATCCAAGAGGTGCAAAGTGTGTCTTCTTGATAGGTATGTAAAAATATCAACATAATACACTCATCTAATTGTAGATCAGGCGTAAAAAGAAGAAACCAACACTTAATAATATTAATTATGAACAGGGTCGCAATGAGCTGACTGTGTCCAGGAATGAAAACATTTCTATCGCTAAAAAATTACTATCACAACCTACATAGGATTACGAACAACAACAGACATGATAATTGCCAATAGATTAGCCGAAAGCGCTCGGGCCTAACATTCATTTAGACATTCATTGTCAAAAAAGGAAATCTCTTATAGGCATGCATTAAAATATATATATATATATATCACAGTGTCTCCTCAGTCGTTTTCAACGACTAGATATTGCTCTCAAATTTCATAGAAGTTTGTCAACGGAAACCGGATGCACCAGAGGGTTGACAGAAGGTCAGCCTCATCTAACGAATACAGAAGTCTGTGACATCACGCTTGAATTTGGCATTGCAAGCTGGAGAACGAGAATGTCGCACAGGTGGATAGATAAAGAACAGTGATTATGATTTTCTTTTCACATTCTCTTAACACAAGTTATTTCATATGCTTTTAATCGGTTTTAATCTAGATCACATGAGAGTATGTCAAAACTCTAAAAGAATATCCTTTATATTATCATTGAGATAAACACTGTATTAAAGTGACGCTGGAATGGTAACATATCCCAATATACCAATCATGGCACCCCTTCTGATAGGGATATATCAGGCATATGCTTTGCAGCCAGATGTTCCGGAGATGATGAAAGTTTTGATAAAAGCACAGCATAAACATACATATGGCGGCCAGTTAGAAATACTTTCAGGTCAGATGATTCAGTCCGCTCAAACGGTTTCCAATTTAAGGTTGACATATCTGAATGTTATTCCCAAGTCGTCTTGGCTGCTTTATCTTTCAAACTTAAAACATGCATGCATGATGATTCCTATTTGTAATAAGCTTGAGCCGAAATTCCCAGTGTATAGTGGATTGTCTGTGACTCAAATTAATGAACTTAAAACTTATCCATGTTTAGTAAACGTTCATGGAAACCAGTTGGATCTGACTGAAACAATGTCAGATTTTCTCTTGATGTAATCAGCTTGGTGGGTTTTTGATAAGGTGCGAGAAGACGTGCTACCCACTTAGCCAGGCCAAATTCATTGTGCAGAATTTTCTCAACTCTCTCAGGGGATATGATAACAGCATTGACTCTTTGATTTATAATAAACACGTCAATTTCTTCTTGACGTTGGCTGTTGCAGGGCGTCCAAACATTGAGTCATCTTCAAGGCTCCACCCTTTCCCTCCTAAAATCACTTGAGCAATTTTGCACTGTTGACAAAGCTGGAGCATCATCCCCTAATTTAGCAAGCGTGTAAGCATGAATGAACTTGTGGACTAAACCCTTTTTCGGCAGGAACTTGATAGAACTGCGATGGCAAATTTTGTCCATTATCAAGAGAAGCCGCTACGAGTTTCCTCGTAAGTTTTCTTTGAGCAGCAGATATCAGTTTAACTGGAAAGCAAATACAGTCGTTAATAAGAAAAGTTGAAATTAATGCATGCAATATTCTACAGCTCCAGCATCACCCCTTCATCGTCAGCTGAAGAACATTTCAGACCACGGTTTTATACGAAGCTTAATATACCAGTTATAACATTCAGATTGATAAATTAAACCTCTTCTTGCAAACTTCAATCCGATATAAAAGTGTAAACCATTTTGTTCTAATACGACATTAAACTATGTAAATAATATGTACGTTCTCTAAATTATTTTCTACAGTAATAATAATAATAATAATAATAATAATAATAATAATAATAATAATAATGTGGTACATTTGATGACGAACTATTTACTCCGACATCCAGTGGAAAATATATGTGTATTTATGCGTGTATGTGTCTATGTACGTAACTCTGATGGTTGCTCCTTGTCATGGTGTATGGGCTTACCTGGTCCAATGACACTGATACCGATGCCGTTGGGAGTTGTAAATTCCTGGTACGTTCACCTTGGCGGTAAGGTTAAAAACGATGGCCTAGACAAAACATGACCAACTTCAATGACCTCCAACTTTTGAACAAGCGGATGACGATTAAAACAGATCTCAACAGTTGAACCAGCGGGTGAATAGGGCTACGCATAACGCACATGATGCAGAAGGCGACGCTCGAAATTATACTAGAGTCATCGCCAGTCCATTGCAGTTTCATAACTGGATTCTGCATGTCACATTCCATATGTGCAGCAGAGGAAGATCATGAAATCAGATGTGTTGGTCACTTTCTGACAAGTTGAGGTCCCCTCCCATTCACGTCGTCAGCACTTTCCTCTACTCGGATTTTCGTTCAACTCCAGCCCACTCTTGCAAAGCCAAACGGCGATAGAGAATGAATAACGAGAACAAGTTTTGGCGGAATCGGAAGCTTTTAGTGCTGGACCTGCACGTGGCGCTGAATTTAGTTAACATCATAAAGTGACCAGCAAATAAAAAAATAAATTATTGGATACGAGATAAAGCCACCACCGCCGACTTTTTATAAATTAATATAATAGTAAAATCCAGTTACACTTCCTATATCCTATGTATATACAGACTGTTCCAGTGTTAAAGAATCTTCATAACGTACAACATTAATTTCTGCATAAATATTTGTAAAAGAAAAACAAATAGATTAAACATCCAACTCAAGGACGAGGAACATTTGCCGATACTTCGACGTTTCTGGATTGTAAATTTAAATTTCCCATTAATATTCTCAGATGCAAGTTTATAGACCCATATCAAATCAAAATATCTATCTCCGGAAAATTTAATTAATATTACTGCAATCTGACAGAATTCCTAAATGTTAAATTATATCGGCGGTTACACATGAATGCGATTACCGAGATAACACGCGAATAAATCGAATTGATTTGAGGCTTAAACTTTAAAAAAAGCATCATGGATTTATATATCTTGTCTTTTATTTGACTGAATTATGAAAGCGGAAATGTAAATGGAATATTCGTTGAATTTTTTTGTCATTACTGGCCGTGTTTCTTTAAATATGTTTTCATTTCTGTCAGCTGTATACAACCGCTTTCTAAGATCAATGTTTAAAAATGGCTTTAAGCGAATGAAGGTGAAGACCAAAATTGCGCGAACCTTGTTGAGTCGCGCTACAGAATCCCAAACAAAGAAATGTACCATATAACAAAAAAATTCTTGAGGACTTTCAACAGCAGCAAAAGATATTGACTCAATCATGATATTCGCGTTTTACAGTAATTCTAATAAAAAGTTATGAAGGAAATATTCATCAATGAGCGATAACAGCGATTTGACTTGAGAAACCTATCCTCCTAAAAAATTGTTTGAAGGGGAATATTTCATAAATTACTACCGACAGTAGTACTGTCGGCTCCTTCAATGAATTCCAAATCTTTCCTTATAAGGAAATGGATAATATTATCATTACATTTACCATTAAATATAGAACATGTGAAGTCATTACTTCAGTAACCTGTGTGAAGCAACACTCGTCGCCCAAATCCGAAAGCACATTGGAATAGCGGAAAACGTCTTCTAAAATCTAATAAAAGTATTAAGAAACAGGAATCTTTCATGAGAAGTAAAGAAACAAACAAAAGACTACTGGAAAAACTTATTATATTGATCCTCAAATATGGTAGTGAATGCTGGACAATCTCCTCAGTATTTAAGAAGGGTTTGATACAATAGAAATGTGGTTCTACAGAAGGATGGTGAGAATCGTATGAACTGAGTTCTGGGGGAAAATTGAAACAAGTACACTTATACTTGAATCGGTCGTCCTGGGTATGACGATAAACTACATCCAGCAGCAAAGCCTCTAATCGCTAGGTTTTGAGTAGCGTCGAACCACGTCTTAATTGCTGTTTTTCTCAGGTCAACACTGACCCGGAGTGGTAGCACCTGTTAGGGTTCCAACTATAGACAAACAGCAAACCCTCAAACTCAGGTCAGAAAACTGCGAAAATATAAAAAATAACATTTTATAGGAAAAATTTCCAGCAACAGATTTTAATAGTAAAATGAAATTCTAGCACGTAAATTTTAATAGAAAAAGAAATTCTAGCAATAGATTTTAATAGAAAAAGAAATTCTAGCAATAGATTTTAATAGAAAAAGAAATTCTAGCAATAGATTTTAATAGAAAGAAAGTAAACAAAGTTCACAAGACAATTAAATTTAGTCATTAAATTACTCAGAAGTTGATATGCTATTAAAGAAAAGAACCCAAACTTAGAATCGGAAAGAAACGTTTGGAATTCCTAGGGAACATAATGAGGAGAGAAGGGTTAGATTATTTGACACTCAAGGGTGCCATGCATGCAAGAGGGACAGAAGAATGCAGTGATTAAGCTACCTAACGAGCTTGTGTTAATGGTTGGTGGGATTAGGATAGAAGTCAAAGAGATAAAACTTACTTAGAACTACAACGGACTGAAATATCTGGAGAGTCATGACCACCTTTGTCGTGAAGGCTCACAGCATATAGAATATGAAAAAAGGGAAAATATTTGGTCCTAACATTATAATGTGTAGGCCTACAGTCTACATGCACAAAAGAATATGATCGATCTGCCTTGTTTGCTTTATTTATTAGCGCCTAGGACACAAAATTACGGAGGTGTAATGCAAGACAAGAAGTAACATTAAAATATACAAAATAAACATATATATTTTAAAAAAGGAAAGCACGCCTCAAAGCAGTGGGTATATCACTCATCAATTCACTGTGGCCACAAAAAAAGTAATCTTTAAGACGGTACAGTGGGGTGTGAATTGGATCAATCATGTTGAAAGTACTAATCTACATTTTACTGACTAGACTCACATCCTTCCACGAAGGTCAATACCTAATGACCCAGTATGGATTCGTCTGCTAAATAGTGCAATGATGGTATATATAGCATGATTTGGTTTGGTTTGGTTTAGTTTACATTATATCAACTTCAATGGGTTATTTATTGCCGACAAATTTTTTATTGCTGGTAATATTTTGTTTTGTCAAATAATTTTCCTTCAAAAATGTATTTTTGGTAATAATTCTTTCAAAAAAAGTATTGCTGGTAATATTGTTTTCCTAAAAAATATATAGCTGGAAATATTTTTTTTCAAAAACGTATCGTGGGTAATATTTTTTTTTCCAAAAAAGTATTACTGGTAATAGTTTTTTTCTTCAAAAATTTATTGCTGATAATAATGTTTCACAAAGTATTTCTGGTATTAAAACCTATTTTTACACTTTCGTAGTGTTTTTACCCCAGTTTAGGTGTTAAATATTTTCCCCATAGCAGGTACTCTAACAGCTGCTACCACCCCGGTTCAGGAACACCAGCAATTAAAAGGTGGTTCCACGCTCCTCAAAACCTCCTGATCAGAGGCCTTGCTGTTGGACGTAGTTTATCGACTTAGCCAGGAAGCGGATATAGTTTATCGTCATAGCCAGGACGGTATATATAGCATGAAGCAGGTCCAGTTAATAACATATATATATATATATATATATATATATATATATATATATATATATATAGAATAGGATATTTTATGCATGCTAAGTTTATTTCACAACAGCATGTGCGCACACAAAGATTTACTGATCCCATCCTTCAGAAACCATATTCCAAGCTCTGACTCCGTCTAGAAGAACTATATCGTACAATAAAATAGTATATGCATGGTGAAGACGCAAATACAGAAATATTGATACCCCCATCATGAGTACGACAAGGAAAAAATGAGCGCCCTTATCTATTTAATCTCAGCATAGACAAGTATAGCTGTGAAGAGATGGGCACTGAAGACTACTGGTTCCAATCTAATTAGGAATGCTTATTTTTTGTTTAACAAAATGAACAATTTTGGCACAAAGCCGAAGGGTGGGGCGAGGTTAGGGCGATCTGTATGGAACTAAGGAATCTAGCATGGAAATAGCGATAGATTAGCGAGAGGCTTGCATCGTTTCGTCTGTTGGAAAGGGGTCGTAGAATGGAAAATAATTAATCATACACAAAGATGCGGAGACTGGAAAGTGAAAAATAGAGCAAATCCTGCACATATATGGCAGTAGTACTTCATTTTTGGTTTGATCTAGCTCTTGTGAATGTAGAGTTTAACAGAAGGTGTTAGGTACGTACTAGAGTGGAATGCTGAAACGACCATTTTTACCAGTTCTTTAGCGATGCGTTGTATGTACAAGTTCCACTTGAGGTTTGGTTTGGTCTTAATTAGCAATAGCAGCCCAGGGAACAAGGACACGCTAACAAAACATTCGTTAATTGCGATAAGCAAACATTCAGAGTTCGCTCGATGATGAGGGAACGTCACCTGCTTGGTTTTCGAGTTAGTGAATGTGATCATCCTGTTTTCCCCCTACGGAAATGTTAGAGCTAGGTCAGAGGTCAACTGCTAGGCTCTAGACGTCTACAGTTTCGAAAGTGCACCCAAATACAGTTTCATGATCAGCATCATGGCGTCGATATATCCTGCAAGTCTCAAAATATCATTCTTTTCTCAGGAAGTGTACCAAGAATTTCAATTATCTGTTTCCGATACTAATTTACCTTTTTCTTTCCATTTTCTTAAAACGGTTCTGTTACTTATACATTTATTCCATAATTTTCTCACTATCCTTCTGTAGAACTACAAGTCTCTACTTTCTCTGTGAAGGAATTGTTCAGCGTTCACTGTCATGTAATGAGATTGATATTAAATAGCAATTCATCACTATTTTGGGTTTTTTTACGGACTTTTCGTGTTACTTACCGTATTTGACGGATTATAAGGCGCACTTTTTTTACTAAAGATATCTTTGAAAATTTCCCTGCGTTTTATATGTCATATGTAGGTTTAAAATTTGCGATAGTCGGCCGAAATTAGCTAACTGGCAATTCATATTAGCTTAGGCATTAAAGTAACTTTCATATACCTATTGTCATTATTTAAAGGCTGTTATGCAGATTAAAATTGTTATCATTGATAATATTCATTATATTAATTTCATCACAATAAAATTAGTACTTTGTTTCACTAAAATTATATGCAATAAATTCAAATCATATATTTGTATAATATATTTGTTTCATTAATATTTTTCTTGTGATAACTTCCGGTTGCATTGGTATAAATACAATTAGAATGTTTATATCCTAATTATTCCAATAAGGTGTTTACAAAACGTAGGTTGTACAGATCTTATAAAGGATATAATAAAGTATTTTTTATAGGCTCGTGTTCTTTTTTCCTATTATTTTTGGTTTAATTGTAATCATGGCATGTTTAACCAAAATGATACCTCATAAATATAGCCTAGCCTGTACCATTTACTAATAATGTGACTAATTTTACTAATTACTATTTTTTTCTTGATTTGCCCAACTGAAATTGGGGTGCGTCTTATACGCCGTCAAATACGGTAATACATGGTTTATTTTTTGGGGAAACATTGTGCTAGTCTAATATATCCTGGATTTCTGACTTATTTTTCGTCGTTGGGTAAAATTCTTTGCATATAGGTAAGTGTTAAGTGTTTTAATAGGCGATGTCTTAAACTCCAAACAATTTCGTGTACTCTGTGTTAAATACCTGTTAATGGCTTTTCTGTAAATACTAACAGTGAATATCGGCCAAGAGGAACCGACTCTTGAAGCTTCCAAATAGATAATCCTCGTCCAGCTAATGAAAAATAGAGAAACACGTATCGACCATAGAATCAATCTTTCCGTGCGATAAGTATTTATCTGTTATCCAAATCAAGGATTGAATAGAAACTAAATATGTCTCTCTTTCTGTAATTCTCTCTCTTTCTTTCTCTCTCTCTCACTTTCTTTCTCTCTCTCTCTCTCTCTCTTCGTTGCATTTAATTGATATCGAACATCTCTTAAGCTCAGCTTATTTGGAAACAAGGCCGAATGCTATTAGCAGGGTTGTGTTCCATCATTCTCTCACATGCGAGAGTCTTAGCAGTTTTAAAAAATCACCTTTCAAACTCATGGCTTTTTACCTATATTAGAAAACTATTATAGGACCAATATGCGTATTGTTACCAACTAAGTTACCGATCTAACTTCATGTTGAAGTATACAGCAAGCGAAAACGAAAGGTAACGCTTTCGTGACTAAAACACAGATGAATAAAACATGTATGTGCGCATGCGACTCATACGTACTTCCCAATTGAAAAATAAAAGGAATTAAGATATTATTTCAGCTAATAAAATCCTTTCCCACCTAAAGCAAAAATCCTTTCCTGCGAGCCTCTGGATACCTATGAATAAACAGAAGCTTTCGTCAATTCGAGAGTCGCCAACCGCCTCACTGGTCGTATGAACTTTCTCATTTAATTTCAATAACAATTCTGATACTATTGGAACTGTATTTCGTTAACTACTTGTGAATCCCTTGAACTTATGATTAATAAAACTTGCCTTTCTTCTCTTTTTATCAAACATTTTTCTCACGAAATCCTTTGTCATTTAGATTTTGAACTTCCTACAAACTCACCTTTCTGGAAAATGAAGTGAAAATGGTTGCATTTTAAATATTAAATGTAAACGTTTCACGAACGAGAATAAATATTGTTCTGTTTCGATAATAATTTGGTGCCTTTATTTCAATGGGTCTATCCCCGTGATAAAATAATTGGTAAAAGTATCAGCCTGACATGAGAGATATACCTTCAATTTTATGCTTGATTGTCAAAAAGTATATGTTTCCCTTCACATTATTAAATCACCCTCATTTTCTACGTATTTCTTTGACAAAGAAAGGTGTTCTACTCCGAAAGCTTCTTCCCATGAACCGCTATTTTTTTTAAACAGACGCGCGCTTGGCTGTTTCCCCTGAACCTCTTCAATTGTAAGCTCAATAGTTATCTGGTCGCCTTAACCTTTGTACTTCTTCCTCTTACATTATCCATTTAGTTGATACTTGCGTAACAAAAACTCTCCATGACTACCTACCCTTTGGAGCTCTTCGGTTTGTCTTTTCGTTATCTCTCCCAATAATCGGTTTGTCTTTTCGCTATCACTCCCAATAGTCGGTTTGTCTTTTCCTTATTTATTTAAATCGTCAGTTTGTCTTTTTATTATTTCTCCCAATAGTCGGTTTATCGTTTCGTTTTCTATTTCAATAGTTGGTTTGTCTTTTCGCAGTCTATTTTAATATTCGGTTTGTCTGTTCGTTATCTCTTCCACCTGTCGGTTGATATAGTTAGAGAACGGAGCGACATTCAAGAAAGACTCAAAAGACAAATCCTTAGATTTGCATGGATTGACAGAATTGAAGACATAACTTTATTTTCGTCGGTTAATATTGAAGTTTACAAGATTTTCCTTCAAATATTTTTTACAATAATATTCACCCTGTACAAGCCCAAAAGAAAACTTGAGGCAGAGGGCACAGAATAAGAAGTACAGTGTATGGGTGTATGACCGAAAGATAACGGTTAACCCTAGACTTGAATAGGTTAAGATTGTAGTGATCGGGGAAGGACACTCTTTCAAGTCGTTTCAACAAGTTAGTGGTTCGTAGGAAGAAGCTGTTCGAGTGGAATTTATATCTTACCAATTAAATACGCTACAAGTGGGTGGCATGTCGTATATTAGGCGTGAAGGTTAGAACTGATGGAATTAAGGAATGTCATTCGTGTGGACTCTTTCTATAGAAATAGCCATTGAGTAGCGAGAGGTTTGTCCGTGGGAAAGAGTTACAGATTACATAACCCACCACACACAACGATGCGGAGACGCTTTCGGGTACAATTAAGACTGGAAAGTTATGATTGGGCAGCTCCTGTCTATATAAGGCGGCAGCACTCCATTTTTGGCCTGATCTGAGACTTACAAGGGTAGAGGCTAGTATGAGGTGTCAGGCTCTTACTGGAGCGGTACGGGGAACCGACCATCTCTCCAGCATCTATCATGATTTATACTCTTTGTGTTCTCATATCAATACTCAATGGAAAGTTTTACTGGCTGTTAAACAATTGAAAATCTCATCAGTACTTTCCAATCCAATACTTTATACTATCAATATTCTCCTGAATATTTTAATTATTTTATAATAATAATAATTCTCTCACACCCAGTAGTAGTAGCAGTAGTAGTAGTAGTAGTACTAGTAGTAGTACTAGTAGTAGGAAGAAGAAGAAGAAGAAGAAGAAGAAGAAGAAGAAGAAGAAGAAGAAGAAGAAGAAGAAGAAGAAGAATTTGTGCTTGCAGTTGTTTTCGACAATATTATAGATGTGGTACGATATTTTCTTTCGGTTATATTTTAAATTGATAATGGGACTTTCAACTTCTGCATAATGTTATTTTCGTTATTGTTATTGTTGTTGTTACCTTCCTTTCTCTTCCTAACCCACATTGTATGTTCTTCAAGACGAAATACTGTTTGTGTTATGCTTACCATTCTTATTGAATTTATCCATTCTTTATTCTCTAGAATTTTCATTGTTACTCGCCTGTCTCAAAACCAACACAGCAAGGCGCTATCTTCATTGTCTGAAATCTGTACTTTCTCGAAACAAATCGATTGTTTTTTTTAACGAAAAGCAAAAGTCAAAGAAAAAATAAACAAATTACATTTATCACCTTCCCACATTTCTTTCTTCATATCCTCCCCAATCTTTCCTCAGTCACATTCTTTTAGAGAATATTCAAGAAATAGTACATTACATCCTCTCAACAAAGATATTCACCTTCGTACTTTTCCCACATCTATTGATAGACGAATAAACACGTACAAAATAGAAACGGAAAAAATGTTTTATTCACTTCGAGTGTAATACGTTTACGCCAAATATAACGAACGACAACTTCCACCATGTTGCTTTTCCCGTTGACTTTGACGGAAACGTTAAAGAGAAACGTCCTCATATTTTGCAGGGAATGTGTTTGGATAACAGTGGGTGTAACTAAAAAAAATAATAAACCGGAAGACATGTAGATTTATTTCGGAAACAATATGGCAGCATCCTGTCAGTGTGATGATTGCTTGAATACATCGGTTTTAACGAGATTTTAAATATCATCACTACCATCGATAACAGAAGCCAAATTGCCTTTATGATGTGCTGCATTACCGAAAAATCAGGAAAAAGATAAAACTAAAAATTAGATAGATCATTGTACAGACGGAGAAAACAGAAATACTTCCCAAAATAGACGGGGTATCACTGAAAGTTACCTGTTGAAAATAGAAGGTTGTGTTTCATGACTGAACAAAAGAGGTAAATTGATAAAAGAGATATAAATATACATATATGGACGATAATTCTTGTTTTGAGAGCACGCCCGTCTGTTAGGGCGGGTAGTCAGTCCTTGTCGCACACACCAGTTCAGGTACACTTTTCGTTTGTTCAACAACCACGCAGCCTACCTATGGTTCATTCTGTATTTATGCCGAGAAGACGTTATAATCTGTCATGATCTGCAGTTTGAACAACGCCTGTATGTTAAAATTCTCGGCCACGCTGATTTGTGACTTCGTGCTAATACAATAATCGACGGATATTGACAAATATATAAATACGTACGTAAACAGTTGTGACTACCTGGAGGTTGCTATTAATCCAATTATTGTCCTCTCTCTCCCTCTCTCTCTCTCTCTCTCTCTCTCTCTCTCTCTCTCTCTCTATATATATATATATATATATATATATATATATATATATATATATATAGATATATATATATATCTATATATATATATCTATATCTATATATATATATATATAAGTGAGCACGATTACAATTGTGCATTGACAGGAGACGCTGAAAATGCTGGAAAGATAGTAATTTTAATTTCAAATATTTTCTTTCAGACGCGTCTAGACATGCAGTTTAGCCGCTTTCATTCGGTTTCCCTATGTTTTGTTGTTTGTTTTAATCCATGTTATTATTATATATCCCATCTTATCGCCGACACTTTTGTTTTTAAATACCCTACACTGTAATCTTTTCAAAACACAGATTATTATCAAAAATTGGAATGAAAGCAGTGATTGTACGTACCCCGAACCCAACATGAAAATCAGCATGTAGTATTAGTACATACTAAACCCTCCCAAAGCTTCCAGTTATACCAAATTTATTATAAAGGATGAGGAAGTTGAACACAGATTAGGTGGCGTCATGGATTATTTGGCCCAAAATCGAACGCCGCGTCAAAAATATAAATATTTACCTAAAATTGAAGTGAACGGTTAATATTACCATTACCTGTGTGGCTCTGAAGATTTAATTACGTAAACTATTATTTAGAGTATAAAATAATTAAAATAAATATATTAAGTAAAAGCATAAACTCGGAAGATTGCGATAATTTAGTTCACGCAATGTCAATCAGTTACAATTGCGAATGTTTAAGTTGTTACTTTATTTGACAGAATCATTCTATACTGTTCTTGTTTTGATAGGTTGACACTTAGTCGAAAATAAATCTGTCAAATCTTAAACGGGGATTCAGATCAGAAGAATACCACATATATGATGGAACACTGACGGATACCATTTGGATCAGGCTAGAATGATTGTTTATTTGGGTTACCTTTAAGTATCTGCCGTTTTCTTTTCTTTCGATGAAGCGTGTTAATGTCAATAAGTAATTTCAAAACCGATAGGTGCCTTGGTAAAAGCTAGTGAGCGTGTTTAGTAGTCCATTACTTCGTTGTTTGACCCTCAAAAAAGGTTCCATACTTCTGATATTGTCCCGAACTAATAATGGTGACAGCAATAATCAAAGTAGATGCCACACCAGCTTGTTTATCTCTATAGAAAATATAGGGATGCTGTTGGAAACTATCCTGAAGCATTTGCAAATTAATTTTTGGACAAATCAGCGCTGAAAGAAAATGCTTCTTCGACTTACTCTGATGAATAGACATGTTTCATTAATCGCTTGTCTGAGTTCTCCAATATTTAGCTTCCTTGATCGATTTTTGACTTCCCATTTCATTGGAAGGCGTCAAACATTTGTTATTTCGGAAGCAATTTAGCTCAAAAGTTTAATATTATATGCTAGTTCACTGCTTTTATTTTTTTAAATCATTTCACCCCGAGCAAAGCAATAAAGTCAATAAGACGTAAGGGGATTTACGGTGTGTCAAAGAATATAAGAAAAAAAAAACACTATTATGGAGAGATAACAATAAAGAAAAAAACAAGAATTACGAAGATTACGATTGGCATTGGATCTAGATTTTTGAAGCAAGAAGCCGGAAGAGAGTTCCAGAATCGAGAAGTGAAAGAGAATGAACTTTTAGCATAGACTTATGGTTACATGTAGCAGGTACTAGAGTGGAAAATTCATTAGAACAATTGCTATGAATATACATATAGAAAAGTCACAGGGAAGCTACGTTACGGTGGTGGTCACGTGATTAATTCGAGATGCCAAGTCAAGCAAATAACATTGCAGAATATTCTTTAAATATATTAGCAGGAATAGAAGAACAGATGTGACATATTTCTGTCATAAACGTAATTTAATCTTATTTCTTAATCTTTAATAACCAAGAGTAAATTAGGGAATTTATCCAAACATGTTTCATTAAATGATATATAAAAATTAAATAACTATGAGCACAATTATTAATTTGCCTCAGGTTTTCCATTATTTTGTAAATATAATGAAGGTTCATAATATATTTTTAAATATATCATTCAATCTGTTGGCGTTTGTTTACATAATTATGGTGTTTAGAAATTCAAGCTTCTATAACAGATTCTGAAGTCAGCATCAAGCGTGAGAAATGTTTCGCTCGACAAACCTGTTACATTGAAAAGATAATGGAGAGAATTATTTTAGGAAAGAATAAAAATTGATATTATTGAAGCAAATAGAAACAAATATAATAATCGAAGCTAGTATGTGAGAAAACATTCGGATTAGCTTCTCTTTTTATTTCTCTAACTGGATGTCTTCTCCTCTTACATTTTGGGAACATGGCCGATCATGGCTGCCCAAAACATCATTTTTAACTCTCAGTAATGTTTATTCCCTTCACATCAAATCTAATTCATGTTCTGTTATCCCTTTATGCGAGCTAGTTAAATAGGTTATTCAATTTCTGCTGCTTTGGCTTTCAGAATGTCCTGTGAGTTTAATGCTCCAACTCTAATTTCTTTCCAGAAATTCTATCCCAGAAATTTCAATTGCCTCTTTATGATTTTTGTTCCATTTGTTCTAAAACATCCTCAATGCTCACAAAGTAATTCTATGTTAATTTCAGTATAGTTTATTTATTTCTTCATTTCTATAAACGTTATTTTTAATGGGTACTCATATATGAGTTGCTATCCCTGTGTTTTTTCTATTTTCTTAAATAATGATATTATTAAAAACCTGCCTAGATTGAGAAACTCTACTAAAGAAAGATTTTATGGCCGACGGGAATTGGGGATTTTTTTAACAAAACCTACGGACGTTAATGGGTATGTTCCCATTAACATAAATACAATAGTAAATACTCTGTGTTGTTCTGAAGTTAGAGATTCGTCTCCAGCTAAGCTGGTGAAACTCTCTGTCTTCGAGCAGACAGGATCCCCAGACGAGGCTATGTCGAAGGGACGAGTCTTGTCTCAGGAAACAGCTACCCGACCCAGTTTTATACGGGGTATACGGGGAATTTTTGGTCAGGCATACGGCCTCGAATACCCCACATTAAACCGCGTGGGGCGGTTGGTAGATATTATGCAGTTGGAGATTCGTCTCCAACTGTACTGGTGAAACTTTCTGCCTCCTGGCAGAGAGGATCCCCAGACGAGGTTATGTCGAAGGATAGATTCTCGTCACGGGAATTTTTTGGCCGAGCATACGGGCTCTGATACTCCAGATTATATTCAGTCTTGTGTCATATATGACCGCGTGGGGCGGTTGGTAAATATTCGTCTTCATCTGTGCTGGTCAAACTCTCTGCCTCCGGACATTGAGAATCTCCAGACGAGGCTATGTCGAAGGGCAAAGTTTCGTCTCGGGTAACAGCTACCCGACCCACGTTTTATGAGAGGTCTACGGAGAAATTCTAGCCGAGCCTACGGGCTCGGATAACCCACATTAAATTCGGCCTTTATCCATATCTGGCCACGTGGGCGGATTGGTAGATATCCTGCCGTTGGAGATTCATTGTGAAATTCACTTGACTCACTTCTATCAGTTGACTATTTCTTCTACGCGCCGCTTGTGAATAATATGTGTTGTTCTTGTCCGAAGTATTATCATTCATTACCAACCTTCGTTTGATTATTCTATTCAGTAACCTTCCCTAGGTTACAACAGACATGCATGAACTTTTCCATTAGGGACACCGTTTTGTAGCTGAATCATGCCCTTACTAATTCGGTTATATAGGCCGCATTGATAGTAGGACTTATTTTAGTTGGGTTTATTTTCTTATATTCTCTGACAATCTGTAAATCCATTGTGTCTTACTGACTTTATTGCCTTGCTCGGAGTGAAACTATTTAAAAAAAGCAACGTACTAGCTTATAATATTAAAAATCCGAGTTAAATTGCTTTGGAAATAACAAATGTTCGATTTGTTTTTAATGTTTGACGCCTTCCAATAAAAGGGGGAAGTCAAGAATCCATCATAGCAGATAAACACTGGAGGAACTCAGACAAGCGATTAATGAAAGAAACTCTTGATTCATTGCGTCTGATTAAATTAAAATGAGAGCTAAAAAGCCAACACATTTATCATCACTACGTTTAGTGCCAACGATTGTTCTTCTCGACTGAAAAGTAGAATAATTTTCTATATAAGTAGGCGATTTATTCGCAAAGATATATTGGTTAGTAGCTGTCGGAATTAAATTCGACGCACAAATACATACGCAACTTTGTTCACATGTTCGAAGTTATGTTTTCAAAGAAAGGAACAGAATATTAATTGAATAAAATAATCATCGCCGAGCATCGCCTGCATTTCCCTAAATCTCAATGAGCAGGTGTTCTCTCAAGGAAGCCCCTGCCTTGAACCCCAAATCTCAAATGGAACTCATATATATATAATATATTATTAACGGTGCCGAAAAAGTAAGTACCTGACTCCATCTATACAACAACCCGTTCCTATCATATATGGGCTGAACCTACGCTGTCATCCATTACCTTCCAGTCTGTATTGATAACGTTAAAAAAGGTTTATGTGGTATTGTGGTTAATGAATTGTTTCCACATTACAATCCTTTTCACTATTGAAAGGTTACAATCTTATCGCCACTCTATCGCTATGTCCACGGAACATGTTCAGAAGATCTGCATTGCTTAGTTCCTCAATCGTTAAACATCTCAATTAAGAACCGTCACGTCACTTACATTGAGACGAACCACCCTCTTCTCTTCCTATCCCATAAGTTCCATTCGGATACCTACATCTCATGAAGTCTTGTCTAGTTGCATAGAGAACAAGGAGAATTATTTTCCGACCACGACAGTCTTAACATCTTCAACTCTAGGGTAAATGTTTATCTTTGACACATCTTCACAAAGTGTGTTCCTTATTATTACGCTCACACAACAAGTTTTACCTTCAGAGACACTTGAACCTTGTATCAGGTGAAGATTTGTAAAAAGCAAAATATATAGAGACAAGTGAATTATACATACATGGTGTATATATATATATATATATATATATATATATATATATATATATATATATATATCACAAATAAATGAAATTAAAAAAAAATAACCCATCTCAATGGCCATTTCGCTTCGCAAGAGCTTGTCAGCACTAAAAACTTTTTAGTACTGACAAGATTCTGCGAAGCGAAATGTCCATTCAGATGTGTTATTTTTTAATTTCATTTACTTGTAATTTATATATATGCTCTGTAATATATATATTGAGCGCTATTTGTGGCTCAGTTTCAATATCTTATATTATTAGGATTCGCTTAGATTACTTACCCAGGGATTTTTACCAATACACAAACACATATATATCGGATTATTACCAATATATATATATATATATATATATATATATATATATATATATATATATATATATATATGTATATAGGATTATTACCAATATATATATATATATATATATATATATATATATATATATAGGATTATTAACAATATATATATATATATATATATCGGATTTTTACCAATATATATATATATATATCGGATTTTTACGCATATATATATATATATATATAAAAATATAAAAGTGAACATAGAAGTCAACACTTAGAGGCGAAAGTCTGTTTCATGCTAGTGCAATCGTCAGGCAGCTAATAATGTTATTTTTCTTGGCTATTTATATATAAGGGTCAGTAGTGCATTGTGGGTAATCTGTTTTGGCGGTTACTTTTACCGGAAGTCGCTTATTTGTTTATTTATTTATGTCAAATTATTTTGCTTGTTTTTTTTGTTTTTTTTTATCTTATATATTTATTTTTTTGTTTTGATCGGTGTTTTTTTATTAACGTAGTAAAAATTTGTTTATATAGCTTATTGTTGGTAGTCTATTATGGCGCTCATTTACCGTAAGTCGTTTATTTGCTTATTTATTTGGGTCAAATCGTTTTGCTTGTTTTTATTTATTTTTCATTTTTATTTTTTATCTTATATATTTGTTTATTTGTCATTGATTAAAGCTATTTGTTGAATTTTGGGGTCGAATGTTGTGGTTTGTTCTGACTACTATTTTGGTGGGAACAGTTTTTAATTTATTTATTTGGGTTGATTATCTTTATTTGTTTTTTTCTAAACGGCTAGTTTGTCGGTATCGATTGTTAGTTTATTTATATATTTGGATGTATTTAGATCGATATATTATAATTGTTATTTATTTGTTACACTGTATATTTCACTTTTTGGTTTTCGATTTTTAAGTAACGCAGTATATTATTTTTTATTAATTTTTTATCGTTATATAACAGTTATAACTATTTTCCGTCCAATTTATTGTTTGATTTTTGTAGTTTAATTTTTTGTTCATAATAGTTTGATAATTTGTTCATTATGTACTTTAGTGATTCTGTTCCTTATTGTTGACTTCTATGTTCACTTTTATATTTACACACGCTCTATCTCTGATATTGAGCACTTTATCCCATAAATATAGCACACTTTAAGACTATATTTCTTTATATATATATATATACATCAGATTTTTATCAGTATATATATATATATCAGATTTTTA
>OZ038482.1:86593837-86626337 GCA_964036315.1 Acanthosepion esculentum
AAACCGACTTTGATCAATTAAATATATTTTAAGTTTCTAATATATTTTGGTAGAAGTTTGGCCGATTCTCAGAAACACACACACATAATATATAAATATATATATATATATATATATATATATATATATATATATATATATATATATATATATATATATATGAGGTTGAGAATACTTTAGCCGAAATTCTTGCGACTGGAAATACTTCTTGTTTCAGATTTCTGGGGGGATTTTGGAATACAGCGTATTTAATTTGTATATAGCATTTATAAAATGGTGTAGTTTGGGAATGTAACCCAAGCATAAACACAATATTCCTTTAAATTTATAACACTGATTATACATATACCCTGAAGTTAGTTTTATATAAATGACATATACATAGAAAGTAGTTTTATATACATTTTAATAATTTTGTGTACAAACAGATACAGGTAATGACGCTAGTCATGTAATACACAAATTTTAAAGTGGTGAAATTCAGATTCCACGCAAAAATATTTTTGGAATTTTCTGTATTGGTACAAAAAATGATCACTACTTACAAAAAATATATAAATGCAAGGCCATTTGACATTTCGAATAATATCTTTACTGAGCACGAAACACCTGGTAAATAATCCACGTTGCTTTGACGATCGCTAACAAAAAAATTGGCGCTAACGTAGGCTCCAACGTTACTACCTAGCTGGACTGGGGAACCTCAACCCAGAGCAGAGGAAGTCACTTACAACTGCTGCACATCACATAGGAAGCATCCCAGTGCTTTCTGAAAAGTTTCAGTTATGGCAAGTCATGTCACCTGAAATTCTTTAATATTTTGAAGATTTTTACATTTTTAACTTTTTCGGATTTTGGAATTTCGGATAAAAAGTAACTCAACCTATAAAATACAAGCAATTATTGAACCAGACAAAGGGAATTAGATGCCGCGTATACATATATGTGTTTATAGATATATTTAATCATTTATGTGGATGTTTGGATAAGCTTACAGAATAGGTACTTTTATTACTTTTATTGCTATTATTTATTTATTTTTTCAAATTTTTAAATATTATATATATATATATATATATGTGTGTGTGTGTGTGTGTGTGTGTGTGTGTGTGTGTTTGTGTGCGTGTGCGTGTGCGTGGGTGTGTGTGTGTGTGTGTGTGTGTGTGTGTGTGTGTGTGTGTGTGTGTGCGCGCGCGCGTTTAATTGAATAACAACATAGATTGCATTTCCGTGATTTTTATTGCTGGTTGTGTGCTTAAAGGTTTACCCCTATAATCTCCCCCTACTTTACTTTTTTCCTATATACAAATATCTTTTTTCTTCCCACACGTTTCTCTCTCTTCAATAATGTAAGCTCAACCAGCACCAAAAAATCAAGGTCAAGTTAAAATCGCTACTTTTTTTTCTTAAATTGTCTGGCTGAATGTATATCATTTAATAAAATGTAGTCGGCAGCTATATATATATATATATATATATATATATATATATATATATATATATATATATATATATATATCAGTGTTGAAATAAATTTATAACCGATTATATGATGAATAATTAAGTTTTTTCCCTATTATATATATATATATATATATATATATATATATATATATATATATATATATATATATATATATATACATATGAAGAAATATAGTTTTAAGTTGTGCTACATTTATGGGATAAAGTGCTCAACATCAGAGATTGAGCATATGTAATTATAAATGTAAAAGTGAAAATAGACGTCAACACGGAGGTGACAGACTGTTTCATCCTTGACGCATCTGAGTGTTGACTTATATATTCACTTTTACATATATATATATATATATATATATATATATATATATATATATATATATATATATATATATATATTTATAGATATATGTATATACATATATATATATGTATATATATATTGTTTTCAAAGGGAATGCCCAAAGCATATAAAAATACTCAAAATCAGTAAACTAATCTGTAATGAATCCAAGATGCAAACAATCAAGTAAGTACGATAATTTTAATTATTAAGAAGTATTTTAACAGAGGAGGTAACATGTGATATCAAAATACAAAGCCGATTTGGAATATTGAAATACGTTAAGAAATGTAAAACAGAAGAATTTCGTTAAAAACAAAGTAGAGTACGGAACTGTTATGTCATATCGGCCAAATTACAAATTGTAGATACCAAAATCAAGCAAGTGCAACAATTTAAATATCTGGAAAGACTGTTAATACGAAAAGTGCGACACTGAAATCCAAATGTTCATTGGGATATCGAAACCTGTTTTCAAAAAGTTTTGTAAAATATTAAGAAATAGAAGAATTTCCTTCGGAACAAGGAAACACCCACTTAACTGTTATGTGATATCAGTCCTCCTATATGGAAGTGAATGTTGGACAATCTCTTCACGGATGAAAAAGTGATTTGAGGAAGCAGAAATGTGGTTCTACAGAACGATTGACTGAAAATGTGAACAACGATAATGTTTTAAGGGAATTTCTTTTAAGCTTATCACCCCAAGCAAGGCTGGAAGCCACTATCACGCAGGGGTTACAGAAGGTTTGGAGGAAGAGCAGATAGGAATGAAAGGTGAAAGGATGTTGAGAAGGGAAGTGGATAGATCAAGGCAACTGGAGATGTCGATTGACGTTACACTTAAATAGCTGGAGATTATATTTGTCAGGGGAACCGGAATAAGGAAGGGAGTTCCACAGGCGAAATGTGCGAGACATGAAGCTATTGGAGTAGAAGAGACGTCTACATCTAACAGTTTCAACGGTGAAGGAGTGGGGACGGGATGCCAGCCTCGTAGGACGTTTAAATTCATGAGGCCTGGGAACCAGCGAAAGCAGCTCATCGGAGCAATTACCGTGAAAGTAGTTGTAAAAAAGACAGAGCGAGGGAACGGCGCGTCTGTGAGAGAGCGACTGCAGACAATGCAAACAAAAATGACACATAATTCGAACCAGAATGAGACAGATCAAATTTTTGAGAAAAGATGGCTTGGAAAAATTATGTGGTGTCAAGGAAAGGCAGAGAAACGGGTGTTTACTCATAACACCACTTTTTACGATCGGTTACCATAAGAAATTCGAACAAAAATATAATTAGTTAACTGAATTCAGACTTTGATTAAATAATTAATGTCTCTTTCACATTAATTCTCTTGAAAAAATCAGGAATCATTCATTCTCCCCTTTCTGTTATTGATTAAAACTATAGCAACATTCTCTATGCCTTCGTTGGCAGCAAATGTAGAAGATAAACACAGAATTTAAGAATAGAGCTTGAAGCAAATTCATCTCCAACTACAGATATGGATAGAAATATCAAGAACTAAATAGTTGAACCTTAAATCCCAGACATCTAAAACCTATTATGAAGAAAGTGCAGCATGATAAATCGATCAGATCAAAGATCTAGATATCTACAATTTTATTTAAAATACCATTCAATTTGGTATCGCCCAATGACGCCATATATTTACACCTTCCATACTAAGCAATGTAATAGTCATAAATCACTCGCACAATACTACATAGTCTACTATATCTAATATACTAATCACTGTTGCAGACGCCTTCTCAGGAACATTTACACTTCTTCAATACACACAAAAATAACCAGTGAGTTTTGATACCATTAAGCTGAGCATAGCTTAATTACAGTTTTTAATTTGAATCTAACGAAACATGCTGAGAATAGCATGAACCGAGCATCCCACGAACGACAAACGTATAGGGAAAATGGGAATAAAAAGGACACTAATAACTAACCATCCTTTTACTGAAGCTCGCTAGCTAGATTATGTTTTTTCTGTCCCTCTTTCCTTCAATCCTTCCTGCGAGTATCGAATCTTCCAGGCATTCTTTTCTCATTACGTACGCTAGATATTTCAGCTGTGTCTTTCTGATGATAATTATAAGTTTCCTTTTTTATTCCATTTTCTCTAACACTTCGTTCATTGCTCACATATTCAGTTCATGTTATTCTCAGCCTTCTTCTGTCGAACATGATTTCTGTTAGTTTCATCTCTGGGGAGATTGTATGTATGTATGTATGTTGCGGCATTCACCCTGGATTGGTTAAGCCGGCTCCTTCCAAGGAATTCACTGCGTCCGGAACGAAGGCCGACCAAGCACGGCGATCCGTCGCCAATGCTGAAACGAGCGACAGCCATTCCCGATTCCAACGGCGGTGAATTCTTGAAACGGAGTAACAAGGGAGTTTTAACTTCACACGCGGTCCCCACACCTCGCGTTCTATCCCAGTGGAGGGAGGAATATGCTCTTACTTGCCGCAGAATTTCCACAGACGCAGAGGCAGGAGTAACCAAGAGGCCGCCGGATGCCGGTACAAACGCCGAATGGTTTTGAATTCAGAGTTGACCTTCTCCTAGACCAGTTGCCATCCAAGGCTATAGAACCCAGTCTGTCCTGCTATTTACCCATAGTTGGAGGGAGAAGAAGAGGATTCACACCTTTCCCAAGGGAGATTGCGCTGCATTCACTGCCAAAGAAAAGGACGAGTATCATTAAGGTAATAAGTTAAAAAGTTAACCAAGTCAGGTTTGATGAAGAATGAAATTTCAAACATTATCTGGAGTGAGACAACGACAAAATGGGTGCACTAATCTATTTAATTTCTACCTAGACTACGCTATGTGCATAACGACGTCAAGGACTTGTCCTTGATCATCTAAACTTTCTATAGCAGAATTCCAAAGAAATCTATTAATAGAAAAACAGTTTTCCTGTTATCTCTTTAGAGGCCTGTGTATTAATGATGAAGAAGGCTATGCTGATGGCATTCGTATTGTGAAATGGGACAAGAATGATCTTGAAAAAAAATCAAAATTCTTTATCAAGTATTTCAAGACATAGGATTAAACATAAAACTTTCCAAAATAGAAACTATACTCTATAATTGTAATTAAAGTAGAGGTAGCACTTAACCTGAAGGCATCATGGAAATTCATAATGTGAAATTATTCGATATTAAATACTTCAAATAACTAGTGTATGGATTAATTAAAACAAGTTTAGTATAACAGATAAGTAATTTGAACACGGAATAATCTTAGCTAGGAGTAGTTTTGCCCAACACTGTAGAATATCACAAAACCGAAATAAGACTTGTGTTCATAAACAGCTTCTTCGAATCTAGACTAGTATGGATGCCATTCATGGCATCAAACTCATTTAGAAATGCCTAAACCATCAACTACATTCAACCGTTTCCTCATACCAAATATCAAAAAAGGCTTGAATCTAAAGTCTTGTGGGTCCTAGAAAGGATTTCACATCGTTGGGTCCCGCAGCCTGTCCGTACACTATAAATGAAAATGATATAATTAAAATGTTAACTTTACACGCAAAAAACATAGGAGGAAGACATCGCCGCGTTGAAAACTGGGTTCGAGAAGTCTCTTTTCCTGAAAAACTGTTTTAAATCAAAGATAATAAAAATTTCTACAGACATTAATACTAAACGTTCAGTCATGGCGAATTTTTCCTTATAACGAAAGAGCTAACCTATTCATTTCCATTGCTATAGTGTAGGGACCTTAATTTTCGTTTTTAATATATTCCCATTTACGTAATTATATACAGCGATTATGAATTTAACATAAGATTCTTCTGCGTTTAGTAGTTCACTCAGGATGTTGAAAATTAAACAAAGTGCAGATCTTGAAATTCTAACTTTATAGCGAGCAAGACAAACAGAGAACAGTGTTCAGAATAGCACAAAGCTCAGATAAACAAATAAATACTTATTATCGACATTGACTTATTCGACGGTTCCCAACTTCCGAATACCGTCAGACTAAATGGAAACTTCCGTGCTAAGATGACTGGTTTTTCAAGATGTCGAAACATCAAATACGCCATACAAGTGCGATTCCATCCGGATCGATAATCATTAAAACTGGCCATAGTTGCATCTTTCTATACGTATTCTCTCACCTCCGTCCGCAATTCAGACATTATTTCTTTCTTTGTTTTTTCTTTCTTCATTTTTCTTTCTTTCTCGGTTGTCTTCTCGAAGTTAGCCATTGAAAATATATCATAAATCTCTTAGTATGCTCGATAAACATCACTTTTCATATAATTGTGATTCCCCCCAAATTTATATACATCATGTCTACGAAGTCGCAATTGGAAGGTGAATCGCTCACTTGGAAAAGTATCAGGTTTGGAAGTATAAACCATCAAATCTGAAACTCGCTGAAGTGATCTCAGTCTTCAATCAATATGAAATTGAAGATGTTCTCGTAGCTTTCTCGGAGAGACGAGACTAACTGATCACAGGTACGAATAAATCCTATCTCAAACTTCAAATGAAATATCAGTGTATTGTTACACCGAATCCTTTAGATAGATTATTAAATGTAATACAAATTGTCAGCGTAATAATTCACCCAAAACGGTTTTCTTCACACATTTGTCATGCACATGGTCCATCAAGGCCAGTTCACAATGTTCACCCCCAACGAATGAGTTGAAAGCAAGCGGCACTCACATCACGTTGAAACGCCAGTTCCTCTACGATCTCCGAAATTAAGGTACGTCGAGCCTGGTCAGTACCTAAATGGGTGACCGCTTAGAGGAATACCAGGCGTTGTAAGCTTGGATATGCGGGTGGTGTAATGTCTAATGGCTCGGAATTGTTAATCAGTAAGCTGAGTCCCAATAACAGTTATATTCACTTACGCGCAAATATTCTTGGGAAAGATATGAATCCACCTCTTCTCGCCCCAGCTATAGGTTAATTAGTAAGACTTGTGCTAACAAACCATTTTTATTTCCAAAAATAAAATAAAATTGTATATTTAGATTCCGGCATCAAATAATCTGCAAAGGGTTGATATGTCGCTAAAAAAAAAAATCAAAGCAAGCGGACCTGTTTAGAAAATTACAGTAATCCTATCCTTATTAATCTTTCACACTATGTAATTTTATGCCGTAACACTGTGAATTATCAATATTTAAAATACAAGAAGCCGAATACTGGTATTGACGTTCTATGGTTTAAAGGAAAGACATGTCTACTACGGATGATGGGGTAATTACTTTTGTATGAGAAAATCTTGTAAAAGACCCAACAGCGACAGAGCGATTGTAAGCGCAGTTTAGCTTATTACTTAATTTCTAAATCGTTTCTCTGTAACTTGAGGCAGCATCATTATGAACTAAGGCCAAGCGGATATTTGCTTAGGAAGTAATTGCAAGATCCTACGTAATTACATCTTGCTTAGCGATATTGAAGGTGTTTACTGAAAAGTTCTAGAAGAGTTTTCTTTCCAAAAGCGGTATTTAAGAATGTTGTGTTTTATGTCGTCTCTGGGTTTCCACGTTATTAAATAAAATGGTATCAAGTAAAAAGAAAATTTATTTTTGTTATTTGTTTTCTTAGGAGTATGGCGGCAACTTGGATTCTAAGAGCCAGCATGAGGAATAACGTCACCTGAACGCATATCGCACGATGCCTTGGCTTCACTCTGCGGGTGGTCGTAGCTGGTCTCGCAACCTGAATGTGGGAGGTGTATCAACCATTCAGAATTCTTGCGGCACTGTTGAATGCGCGCAGTTTTGAACATATATACAAAATCCAGAAACTTCTGCCAATCGTTGGCTCTGGCCTTTGCATTTTGTAACAAGAATCAAACAGAAGAATATTGTTTTTAATGCGTGTACATATATATATATATATATATATATATATATATATATATATATATATATATATGTGTGTGTGTGTGTGTGTGTGTGTGTGTGTGTGTGTTGGAAAAAGAGGGAAATGCAACTGGAGTCTTTAACAATATTTATTTAGAGTAAATTTACCGGTTTCATGTTTTTCATAATTTAAATTGAAATGAATAAATGCGTTGCTATGCGATGATATGTTCCACATCTAACTAGAGTTGGAGAATTACTTCCCTTTTATGTAAAAAAAGTGGCGCATATTACTATCAGTTTAAAATGCAATGTGATTGGTTGATTATTATCACGTTATCAGACATAGTAATTTAGGCCCCAAAACTTGATGATAATAAAATTCTCTTGGCACAAATTGGGAGTGTCACGGTTCATAGAGTGTGGCTAATGACAACAAAGTGATAAGTACTTCATGACAAGAAATGTTTGAGTAGTTGTCAAGAATAGACAAGGATGCACATTCTCGTTGCATTTATTTAACCCATACAGCGAAACCATACTAAGAGAACTAGAGATTCTAGCACGATATGCGGATGACATCGCGTTTATGGCACACACAGAAATAAAACTGCAAGACATCGCAAACAAAGTAATAAAGAAAAGAGAGAAGAAAGGATTAATCAGTACCTATAGCACAAAAGAAGGAATAGTTGTTAGTAAGAGCCCAAGATGCGAGTTACGAATTAGAGATGTTAAAATCAAGCAAGTAAAGAAATTTAACTGACTGGGAATTGTTTTGGTAAGGAAGAACGATGTCTTCAAAAATCCGGTTGTTGTTTCAGATTTCTAGAAAGTCTTTATCTATGTATCGTCTCCCTTCAGGATGCTGGCGATTAAGGCTCTCCCACATTTCCTCTCATGTGTAGCTCTTAATAACTTTACTCTTTTTGCGATCTCTCTGCCATCTTATGCTCTCAAGCTTGACAGGTAGGTTGCGTTGCGTTCTGTGTCGTCTTGGGATCCCTATGCTATTAATAAACTGGTATCAACGAAAAGGGTTACTTATTTTTTGTATTCGTTTTATTAAGAGTGGCAGCTTGGTTTCTAAGAGGCAGTAGGAGGACTGAAGTAACAGCAACGCACGTTGGTTCGGCATCACTCCGCACGTGGTCTTAGCCAGTCTCAAACCTGAGTGTGAGAGGCGTATCACCGCTTCATAATTCTTGGGTCCTTCTGTTGAATTCGAACCGTTTTGGATTTATTTTCAAAAACCAATCCATCACTGCCACGATACCCCGCCTACGAGGCACTTCGGCCAATCCCTGACCATTCTGGCTCTGGCCTTTGTATTCTGTAACTGTTCCGCAGTACTTTCCTCTGGTCCTCTTAAAGTCAATCTGTCCTGTGAGTATCACGTTTTCTAAACCCTCTTTCCTCGTTATGTGCCCTAGTAATTTCAAATTTCTCTTCCTGATAATAATCACGAATGTTCTTCTTGTTATCATTGTCTCGAGAACTTCGTCGTTTCTCATATGTTCTTTCCATGGTATTTTGACCATCCCTCTCTAGAACCACATCTCTGTTAATTAGGGAAGCAAATAACATTCACACTTTATAAGAGATGCTCTGAATCTCAAAACAACATTATTATAAAATTGTTAATTAAGATAACCTGAATGATCTACGAATAGTAACTGGATGCTCACAGAAATTAAGAGAGGATGCCTACAACTGTAGGAATATCTACACACAAATTATATCGGGTAATGTAAGAGAACTATGCTTCCACATAGTATTTAAATACTGATCTTAATTTAGAAAATTATGCTGTTTCCTCTGAAAAGATTTGTGCCTAATCCACGTATGAATACGTGAAGAGATCAATAAAATCTTAATTTGACACGTTGATAATAGATTTTATGATTACGTATATATTTGTAAGAAATTGTCTTCCTCGAGCCAAAATATAGTATCACCTTCGCAACATAACCGAAATCAGACCTGGATTCTTCTGTTTAGAGATTTGCATCATAAAGAGATAAAAAGTGAAGAATATATATCTAAAGGTGAAAAAGAATATTATATATATATATATATATATATATATATATATATATATATATATATATATATATATAGGAACACACACACACATATATATATATTATCCATAATACGAGACTTCAGGCATAAATACTTGCACAATAACCTCGCTGACATTTTTGTCCTATTATGATAAATAAACCAGTACATTGAGAGCAACCTTCATAAAGAAAATAACACTCATGAGAAATAGACACATATACACGCACACACACATATATAAAAGTACCTATAATTAAATTATTATATATATATATATATATATATATATACATATATATATATATATATAAATTAATGATTAAATGCAGATATTTATGTATATAAAATATAGATCTAAGTGTGACTTTATTCTCTCTCTCTTTAAACAAATATGATAGATAGATAGATAGATAGATAGATAGATAGATAGATAGATACTGTTTCAGCAGTTGCATAGATAAATAGAAAATGCAAAATACTATCTAGAAACAAATAGTAGTTTTATTAGTGATGGAAAATTCGACACCCAAAGCCGAACACGATGTGGACTAGCTATAGACGCATTCCAAAATCTAACGAGAGTGATGAGAAACATAAAAATAATGTTAGAAAGAAGGAAAATATTGCTGGATTGCTATGTGATAGCCATCATGTTATATGGCAACGAATACAGTAGGAATACTTAAGTGGAAATGTGTGGATCTACAGAAGGATACTGAGAATCCCACGGACAAAGCGAGAAATCAACGAGGATGTCTTAAGGAATATGGCAAAAAAGAACACCTATCCACAGAATCAGGAAAAAGACAGCAGAAGGTACTTGGATACATACTGAGAAGGGAGGATTTCGAAAACTTAACCATCACAGAGTATATTAAGGACGAGAGAGATAAGGGAAGGCAGTGAACCACCTACCTGACAAAATTGTGTGAATGGATATCGGAACGGAGTAGTACGTTAGCAAAGAGAAAAAAACTGCTAAATGCCACAAGGGATATGAATTTTTAGATAGTAATGTTCGCCTATGTCTTATAGGGCTTCAACATATACAAGAAGACTATTAGAGTCATATGTTTGTGCGTCCGTTCTGTGATCACATTAATACATGGCTTATGAGCAGGTACTATCCTGCGAATTCGTGAAAACATTCCTGAATGCATAGAACGATTGACTTATTACACTCTCTTTAATAAATAAGTACGAGGGGTCGATTTCAAATAAGTGTACACTATAAAAACTTTTGAAATATATATGTATGCTTCAAAATTGTCATTCGCCTAGTCTGATTGCTAAACATGGTTCCAGGGCCCAGAATATTTACCCATAGTTGGAGATTGAGAGCTCAGAGTTTTTCCTACTAAAGGCTATAGATCCCAGTCTATCCTACTATTTACCCATAGCTGAGAGATGAGAGATCAATTCATATGTTTCCCAATAGTATTACCAGGTAAGTGAATGTAACGACCTCAACAGGAATTTGAACTCGGCTTTCCTATCCGAACCTAGATGCATTACTCCACCGTGCCTCCTCCCCACTGTAATATCCGATAATAATAATGATAAGTCCTAAAATATCGTTTAAAAATACACCTGAACTTTTGGTACACATATTTGTAAACGCATAAGATTGTGCGGAATTTAAAAAAACATATTTAAGTTACATTCCTTTAAATATAATTTATAAAGATGTTACCTTGACGTATTTGTTATATAGGAATAAAGTGTCGCTGCCGACACTGTCGTGTGAACGTAGATTGCCAGTGAACAAATACAGCTGATCCCATTTTGAATAAGTAGGTCAGGTGATAGTAAAGTAAATGTATATATGGAATTAGCGTGACGTCCAAACGATCACATTTCTATTCTATCCTCTAAAACTATACAGATCACCGTTTCTACTCTTTCCTCTATTACTACGGAGACTGCTATTCTCTATTCGGATCACTATTCGGTGGTTATTATTCGAGCGAGTATTATCGAGCAAGTATTATTAGTGCGAGTGATATTCAAAGGCATCTGGCATCAGTATTGTTCAACGGCGTTACTATAAGTTGTATCTCCGATTACAAAATCTCTATTTCAACGAGTATTACGAAAGTGACAACGAGTATTCGTTGACATTACTAAAGTAGCAACGAGTGTTCTTTGACATCGCAAAATTATTAGAACAATCCACAACTTACACTGGCAGAAAACCGTCCACATACTGATAAAAAAGATAATCAGAAAATATATAAAAATAGAAAGGGGTTTAAAACAATCACGTGTTTTTCTCACCAGACTTCTTCGTGGGGCGATTCTGAGAATTTTAGAAGTCCTACCTGGATTCATTAGTAGCGGTAACAATCTTAAAAATACAAGATCTGCAGGTGACGCTGTGTTGATAGCAGACAGAGAAATGAAACTATATGGACTCCTACCGTATAGTGAATCTAGCAGAAAAGACTAAACATCATTTGCAAGAATATAGAATGCATGGCTGTTAGCAAAACATGCAAATTGGAACAATTACAGCAATTTACGCATCACGGAAGTGTTTTAACAGAAGTTTCGAAAGAGAAATCTGAATGCTCGTTGAGATAGTAATGAACTGTTACTGAACTGCTACGTAATATCAATCCTTCTATATGGCAGTGAATGCTGGACAATCTCAGAAATGAAGAAGAGAATTTATGCAGCAGTAATGTGGTTCTTTGGAAGGATGCTGGGAATAACATGGACCGAGCCTGTGACCAACAAGGAAGTCCTAGATAAAATGGAGAAGCGGATCCTTATACATAATATCAAAAAGAGACAGTTGAATTTCCTATTGCACATAATGAGGAAAGAGGGCTTGGAAAATTTGATATGCAAATATCAGGTTGAATGCATGACGGGCAGATGAAAACGATGCGTAATCTACCTAGCGAGCTTGTGTGAATTGATGGCATAATAGGGGTTTAGGAGAGTTAACAAAAATATTGTGGAGACCTATGATCGTCAACGTTCTAAATGGACAAGGCACATAGAAGAAGGTGTATCAACTTTATTTTCAACGATTATAGACCAGCATGGAGGCTAATTTTCGATTCCACATTTGACGAAAGAAGTTGAAAGATTTCCAAACACTTCTACGTTTCTGAATGTTCTGGGCTGTATTAAATGATCTAATAATCGAGACAAATTACAAAACTGTAGGTGCTAAGTGTGGTGTTTATGGAGAATGTGAAAGAACGTCCCATTCTAATGTTTTTATTTTACCTTTGGTTTGTCATTGTCCGTTGATAGACTAAAACCTTACTTGAACAATTTCTATGTAATGCTTTGTTTACGCGATCGAGTTGCTGGTAATAAAGGTCGGACATTATGTTCAAGACATGTTTGGAGTAGGTCATAATAGCGACAACTTTCATATTCTACCAGGTACAAAGCCATGATTATGTGGATGGAATCAAGGTTCTGGTGTTGGCATAGATTTCTAATTTTCTGATAGTCAATCACTTGATTGTTTCGTGTTAATATACAAAAAACATTTTTCATCACCTCATTTCATTTGCAAAGGGTTGGGGTTCCTGGTTAAAAGACTGTTTCAGATAGAGCAAGGGAAAGATGTTATATTTTCCAATTAACCACTGCAACGTACTATAAACAAAACAATCTTGGAGAGAAGAGACAATAAAATTATTCGAGACTCAAGTTCCTAAGATTAATACTTATTTGGTTAACTTATAATTCATAACTTTTCGAAGATTCTAAAAAAGTTTAAATATACAGTTAGCCTAAAACAAAGCCTCAGTAAATGGGTACAGGTAAGAAACTGGTCTGCGATATGAACCATTCTATTTTGCACGAGAACACCAGCTGACTTGGTGGTTTGGTGTTCTCCTGTGTCTAAAGATACAATTAAAATCGATGGTTATGTTATTAGATGAAAGTACGCATGCGCCTAACCTTAGATCTACTAGTCATTTTACTCGCTCATCGGTTTGCATGCTTGAATAATTTATGTCTACCTCTAGGTTCCTAATTAGGTTTTGTAAGAGATGTAAGCATTTTTTAGAACGACCGGCCTGGCTTTCCTATTTTTCGATGAACGTACAAACGTCAAAAATCAACATCCTAAGGCGGGTAAGAATTTACAATTGATTCGGATGCTATGCGGATCTTGACAAATGGAGAGCCCGCAGATAATGTTTGTGCAAATTACACGGGAAAACGTTTACAATGATTAGATTGGCTTAGTCAACAAAGTGATGGAATTACAAACCAATGTATTTTTGCTCTTCTCTTCTTTTACTCGCTTCCTGCTTCGGCTAAGTCGGTTTCATTTTCATACAGCCTAAAAGATCGCCTCGCATATTTGTTTCTGGGATATCTATATTAATATGGACATCTGACTTAGTAGCTTCCATAGTTAGATGTTCGCTTCCAGACTTAACAATGGTCGGTTTTCTAACCAGTTTAAACATCTGAAATTCGAGCAGTGGTTTTTAAAGCAAATAATTCAGCCTTTAGACCGACATAGCAGAGATTCGTAAGTGGCAGTATATTTGTCTAATCGCAAATTTTACTTAGCTCATAATATAAATAGTTTCTGCGTTCGTTCATTTGTTAATTTACACACACACACACACACACATATATATATATATATATATATATATATATATATATATATATATATATATATATATATTGTTGCAATACAATAGACGCAGTGAACATTAAATAAAGTATATTTCTTCATTGGGAACCCTATATTGAAGTATGTATAAAAATAATATAGAACAAAAAATACGATTCGACCGTTTAAATGACGTTACCTTGATTGACTTTAAATTGGTTCCAGCAAATGTTGGAATTACCCAGAAGACAGTTACATAAATATATTTAAAACATAATCATTGAAAACGAATTTAGCAACATTCAAAAGTACATTTATTTAAGTAAATATAAACTTTAAGTTAATGAAAAAATTGAATAGACAGATTGTTTCCATATGTTGATGTCAGTCCACATGCTCATGAAGGGGAGTTGGTGCTGAAATTATAACTTTTGATTTTTTCTAAAATGTGTCTGGGTCCACTGACTAACCAGTTTCATTTAATTTTTTATTTTTCATTTTATTTATACTTTTATCCCTTTTGTTATTAAATATCTCACACTCCGATAACAGAGCTACCAAGAAAGATGAAAAGTTGTAAGAAACTAGACTTAAATTTAGTGTGTATCTAAGCAATTACCCAAATTTCAATGCGATAAACTACTGATTGATCCGAATGTAAATGGACAATCTTAAAGGAAGATACAATGATCAAAATCAGAATAAAAAGTGGAACATATTAAGAGAAGCTTCAGCAATATTAGCAATCGAGATGATCCCAAAGAAAACTAGGAAAGAAAAAAGGAATGGATGACAGATGAAATTCTAGACATAATGAAAAGGGAACAAAAATAATACCAAGTTACTGCACTGTATATAGGACACTACACAAGGAAATCAGGAACAAATACTGGCAAGCTAAAAGGGCATGTGTCAACGAGAAGTGCGCAGAAATAGAAAGAATTAGTATTAGAGATTAAGTAGATATGCATAAGACAAATAATAGAACTAATGGGAAATAAGGCATACTAATCATCAAGATACTGAAATTCCAATGATGGAACACTGATAACAGATAAAGAAAAATACTTCAGAGATGAAACGAATATATCGGAGAAATCTTCAATGACGAAATATACAGAAATATCGAAAGATCAGAAATATTAAAATCTGAAGTGAAATCAGCACTGCCAGAATTGAACAGAAACAAAGCAGCATGACCAGAGGGAACTGCAACAGAGATACACGCAGCCTTGGATAGTTACGTCATTGACAAGATTACAGACATGATAAATGAAATATACAACAGTGATGATATAAGGCATAAGTATATCCATTTTCATAGCACTGCCTAAGAAACGAAGTGCAAACGAAGTGCAAACGAATGTGAACTCCATCAAACAATCAGCCTAATGAGCCATGTATAACAAAACGTAACATCCAGATTCTGGTGAAATAAGGTTGCAGTAGTATTAGACCGGAAACGGATCAAGAAGAAAACGGGTTCGTTAAATACACTGGAATAGGAATGCGATATTTATGCTCAGAATGATATCTGAAAGAGTAATCAAATGCAAAAGATATGTTTTATAGATTATGCAAAAGCGAATCATAAAGTACACCACGAAGAAGGTTGGAACAGCTTATTAAACATACTGGGAGAAAAACGCCGATATAGGGATAGACCTCAGTAAATGTACAAACGTAGAAAGGGGTGTAGGATGTCTTCACACCCGACTTATTCAAACGATACAGCGAGGCGATTCTGAGAAAATTAGAAGTTCTACCAGGATTTATTATTGCCCACCACAATCTTAACAACATAAGATAAAATTTTCCTTACAAAATTGAACAAGTTACATTTGTTTCATAATTTTGATGCGTGGTTGTCACCTGCTGATCGTTTATATTAATAATCCTGACCTTGTCTAGGATTATATTTCAATTCACATTTTACCATAATCAATTTCCACCCTTTTTTTAGCGTAGGTCTGACAACTAATTGGTTAATAAGTGTAAATCCACAAGCCTCACTTTAATTTCGTTTTGTTGTTATCTGCTTTTGAAATTTAAAAATATTTTTTTTTACTCAACAGTTATTTATTATCGCCTGAGGAGTACAAATTTGATTGCTGAAACATAAAAGCTATTGTGTTGCGATTTTTAACATGATCTTTTAATCTCATATAATAAATAATATAAAGCTGAATGATGGTCGATTTCCTCAAAGATGAAGAAGAGACTTGAGGCGACGGAGATGTGGTTCTACAGAAGGATTCTAAGTATATCATGGACCGAGCGTGTGAGCAACGATGAGGTCTTAGATAGGATGCAAACAAGGAGGAGGCTTATACTTAACATCATCAGGAAGAGGCAGCTGAAGTTTCAGGTACACATAATGAGGAAGAAGGGACTGGAGAATTTGATACTCACGGATCGAATAGAGGGAAAGAGAGACAAGGGAAAACAACACATGACATACCTAGCGCACTTAAGCAGGTGGATGACAGAACGTGGTCTGGGGATGTGGCATAGGGAAGGAACTTTTTGAGAGCTGCAAGGGATAAGGGGAGGTAGAGATCTATGATCGTCTACGTCCTGAAACGACATGGCACATAAAAAGAAAAAGGAAATGCTATCGGTCATTACCTGGCATCTCGACTTCAGTCACTTTCTCACCGACTTAACGTGGCTTCCCTTTGTCTTTTCTATGAATCTTTTCATGAGAGTTATTCTAATAAGTTCTCTCCACCTTGGTATTTTGACCTCATGAATTTAAGTCTGTGACTAGATTGGCTATTAGGTCTCATAGCTTGAATTAGCTAGACGTAACACTAAGTTCTATTGTAAACGTTTATTTTCTCGCACATCTTTTTTAATTATTTCACATATTAATTAACCAATAGCGTGTGGTATTCTTTGTCAATAGTAAATACATATTTATTTGTTTGCAACGTCCATTGCCATCTCCAGTCTTCCTGAGTCTGTTCTTTTATTGTTCTTTCTCGTCACGCAAGTCTCCTCATTCTCTTCCTCATACAATAATCCTTGCGTTTTAGTGGTAATATCGCCCTGCATGGAGTGAAATTATTACAAAAAAATCGATTGAGCTTTGCAAATATTAAAGAGATATTTATTCGTTTATTCTTTTTTAACTGTTGTTGAATCGAGAAAAATCTCAGATCAGGTGACAGAAGAAGTGAAAGAAAAGGGATTAGAGTTTCATGAATCAAACAGCAGGGATCGTAATACTGTTGACAATTGCTTAGATTTATTACATCAAAGCGAACAATAAAAGTAGAATTTCTGGTGTTGTCTTAAAACACATTGTAAATCGTCTGTAGGAAACCAATGGTTTGTTTATAAAGAAAAGCCAGAATGTAAGCAAAACAACTTAAGTAAATTGCTCCCGATTTGTTTAGTGATTTTTTTCCTCTTTCCCAATTTTCCGGAGTGATAAAAGTAGAAGACTAAAACGAAAAGAATAAAGTAAATTTGGGGATTTAACTCAAGTCGTATGTCGCTGTATGGAAATTCTCGAACAAAGAAGTGCCCAACTGAAAAGCAACCATCCCGAAGCCTCCAGAATTAGAATGAGAATTCGTGTTGCCGATAAGAAAAATTGTTTTATTTCAAAATGTGCAAAATAACTATTTCAGATAATCCCAACCTCAATCCGCAGCAGTAAAAAAACATTACATGTGAAATGTGTTGCTTAGTGTTTCTGCAAAGGTCGCAACTTCAAGGGCACATTTTCTTTCTTTCTTTTTTTCTTTCTTTTCATTTATTCATTCGTCTATTCATTCATTCCTTCATTTTTTACCCACGATCGAGTACAAAAAACACTGAAACATTCTTTGCCTCGTTGCCAAAAGAATTCTGTACTTGTGGCTTCAGTAACATGTCTTGTTTTGTACCCATTTCCCATTTTTAGTTATCTATATATTTATCTATGGCTTACGGTTACATCACATTGAAACACAGGTTCTTGTACTATAACCGACGGAAAACAACGTCGAGCCAGGACATTACCTGAATGGGTGACCGCCTTCGAATACCAGCTGGGATGCGCAGGTGTTGTAATAACAAGGAATTGTTAACCAGACAGCCGAGTTCCAATTCCCGTTGGGTTCATAACATTCAGTTACGCGCAAATACCATTGATAGCGTTATCAAGCCACCGCTTTTCTCCCTGGCTATGGATTAATTAGTATAACTTATATCGGTAAACCATTATTATCTAAAAAAATACTACAATCTAGAAATAATTACTGGCTTTAAATAACCTGTAATGGGTTGATAAGCCGTAGAAAACGAATCAGTCACTCAATCAAGTTAAGACAAATTGGATAAAAACGACAATTGGAAAATATTTCTTAGTCACTGCCGACGCGTTTCCTCAATCCGACTTTATCAATGCAAGTTTAAATGCGAAATGTTTTGTAGTAACATGAAATTCAAATATTAAAATTTCGCTTTCAAACATGCCTTGATACAGTTAGTGTTATCTTCAGAATTATTCTGATAAAGTTAACAATATGCCGACATGGAAAATAAAATCAAAAAACTAAGTTACCAATATCTAAAAGGAAGCTTACACAGGAACGTCCCCTTTTTAATATTGGACTTTGATATAACTGCAAAACATTTCGCTTTAAAACCAGCCTTGATAAAGTCGCGTTGAAGAAACGAGTCTATTGAGTGTTTCAGAAGACTGTCTTCATTCACAAGTAAGCCAAGTCATGTTACCAAAGACTGTCAGAAACGCATCTTCATTTACCAGTGTCTACTAAGAGACCATTGTCTCCAAAGACGAGGCTTCGGTGACTGGCCGTTGAGGGTCACATATGAAGCTAAATGCGATGTATATTAATTGAGGAAGCAATACCTTCTTTTCGCGATGAAAGGTAACTTTTCTCCGCGCTGTCTTTAAAAGGAAACTTTTTTTTAAAATTGTTTTCGTTACAATTTCTTCTTTGCTTGATGCTTTTGATTATCCGTGGATTCACTTAATTCTTCTTTTTCGTCAACGTGAAATATTTTATTTCATTGCCTTCTCTGTACGTTTTCTTTCTTTAAAATAATTTTGTTCTTCCACTTTTTTCGTTATTATTTATCCAAGTTCTTTTTGTCGTTGTTTTTTTTTCTCGACCCGTATAGAATGAGATGTCCCACCGAAAATATTCTTGTCATTGTCAACTTGACAGGTGCGCCCTGCGATTCTTTCCTTGCCGTTTAAGCGCAACGAACTGGCCGACTGACCAATCCTCGGCCAACCGTCTCATTGTTATTGAAGATTGTAACAATAGCAATAAATATTGGTTTCCTCCAACTTGACAGGTCCATTTTTGGAAAATTTCATTGTTAACAGTATATTCCTGTTTCTATAAAAAAATCACTTGTTTACTGGCACTTCCAGCAAACGTGTGTTTTTCTTAAGTTTCTTTTAATGTTCTAACGCCAGTCTTAAGAAAATCACTTTATTTGGCCTATCTTCAGTTTTATAATCGAAAGTATAATTTCTGATTATAGATCAAGTGGTTATTCTATCTGTATACTTAAAAATATCCTTTCAATTATGAGGGAGAGAAAGATTCTTCGACACAAATATTATTTCTCAGTATACGAAGGGATGCTGAAAAAATAGAGACCTGAAAAATTTTCCTAACAACATCGTGTTTTTGAAATCTACCTTTGGTTGTTAAATTTTCAGTATCCCATCCATCTTTCTTTTAGCAAGTAGCGTTTATAAATGATATGGCTGGAAAGTGAATGTTAGTTGATTTTGTTTAGCGGCGTATCAACCTCTGTGGGTTATTTAATGCCGAAATCTATATATTTCGGACATAATTTTATCACTTCAACTAAATATATTTTGAGCGCTGTTGTATACCTTCAACCACAGATAAAATGTATTATTGGTCATTATGCTATAAGATATATTGTTGGTAATACATATTATAAATTGTATTGTTGGTATTTTTTACTATAAACATTGTTGGCAATAATTTAAATAAAAATATGATGCTGGTATTTGGAAAATAAAAACGTATTCTTATACTTTCAGGGTGTTTTGTTTTTGTTTGTGGGCTCACTACTTCCCCATAGCTGGGACCCTAGCAGTTGGAACCACCCCGGGTAAGGGTGAAACTGGGAACACTAGCAATTAACTGGTGGTTCCACGCTCCATAAAAACTTCAATCTCCCGATTAGAGGTCTTGCTGCCGAATATAGTTTATCGTCATCCCCAAGACTAGCTTGCAAGAGAAAATACATGTATTGAGCAATTAAGCGAAAATATTTAAAACAACTAATTCTAGGTTCGAATCCAGCTCACTCTTACCCGATTGTTGTCAATGTGGCGTTTCTCCGTAAGGTAGCAATTGTTTAACTTCATAAATTGGGCTGGTACATTCATAATTTAAGTCTCTTTGTTTGTTTTATGGTAACTTGCGTAGAGATTGTGACAATTTCACTATTCCTTGTTTCAAACTGCAACCAACCTTCAGCTGAGTGACTAAAAACAATTATTCCTATCTGAATAACCAAGATTAACACCGGGTGTAAAATATGAAATGAATTGTTGCATCTATTGCTGTGAAGGGGTTGGTTGGAGCAGCATACTGACCACGCTTTCTTTCCGTTAGGGAACTGAAGTGTATCAAATATATTTTGGTTATTGCAATCTGAAATTAAAAGAAAACTCAATTAAGATTTAAATAAACGATAGATTTATCTAGAAGTCTGGTAGCAAATAATGTTCTAATGACAGAAATTTAACCATGCAATATTATGGCGACAGTAGAACAAAACCCTTGGTAAAAGGACCAAGTTAATTCTAAGAAATTCCTGGAAATATATTTCTAACAGAGGAAAACGAAAACAAGAACATTATATTAATGATTCCAGAACCAGACACACGCACACATGCCGTACTTAAAAAGTATGGCATGTGTGCACAATAGGTTAAATTTTGAACGAAAATTAGAAGCAAACGTTTTCAGAAATTTGTGCTCAGCTTAAAAAACGTCTTATTTGAAACATCAAGTTTGCAAATATACACAGTTTACAAAGATAAAGTTTGTTTATATTTATATTTTATTTTTAATGAAGTTTTCTCTCTTCATTCTTCTCTGTTAGTTTCATACACACTTGTGCAATTTAATTTTAAGAAATAATGAATAATTCCGTTATTATTTACTTCTCTTCCGTATTTTTCCAATAAAATATGACCCAATGCAAGTGTTAGTGCTCCGTATGTCCTTCCTTACAGAGTGATCACAGATTCACGACGGGATTAAAATCAGGAAACTTTCTGGGCCAGTCTCGTATTTTTATTTGCTCATTGGTAAGGCTTGCAAGTGTTTTCGTGCAGTGTTACAATTTTTGTATGCTTCCTTAGAGTAACGTCCATCGCAAAAATTGCCATCGGACAAATAATCGACCGTCGAGACGCTGCAATTTTCAAGGCCAAACAAATTTCATCATACACCCCAAAAATAGATTCATATTTTTGCACACCACTGATAATGACCTAATCCGAGGAAAAAATAGAAATCGATTACTCCAGTTGGTCACTCTAGTAGGTCTTAAAACTGACATGGTGAAAGAAAGGAAACTAAAGCGGTTGTTTCAATTTGCACAAGTGTGTATAGTTTATTAATATACAGAGATATAATAGTAATACAGAAATGTATGATGGCTCAATTAACATCTTAAATTGTATTACCAGGTATGACTATTTATCACATTTCCCTGAAAATGCGAAAATAATTTTGAAAGTGGAAATTAGGAGAAGAAATACGCAATGGCTAAACATATGCTTCATTTCTTTATTGTGAAATTTTTTTAATTCTAGTGAAATATATGTAGGAAATTGAGAAATTTAATGGATAATATGGTACAACTTTTAAAACAAAATGTGCATAAAGGCTACAGTGTGCGATGAGTAAATTGTTACCATTTTATATTTTATTTCGCGCATGCGTGTTGTTTGCTTTTATTTTGTCGACTGAACAGTATACTAGGGTCAGTTGGGCACCGTCTGTGAGAAAAAGAGCACCATGACGCAAATCGTTCCGCTAGGAATTTGAAAACGGCATTCTTTACTGCTTGGCTTTTGCGAAGGATGCTCCAATGTGAACATTTCAGAATGTTTGGGTGTCATTTTGAGGAAAGTGCAGCGGATTCGGAACGATTCGGAAAGTATTGGATGATTCTAATGGTGAATAAAAAATGTGTTTTGAGTTATCACTGGTGATGGCGTCGTTATGCCTGCATTCATCTTGCCACATGGCCTAAATCAAGACGAAGGCCTGCATCAAGTTCCTTGAGGAGGTAGTTTGGACCTGAGTTAAGATGGTGGCTGCTGAAGACCCTATGTCTGGCAGCAGGACTATGCACCATACATCGCAAGCAGGAGAACCATCACTCCTTACACCTGGCCACCTAACTACCGAGATGACAGGCCCATTCATTATTATGTGTGGGGCGTCGTTGAGCGAGACCCCCCACCCCTAAAAAACTCCTTTTTAGCACCAAAGATGAAGCGGAGGCAAGAATTATGGCATCATTCAGTATCTCAAGCAATTAGACTGTCCAGAAGACTTCCAGGTGGTCGTGGTTGAAGCTAGTGGCGATTACATTGAATAAAAGTACTCTGTAGTATTTCGAGATATTTTACTGTAATTTCAGTAAATTTAACTGTTAAGATGAAATATCAGTGATATTTTCATTTTTGCATAAGATAGACTAGACTTTATCCATCACACCTTATATATATATATATATATATATATATATATATATATATATATATATGCGGGAAAATGTAAGACAAAGTGGGAAAAGTTTTCTTGGGACATTTTTTGTTCTATAGGATATTATCGGATTAAATTTAAGTTGGTTAGATAGATAGATAGATAGATAGATAGATAGATAGATAGATAGATAGATAGATAGATAGATAGATAGATATCAGGTCATCCCATAAGTTCTGTCCGAATTTTGAATAAAGAAAACAAGTGACCAAATGTTACATTTAATTACAGATTCAATCAACAATGTATTTTCCCTGATTATCTATGACTTCCTTCAATCTATTAACAAGCTTACTAATTCCATTACTGTAAAATTCTTTTGGCTTTGATTCGAAGAACACACAAATGTCAGTTTTAACGTCTTCCTGTGTTACAAAAGCTGTTTCTTCCAAATGATTCTGTAATCTACGAATCAGATGGTAGTCTGAAGGAGTAAGGTCGGGAGAATAAGGTGGATGAGGAATTTTCTCCCAACCAAGTTCTTCGATCGTTTGTGATGTGATTCTTGCTGTGTGTGGTCGCGCAATGTCCTGATGAAACATTACCCGTTCTCGATTCACTCGAGCAAGTCTTTTTTCCTCAAAGCTTGGTTCAAATGCTCTAATTGCTGACAGTATATTTGAGCATTAATTGTTGCATTAGGTGCTAAGAATTCAAAGTGGATTATCCCTTGGCAATCCCACCAGATTGAGAGAAGTTGGCAAGAATGCAGAGAAGAGCAGATGTCAACTCGGGATTTGAGGTTGTTTTCAGAAAATTCATGAGGCACCCATTTTCCAAGTTTAGGAACTTTTCCAAGTTGTTGAAGATGACGATGAACAGTGGTATGGTTTGAACTGAGAACCACTACCAATTCATCAACTGACAAAGCAGGATTTTCTTCAAGGGCTGCTTCAAGAAGCTTTTCATCAAACTCAACTGGACGTCCGGTTCGATCTTAATCTTCAACGGTGAAATCTCCACCTCTGAATTTTGCAAACCATCTTCTGCAAGTTCTTTCATTCACACATTCTTCTCCATAAACTGAGTGAATGTTTCTAGACGCTTCGGCTGCTGAGTTTCCTTTCTTGAACTGATAAAGCATTATGTGCCTCAAATGATTCCTGGGTACTTCCATGTTAGCAGGGTTTAATCAAACAAAATTTAATTTTATTGTTCTCTGAAATAAAATTTGATCAGTTTAAATGCATCTAAACATAAAAAATAATGTTCAGCTCCATTAGACATTATAAAATACTCTTTAAATTTCATTCATTTTAACAAAAGTTAAAATTCGGACAGAACTTATGGGATGACCTGATAGATAGATAGATAGATAGATAGATAGATAGATAAATATTGTGATACAAATAGAGTTTTATATTATGCTGTATTTAGGGGTAAAAATGATAAATATGTAAATGTAAAAGGGAATATTGAAATCTGAGTTTGTTTCACACTTGAACGTAATCTTCAGGCCATGGCCTCAATTGACCTCAGTGCCATATATATATATATATATATATATATATATATATATATATATATATATATAGAGAGAGAGAGAGAGAGAGAGAGAGAGAATATACTACTTCAGACGTTATTTTAGTTGATACCCGTACTTAAGTAGACGCTACGTTTTTTTAAACTATGTTTATTTCGTCTACCAGCCTGCATACTCGAGAGAACTTACAAAATACTTTTTCAGCAAGTCTCGAAACTGTGTCCCCCTTTGTACGAAAGGTCACCGCTTGATCCGGCGTGCTTTAACCTCTAGACTACAGAGAGATTTACAGTCAAGGAACGTTCTGTTTGCCTTAATGCACATTCACTCCTTCAGATTTTATTGAAAGTCATCTGTATCCGAAATTTTTGTAACTAACAAATAAGAAAATTGTCAAGATTAAACGCCATTTAAAACTGGCACCTATCGAGTTGAAATTTGAAACCTACCTCCTTAATAAGTAAAAGACAAATATCAATATCGTAATAGCAGACCTCATCTGTAGTTCCGACCTCCTGGAAAATTAAAAGATTTTTCATTTTCTTTTCTTGCCTTGCTGTTTTTTGTTCGTGAGACAACATGATTATATTTTCGGCATCAAAAGGAATCTTCGAAGTATTACAGGTAAATAAAAACAAGAATGTCTAGCCTAGAATTGAAGAACCTTAACTGCTTATAGTTTTTGCTTCTCTGTAAATTTGAGAAGAAAACTACTCGTTCTATTCCTCCAGAAATAGATCTTTTAAGTCTCAACTAAATATGAAAATGTTCAAACAAAAACGCTAATCTTGAGATACAAAAGAAAATGTTAAAGCATTTTTTTCAAAAAAGGTATTCATAGGTGAAACTTGCACGAGAATCGTATTTCTAACAAAACTTATTACATCTTCAATTACATTCATTAAATACTTATTTAAAAAATTTTAATGAGATATTTTCACTAATAATAAATGAGTAGAGGAAGCGAGGAGAAATATCAGCAGAATTTTTATAGGTTTATACCTCAATTTATCATCGAAACTTTCGTGTTTAAATTCGTTCAGGTGACATCGAGAGTTTACTTTTTACTTCGAAATAATTCTTCTATCAGAGCCGCCAAAATAAACCGTCCTGGCTATGATAAACCACATCCGGCGTCAAGGCCTCTGATCGGGAGGTTTTGAGGAGCGTTGAACCACCTCTTAATTGCTGTTGTTCCCAGGTCCACATTGACCAGCTATAATCCCCTGTGTGAGAAAATAGTTAACCCACAAACTAGCATCAAAACGCTATGAAAGTAGAAAAACTTTTAAGGTAAAAATACCAACGATACATTTTCAAGTAGACAAAAAAAAAATACCAGCAATACATTTTTGTAAAAATAAAAGACAATTAGCAGAAATACAATACATTCTTATAAAAAGTAATAGCAGCAATAGATTTTTTTAAAAAAATATTACTAACGTTCCCCATAAAATTAAATCTCAGCATTAAATGGTCCCTAAAGAGTTGGTCTGGCGCTAAATAAAAAGCCCAAATTGGACTAAACGTAATCAACTGGTCTATATTTAAAAAGCTGTGATGAAGGCAACCATAGTTGTCTTCACCTCTGATATAATTATTGTGGTTAAACTGGAAGGAAACCTTTCAACACTGAGAGCACAACGTATAGAGGAAGAAACCGCTAGACAACAACATGGCTCAGTGCAAAGAAATTATAATTGTCATGGGAGATCTGAATGCCAAAGTGGGTAACGAAACGGATGGTAAAATTGTCGGCAAATTCGAAATAGGAATGAACGCAGAGAATTATGTATCCAAAGGTGTACGGGAAATGGCCAGGTAGAAGCCAACACTTGATTTCTAGAATACCCAAGACGAATATGAACATGGAGGAGCCCAGGTGAAGAAACTAAAAACGAAATTGACTACATAACTATCAACAATAGATTAAGGAATACAGTGATACAGGGGGAAACCAATCCCAGTTTCCGACTGCAAAACCGATCACCTCCCAGTTATATGTAAATTTAGAATAAATCTACATAAATTGAAGAAGCCTAAGGCAAAACCCAAATTGCAATGCGACAGACTTTTGAAATAAAAATGGAAGCTCGAAGCGGGATACACTAACAGAAGTATTAGTATCATCAGCAAACGTGATCACCCCATAGGAAAATAGACGAAGACAAAATTGACATTCTGGACATGATGGGAAACAGACGAAAGACAAGACACGAAACAGAATATAGAAAACTACACAATGAAATAAAGAACAAATGAAAACAGGTCAAAGAGAAATGTCTGAGCGGAGAATCTGCTGGAAAAGAAAGTATGAGTGTCACTGATAAAGCAGATATGCATAGAAAATGAGAGAAAAAGACATGCTCATCAGCAGGATGCATAACCTCCGAGGAGGTAACGATGATATTAGAGAAACAAAAAGTAATTCAGAGAACTCTTTTACAACGAAAGAGATCAAACCGGAATACACACAACTATCGACGGGCCGGAAATATTAAAACCGAAGTTGGAACTGCACAGGCTAAATTAAACCGAAACAAAACGGCAGGGCTATAAGGAATTTTAATAGTGATCCTGCCAGCACCTTGATGATTTCGTCATACACAAGTTTTCAGAAATAATAAATGAAATCTAACAGTGGCGATATGGCGTAAGACCTAATGAGATCTATTTTCATAATCCTGCCTAAGAAACCAGGTGCAAATGAATGTGAACTCCATTGGACAACCAGCTTAATGAATCATATAACAAAACTCATCATCCGAAATTTGATGAATAGAGCAGATTCATACCGCTGATAGGACAAGACCAGTGAGGCTTTGTCAAAGACACTGGAACAAGGAGCGCGATATTTATGCTCAGATGCTATCAGAAAGTGCAATACAAATTCAGAAGGACGTGTACCTGTGTTTTTGTTAGATAAAACACAGGTTCACATCCGATAAATTACGCCTCAAATATCTGATATTAGAATAATCAAGACCTGATACTGACAGAAAACCGCCTGCGTACGGATAGAAAATAGGTTTAGATGATACGTGATCCCACCTAAAAATAAGTAACAAAACATGGATTTTAAACAAACAATTATTAATACATGTATTAACAAATAGACATTACCTCAATATGTCCATATGTTGAAAAGGAAAACAATATATATTGGTACGCACGTGTGTGTGTGTGTGTGTGTGTGTGTGTGTGTGTGTGTGTGTGTGTGTGTGTGTGTGTGTGTGTGTGTGTGTGTGTGTAAGAGTTCTCTTGTTCGTCGACCGTTTCTCAGCTGCAAAGGCTTCATCTAGGCCCTCATAAACCTTGGAGCAAGAGAAAGAAAAACGAAGAGGAAGGAAATGTTTGTCTTTTTATAGAACTTAAACAGTACCGGCTAACGGGCGCTTGGCGGAGCCAAGTAAGCTAAAACGCAAGTACGCTTTTTCCATTGTGCTGTTAAGCCTCATTGATCTTTATGATAAGACTATTATGATTAATCTCTAAGTGTAAATAATTATTTCTAATTCTTATCTTTAAATACTTGTAAGTTTAAACAATCCTATATGTTCCACACACGTTTCTTCAAAGTAGTTAATATCATAGTTATAGTGATGACTTCGCGTAGGTGTTGTATTGATGGAAGTACCGATAACTGTCGATTACCTACAATAATCTGTTTAATTTGGAAACCATATCAATAGTTGAAGTCTTAAGATATGCGGAGTCGTCTTGTGTGTCAACCCACCGGAATAGAGTAAGAGTTTAGCTGAATAAATTGAAGAAAACGGATTTTCACCAAGTTATTTTCAGAAATAGATAATTGTTAATTATCTCTTGCTGAGTTGCGTTCCACTTCAACGCATTCGGAATAAGCATTCATAGCTGGGAACAAAGTGTCTGATCGTAGTTGAAATATAGATGATAGAAGGGAGCAGTGAAATTTTCCTCAAAGCTGAATTCTTCATAAATTGTTCCTTAAACATATCTAAGAACCCATGAAAAATTAGAAGCTGATATGTCGAGATTTAGCCCGCAACATTTGCAACTGAAATTAAAACATTTACTTATATTGTGTTGGTGCAGTGTAATGTACATCGTACACATGTACAATGTTTATATTCATTTTTTTTTCATTCACTAATTCATTGTTTTTTCTTATCAGCTCAACTGATCAGTTTAGCTATTGAGATGGTTACTGTATTAACGAAGGCAGCCAGGAATCATGCATTGTTTCGCTCTGCGAGTGTTCTTCCTGTGGAAAAAAAACTTTTCCCGCCAACGATATGTTAAAGAACTGCTGGTGATATAAATGTGTTGAAGGATAGTTTACAGATGTCTCAATTATTATTAAGATGACCGCCCAGGATTATTAAGAAATATGGGAAAAGCAAATGGAGACAAACAGACTGTTTCTCTTCTTTGCCAGAAAACTATTGAGGGAAGGTTGAGAAAATTGTACAGTGGAGAAATTGAAGTTAATAAGAACAAGGATGTGGCGAGGGGGGGGGCTGCATTTGACGGAGTTATTGATATCTGTATCTGTTAGTGTCCCCCAGTGTCGTGTGAAGTAAACGTCAAGAAGTGTGACGGATATCACCTGGCCTGTAATTGTGATATTAAAGTTCCTAAACGTGAGATGCAGTTCCTCCTTGACTAGCGATATGATAGGAAGATGAAAATTGTAGGGATTGACATGAAAGTGACGATGATGTGATACACTGTGATGCTAAGAGAGAAGCATGATGCGGACAGAACAAGCAGACATCTTGATAAAAAAAACATAGAAATCTGGTAGCTGGATACAAGTTTCTCCACACTGGCTGCTGATTGTCACCGATACTTGATAAGTGATTATGCTGGTGCTACCAGTGTCATTGCTGCCTTAACTATGGCATTATCACAAAGGTTGACAAGAGTCGTAATTGGACTACATAAGTTACGAGATGCGAGATAAACATACCGATTGAAGAGGCAAGAAATTCAGATGGATAGTTTGAAAATAGAATGTTACTGTTGGTAAGAAAACCTCGATTTGTGTGCTGATAAAGCATGAGAAAACCAATAAATAGAGTTCGATTATAATGGCGCAAGATCATTATGTCATTATGGTTGAGCATGGCAATCAAATACCTCACACATGTGACTCCCAAAACTGGGCACGGACTGCAGATCGCCAAAACTTTTCACGAGTTTCTGGTGAAGAAAAATCTAACCCATCAGCCCACTGGATGTGTTCGTAGTGATGGAACCGATGTAAATGTAGGATAAGAAAATGGAGCCATTCAACATCTTGAAATGTTACTTGGTCACCCGCTCCGTTATTTCATCTGTTAGCTTCACGCTGTTTTCTATCACTATGATGATGAACCAAGTAGCCCTGTGCATTAGCGTGGTTCTATTGGAAAGGAGTATTTGTCTGAGTTGCCAGTTGTTACCTCCGACCAGTCAGTTTCACTGATTTCTCTGTCCTGAATGAGGAAATGAACAAAAATCTGTCCTCGGATCAGAAATACCTGGATATAATTTATAAAGGAGTTATTACAGGTGTTGTTGATGATGACTTGGCTGCTATTGAGCCAGGTCCTACCTGCGTATCAAGGTGGAATACTTTATGAAGTAGAGTCTTCAGGCTGTATGTAGTAACTTCAAGACCAAACCACTAACTGAAAAGAATCGTCATTAGAATTATAAAGTACAGTCGTCCAATGTAGTTCTACATAAATATGCACCCTTACGTAACACACGGCTCAAGGAACGTATTCCAATCCCATATATATATATATATATATATATATATATATATATATATATATATTCATACATGTTTCATTAAATAATATAGACAAGTGTTGTCTATTCATTTTATGTAAGTTCTTTTCATATTGTCTGATAAGCTTAATAACATTATCATTAAACAATGAAAGAAAATCACAATATTGATACATATTTTTCAATCCAATCTAAGCTTTCGGCTTACATAAGCCATTATCAAAGATGACAATTACACAATATATTAAGCAATACACGAACAAGAAATTGATGATAGTCTGTTTTTGTTTACATGGATGATTTCCAAGCAACGATAAACACGTGCATATAAGACGCTGAAAGCGAATATTCGCACAACGGCTCATGACGTCACACATGACCACGCGAGAATGAATCCGATGAGTATTGAGTATGAGTATTGAGTATGAGTATATATATATATATACATATATATATATATATATATATATATATATATATATATATATATATATATATATATATAGGGAAGAAAACTGTCAAAAGAATTATATATTTTGCACATACAGATCAAATTCTTCTTGGTATGTGTGCAGATGAAGACATGCCTGGTAGAGAAAAATCTTTTTCAATGATAAAAAGCATTAGAGAGGACAATCAGAAGATGGAAGAAAGCACTGACAGATCTGATGAGGTGGAAGAGGATTCTGCTGCTGTTGTTGACGGGGATTTGTTATACTACACTCATGATGAGGATAATAGTGATGGTTGAGATGGAAATGAGGATGTGCCTCCTCTAGTTAATATGAGGGAATTGGTGACTCCCAAACTAAAGTGGCAAGCAAAGAACTATCATTCCAGGTGAATGAACTCAAGACAGCTTCCTTATATTGTTTCTCTATCAAAGCAACAGGTTAATGGCATTCTTGAGACACCATTATTAGAGCCCAAGTAGCCAGAGACTACTCAGGTGGTCGAAAAAGGGGTAAAAGTGATGCCAGAAGCGCTGCACTGAAGGGAAGAGATACAAAGCGAGTGATGGATATATTAGGCAATGTTTATTGTCTAGGAAAATGAAGACAAGGTTCCGCACAAAAAGATTTCACTGTTAACTTTTAATATTTTTATATAATGTACCTCTTAAATAATATCGGAATTAAATTGATGTCACCGTTTTATTATTATCCTGGCAAAAAATAAATGACACAGTAAAAGTTATCAAAAGGTCGATCAGGATACTGCAGGAAATGTGGACATGAAATGGCCAGAAATTTTATAAATGTATTTGTTCCAATCATACAAACGATGCCTGAAAATAGCAGTTTGCAACAAAACATATATGTTTTTTTCACTACTCCCTAATGTGATAGCTTTAATTTGGGTTGTTTGAATAAGGAATATCTATTCTAATAGTAATAAGCTTTCAGTTTATTTCCGTGATAAAAATGTTCAACAATCTTGCAAAATTTATTAACACGTTTTCATATCAAGAAAACACAGTTGATTGTCTTCTCCGTTAATAACAACGTGACGTGCGTCCTAAAAAGTGGAATTGTCGTGCCGGGTTCAAATTCTGGGTTAGTCTTTTGCTTTCACTTTCGTACTACTACCATAAATCCAGAGCTTCTCCACCCAGTTAAATGGCAGAGTATACTGGGCTCTCTAGGCTTGGGAGACAATCAGTCTGAGAGAAGGAACACACACAGACACATATATGTTAAGATATATAAATATAAATATACATATATATATATATATATATACATATGTATGTATATGTATATATATACATATGTGTATATATATATATATATATACATACATATGTATATATATAAAATATGAAAACTTATATATATATATATATATATATATATATATATATACATAATTATTCATTCGAAAATTATAACATAAATATGTTATAAAATCATTACAAAAATAGCCATTTTGTTTCAACAGTTTCGTGTCTTATCAAGTGATGGTGTTGAATGTATAATAAAGGGTTTTAAAAAGTTCAAATCAATCAAACACCCCTCTCTAAGGGGAAACGCTGTTACATAAGCTGGAATGACCAATCAAAATACAAGTATAGGAGAATTCAAAAAAACTTGAAAACGA
>OZ038482.1:86633837-86636337 GCA_964036315.1 Acanthosepion esculentum
ATAATTTCTTGCTTGAGTAGAGAATTATAGTTAGAGAGTATAGCGTCGATGTTATTCACTTATTTGCTGATAGTAACTTTCTCCGCTTTCAATGTTTTTCTATTAGATTCGTATCGGAGCTTGCAAAATTCTCGCGTTAAATACACATCGCAACAAGTATTCTTAATTATTCTATTCAAGTTTAATATCAAATTAAAAACACTTTTTAACGATTTTTTTAAGATGCAATATAACTTCGTGATATAGATTATTATGGCTCTCCACAGTTTCATTTTCTTTGTTTTCTGTAAATTGCTATACGCTTTTACAAATGTATTGGAGAGTTTTCCTGCTGCCTTCTTCACGTTATTTATTCATTTTGAATACAGAATCTTCCTCCTCCTAGACTGGTTGCCATCCAGAACTAGAGAATCTAGTCTACTCTCAGTCAGTTATGTGCCATCCAAAGCTATAGAACCCGGTCTCTCCAGCTATTTACCCATAACTGAAAGGAGAAGAGGATTGATAACTTTTCCAAGGATATTAGCACGTAAGTTGGATTTGACTGGAATTCGAACTCAGCTCTCCGAGTCCTAGATCAATTATGTGAAATGCATAATATCTGCTTATGCGATCATGTATCTTACAATACATGACTGACGAGGCAGATTTTTTCCTGCAGTAGGTTGTCATTTCTTTCTGCAGTAGAAGAGTTCCCATCCAAGTTCATAGAACACCGTGTGTCCTAGCTATTAACCCATAGCTAGGTGGAGAAGAAGAGGACTCCCAAATTTTCCAAGGGTATTAGCCCGTAAATTGGATTTGAATGGAATTCGAACTAAGCCTTCCGATTCCTCAATCAGTTATGTGCCATGCATGATACATGCGTAGGCGATCATGTATCTTTCGATACATGACTGACGAGGAAGATTTTTTCCTGCAGTAGGTCGCCATTTCTTTCTACGGTAGACCAGTTGCCATCTAAGGTTATAGAACCCGTTCTGTCCTGCTATTTACCCATAGCTAGGTGGAAAAGAAGAGGATTCATAACTTTTCCAATGATAATCGAACGTAGGTTTGATTTGACTGGAATTCGAACTTAGCTCTCCGATTCCTCAATCCGAGCCGCTGTACATTACTCTACAACATAAAAATATAACATAGCTGAGATCAGAAGAGAAAAGGAATATGTGAGAACAAGGGGATTTAAACCATCGCATCTTATTCAGCATCTTCACAGACTTCATCAATAATGTGTTTATAAATTTGACTCAGTATGATTTTATATTTTTTCAGACATTTATATTATTTATCTTGTTGTTACATTTAACAGATGTCTCCAGATAAAACAATGCGGAAGAAATAAGATGTTTCTTTTTTCCGGAACAAGATAGTGAACATAAAATGGATGCTAATATTGTAACGAGTTTATTAGTACTATTGTCTCAATATTTTCTATTCATTTTTCGGATTTCCGATTATTCCAGTCTTTTAACAAGGGTTTTTAAAACAGTTCCATTTGCGATAGTTATTAATAGCAAGATCGACATTATTTTAAAAACCTTATTGCTATTTGGAAAAGTTAAAAAATGCTATTACCTTTCCTTTATATATCGGAAGAATAATTATATTCACGAGCTGAAAGATTTTCTGATCTTTGTGCATGATAGCTAGATATCGTCTCCTAGACTGAAGAGTATGATTTATATGAAAATAAATACTTCAACTAATTGTACGTTAATATCTTCTTCCTCCACTGTCACTATATGCATATATCATTTTTAAGGAAAAAACTAAGCTAAATTGTTTACACATTGCGAAATTAGTTACCATTCCTAATACATCTCTCTAAATTTTGTGTTGTTTTACTACACTCATTCTATATATTTTTTAACTTTCTTTCCTGCTTCTTCGCAAAATTACTAAGGAACGCATTTTCGCTTTGGCCGATCAGTGGTTAAAAATGTCTTCTTCGAACTGAGTAAATAAAAAAGAACAGTACTAAATTGCCGAGCGCACATCACCTAATGACTTTCAACAGCTGCAACAAGCAAAATGGATAACACATGTAATTCGAAGATAAAATAATAACATAACCCAGATAGTGACGGTCCACTCTATTTTGAAGAAAAATTTAGAACTGAGTTCCACATCATTCCTGGCAAGAAAGATATCGTTATGTGTCATTATTTTCGTGAAGAATTGATTTAATACAAAGATTTTATAAATTTCAAATGAAAAGAACACTGGCCACTCGGTCTATGAACATCGAATGTTTCCTTTTAAATAAACAGCTAATATCACTATCACCATTTCTATTTGGTAGACTGTGGTCAGACATTTTCTTTGATAAATCTTGGGACAATATGTTTTGAATTAAAAAAAAAATGCTATTCAGAATTATATAGTTTCTGAAAAATGTCTTGTCTATCCTCTAGATACCTTAGTTGTATCTGCGTTTTCTCATATATTATATTATATGACTTCCTGTTCGAAACATGCGCATAATGGTTGTAATTCG
>OZ038482.1:86641337-86706337 GCA_964036315.1 Acanthosepion esculentum
TTATATTTTGTGAAGCCAACGTTATTTTCAATACAATATACAGCATTTCAATTATTTATCAGTCTTGGAATTGAGAAAAGTGGCATGTGGATTAAAGATGAAGACACAGAATCGTGACAGTTGAGATAATTACAACATTGCTGCAATCCAGCAAGAGTAAAAAAAAGTAATACATTGCTTTTAAGAAGCGCTCAAACTCGGTGAAAACTGTATTGAAATAGTTCACATTAGGAAGATAAAAGGTGCGAAAGCAACACATAAAAATCTTTCGACTACATCACATTGAAACACTGGCTCTAATACGATCATCAAAATTAAGAAAAGTCGAGCCAGGACAGTATCTAGATGGCTGACCGCCTGGGAATACCAGATACTACAAGCTTGGATGTGCGGGTGGTGTAATGGATGATGGCTTGGAATTGTTAATCGGAGAGCCGAGATCCAATTCCGATTGAGTTCGTTATATTCACTTACGTGCAAATTCTCTCGGTAAAGGTATGAGCCTGCTTCTTTTCCGCTCCAGTTGTGTTAATTAGTAAATTTTGTATCACTAAAACCATATTTATCTGAAAACAATTCTTACAATCTAAAAATATTGTCTAAATTTAAATAACCTGCAATGTGTTTACAAGCAGCAGAAAACGAATCAATCAATCAAAAGTTCGATTTCTATGTAAAAATAAACGGATAATTTATCTTAACGCATCAACTTCGACTATTTTCAATTACACACTAGACGCAATTTTGAAAAGTGGTGCAAATTTTAATCGTCATACCACGCCTCCCCTTAATGGCAGTTTGGAAGATACTGATGTTGCTTTGGGAGGCCATATTGGTGGTTTTGTAAATAACGCCCCACATGTCCTAGTGTAATTTTGGGGTTATTTATGAATGTTTACACAATACAAATCACAAGAGCCACTCATAGATAGAGTTTTAAGATTGATGTAAGGACATAAGAGAAGGAAGTACGTTTATATCGGGGACATAATGGCTGACCCTAGACTTGAAGAGGTTAAAAAAGTAATGATCGGAGAAGCAGTCTCTTACGTTCTATAGATTAGTGGTTCTTTAGAAGAACCAAAGATATACCAAGAGAATGAGGAAGATTTAACCCTGTGTACGTGTAAGACGGGTCGGAACTGGTAGAACGAAGGAATGGGACATGTCTGAAAATTTCCCATGGAAAATGGAGTAGAGTGGCGATAGACATTATTTACATTATTCGGACTATTGTCCTAATCTTTGTCGCCATATTTATTACAACGTTTTGGCCGTTGTAGGCTGCGGCCTTCTTCAGGTGGTTGGAATGTCAACACGTTGTAATAAATATGGCGACAAATATGAAGACCATAGTCCGAATAATGTAAATAATGTACATAACACCCATCTCAGAAATATAGACAGATAGTGGCGATAGACTTTCGACTTTTTGTTTTACGGGAATTCAGCTGTCGGGTTAAAAGTAATTCATACCCCTACAAAGCCGTATAAACGCTTATGAAATCCAGCAAGTCTGGAAAGTGAGCATTAAGCAGCCCCGGTTCAGATATGACACTTCATTTTCTGCAGCGGAATCAGATTTTTGCTGATTGGGAATCAGAAATTTATCTTTGCTTCATATTTTTCTATCTTATTCGCTACTGCAAATATGTGATACATATTGTATAAGTGGTAACTGTTGCTAATATTTTCAATGCCATACCTGTTTCCCCCTGCGGAACCTAGAATAAGTACGACTTCCCGAATACTTATCGAGATTTACCACCACAGATGATTTCGATTCAGGGTTTAGAGAAATTTGAAAAAAAAAAAAAGAATATCTAGAAACAGCTTTAGGCATCTGCTTCCGAATTTAAATCTCATAACTACTTTTATTATCTAATTAGTTAATTAATATCTATCCTCCTATATGGCATTGAATGAAGAACAATCTCCTCACAGATGAAGAAGAGACTTGAGGCAACTGAAATGTGGTTCAATAGAAGGATGCTGAGAATACCATTAACATGTGATTAATGAGGAAGTTTTAATGAAATCAAAAGCAAAAGAAGCACTTATACTGAATCAGAAAATAGTCAGTGAAAATCCTAAGACAGATAATGAGGAAAGAATACTTGGAGAATTTGACAATCCCAGGAGAGATTGAATGCATTTAGGACAGAAAAACAGCGAATAACCTAATTTACTAGGTTCTGGTTGGCTGAACAGGGATTAGTAGAGATTGAAAAAAAGAAAAAAAAATTACTAGAGGTTGTCGAGAGTCATGATTCGTTCACACGCTGAAAGGTACATGACACAGAATGAGAAGAATCACTTTGAGTAATTGTTCTTGATTGAGGAACGCGAAGAAATTCAAATATTGCTATCCACAGAAACCGTTCCATTTGAAGTCACCAGTTCCAACAGATATAGAATATATATATATATATATATATATATATAATATATTATATATATATATATATACATATATATATATATATATATATATATATATATATATATATATATATATATATATATGAAGGGAAAAGACAATAGGAAAAATGTAGCTTTAACCGATGCGTTTCGTCCAATGTGAATTGGACGAAATGCATCGGATAAAACTACAGTTTCTATTGTCTTTAATATATATTGACTTTTTTATTGTCTTTTTTACATATTGTCTTTTTCTACAGGTTAATTCTGAGAAATTATTACATATATTGTTACATATATATATATATATATATATATATATATATATATATATACGGAAGAAAGCTATATCGCTTATGGAAAAACATAAATAAACACACCATCTGAGATAATAATTGCTAGGTCGCGGAATATAACATGGGAACTTTTCTGCTCCCATTTTATTTCTGCATCTAGTATATTGATGTCTATCAAATTCACCTCCATCATTTACGTTACATTCGTCATCAAAAAATATATTACAAATATACATCTTCGGGCTTTTGCTTTATCCTGTTTCGTGAGATTAGCAATGTAATTACAATCCTATGGATGCAGATTAAAATTTTTCCCAGAATGGTCCAGACTAAATACCTATCGTGATGCCGATGCACCGTTTAAACACCAGATTACCTACGTGAAACTAGGTTTCCCTTTATCTGATGCGCTGTTAGTATTTAAAGCTGTTGTTTAGTGTACATAGACTTACATATATTTTTAAAGTGGATGTACCACGTACAGTGTGTTAGTTTTTATTTAGTTATTGTTCTCATATCAGAAATATCACCAAAATTATCAACCAGGTCATCGTGAGGGAGCTTATTGCAGAGAATAATAAAATACTATAGAGATATAAATACAGCGTCTCTTTCATCGTTTATTTTAGCCAAACTGGCCAACTTCGGATAGAAAGTATTCCGTCCCATAAAACCGATTATAATTGGTATGAAATCTGTTATTTAATCCTATTCAATAAAATTAGTTTGTACATCATGGGTGCGATTTTACAAAGAGTAATTTATGTGTGTGTTTTTGTATGCAATAATAGAATAAGGTTGTTTCACTGTGTCGTACCAGACAATATTCTTCATCAGAATCCATCTTAAACATTTATAAATCTACCATTCTCCCATGCATCAAATGTTGCTACCATATCTGAGCTATATATTTCGAGATTCCCGACAAAACTTAAATAAGAGTATGTAATTTGAGGGTTCGTTAACCCTTTGCCTGTACAGAGCATTTTTGTGAGTACTATCCAAACGTTCATACTTGTTTTCAGATTTATAACTACTGAAAGGCAACTCAGCTTATTTGGCAAATAGAATATGTTGATATATAATATTTCACATAATAAAAGCCTGTGCATCACGTGATGCGCAAAGGGAATCACATGTGATGCAAAGGTTATAATCATTTCAATAAAGTGGAAAAATAGATGTCTTTCATTTGAGACCTTGCATTATCAGTCAAGCGACTTGTGGTCATATATGTTGCCGAAAATATTAGATTAGACCTTTCCTCAGACGTCTTGCTCAATAGTAGACTCTATTCTTATGTGACCTTAGTTTTACCATGCTTTTCATATCATGTCTCGTGTGCACCACATATCATGCAAAGACGGGGAAATTACATCACATATGATACGCAGGACAGGCAAAGTTTTAAAGACACTGGAACAAGGAATGCGATATTTATGCTCAGAATTATATCAGAAACAAGAGTACAAATGCAAACGGTTGTATAGCTAGGTCTTATAAATTATTTGCTAACTTTGCTATATTTTGAAAGTATATTAGAATAATCCAGAATTTATACTGACAGCTAACCGCCTTCATACGGATAGAAAATGAATTCAGTAAATGTACAAAGAAGTGTAAAGACAATTATAGGTCTTCTTGTCGGACTTATTCACAATCTTAACAACATAAGATATGAATATAGCATAGTGTTGATACAGAAAGAAAGCTACAATAATTGCTACAGAAGGTAGTATATATATATATATATATATATATATATATATATATATATATATATATATACGGGCGAGTGAGATAAGGGTTCGAATCACACCATGGTCGATTTGTCAGGAAGGAGACGTTCTGATGTTATTGGACTGGAAATGCCTGAAAACCATAACAAGCCTTGTGAGTGAAATTGGTTAGACTGAATTATTAGGATCCGTCGATAGCTGTGTTTGAGCGTGTTGGCTTTGTTCAAATTGGTGATCCCGCTAGATAACACGCTCTCTGCAGAAACTGTAACAAAGGTCTGCTCAGCATAGTTGCAGAGATGCACCACAGGTGGGCACTGTGGGTGTTGAGCAAATACAAATTTGTCCGAGCGAGCGTCTGCAATAGCCGCCCAAGTTAGATAGATAGATATTAACCGACCAAGATAGACAGATAGATAGGTAGATAGATCGATAGATAGATAGATATGAACCGACCAAGATAGATAGATAGATAGATAGATAGATAGATATGAACCGACCAACATAGATAGATTTTAACCGACCAACATAGATAAATAGATATGAACAGACCAACATAGATAGATAAATAGATATGAACAGACCAACAGAGATAGATAAATAGATATGAACAGACCAACATAAATAGATAGATATCACCTTGTATCATCCCTGAATTGCCTTTTTCAGTTTAGAATCTTCTATTTTGTGCCAAAGTCTCTTACAATTTTGATCGCTACTTCTTTTTTATTTCCATAATCGCAAACAATACAGACGTCGTCTGCATCGAATGATGCATTAGAAGAGAATTAGAAGAAAAGGTAAAAGAAAAATTCCTATCCGTTTAGGGATTAACCTCGAAGCCGGTTCATATTAAAATATTTCCCTCACGGTCTTAATTTTGCTTGTGTTGTCTGCCACAGAGCTTGCAGCTGTTTCCCTTTGTATATTGCATTATTTTTCGCTTTTAAAATGTCATATATTTCTTATTATTCTTAATCTTATTAATTAGTTGTTTTATTAAGCTTAGTACGATTATTAGCCGACCATTTTTTTTTGCCTTCCAGACAAGTCAGAAATATTTTCTGGCGATTCACAAATAACTTTCTATTTTTCTAAACAATAACGAAATTAACGGGATCATTTTTTCTTTCCAAATAAGTAAACTTTTATTATAATTAATTCAAGAAAAATAGAATTAATAAAGTTCGCTGAAAAAATGTATTTCTAAGCTAATTCCTTTGCAAAGTCTAAATTCACGAGTTGACTCCAAATCATTGTCTAGTATTGCATTCATTAAATCAAGTTATTAAAAATCTATTTATTTATAAATCATCTTATTTAAAAATAATATTTAAAAATCATGTTATATAAAAATAATGTTATATAAAAATCATGTTATTTAAAATCATGTTATTTAAAAATCATTTTATTTAAAAATCATTTTATTTAAAAATCATAATCTTCATTACATTTACGAAATAAATCTTTAACTAGACGTTTCAAGTTCGAGAAGTATTTATATTTATTTAATGCGTTTTCATATAAATGAATATCTGTTAAGACAGTTTGAGTGGACAGCACAATTTATTGATTGATTCCATTTCTAGCAACATTTTTCAGGTTATTTCAAGCCAAAAAATATTTTTATATTCTATTTTTATTTGGAGATAATAATGATTGTGTTACAAAACTTACTAATTAACCCATAGCTGGGGAGAAAAGAATTGAATTAATACCTTTCGCCAGGGTATTGGAGCGAAAGGTAATATAGTGAATGCAACATGAATTGGATCTAGGCTATCTGATTAACAATTTTGAGCCATTATCCATGACACCACCCGCACATCCAAGTTTGCAGCACCTGGTATTCCCAAAGCAATCACCCATAGTGGTACTGACCATGCCCGACGTATGTTAATTTCAGTGATCGTACGTGAATTGATGTTGCAACGAGATGTAGCTGTAAACTGGACTGCCCAAGATACGAACTTTGAATCGGAAATTCCAAAGAAGTGGTAAAACTTAAATATCTGGGAAGCGAGATAACAGAGTACGTAAAAAGTGGCACCGAAATTTGAAGGCGCATTGTAATAGCGAATGGGATCATCTACAAACTCAGCAAATTATTAAAAAACTAAAAAAATATCGTTAGAAAGAATGAAATGTGTACTGAAATAATATAGTAATAGTCTTCCACTTCTGACGGTGAATATTGGATAATCTCTACTTAGATGAAGAAAGGACAGAAATATGGTTCTACAGAAGGATGCTGAGAATAATATGGACATAAAATTTCAGTAACGAATAAATTTTAAAGAAAACTGATAGCTTAATAAAATATTCTCTCCGATAGACACTCTGTTAAATAAATAAAAATTGGACGTCTATTTTAAATACGCAGTATCCATTATAACAACGTTTAAAGTACATACGAGGTCTGATCAAAAAGTATCAAGACTGTTTCTATGCTAACGGAACTAAAGTACGCAGAGTGAAGGCACAGATTGTCCTTGAGATCCCTCGCGCATACACACTAGGTAATAACGTTATAAAATTGTCGCTACTTCCATTGTTTATAGTAGGGCATGGAAGAGTGTGTAGAGAGTGGTCGTTTTACCACACCACATGTACTTTCATCAGTGACCATGCCTTATGGAGTACCTCTTGGACAATCAAAATATTACTCAGATCCGACTATCACCATGTTCCCCATACCATGCCCTTTGCGAATGTTCTTTTTCAAAAATCAATACACATATATTTGCTCATGCGCATATGTGTACTAAAATTTTCACACTTGTAAAGGGATACACGTACTCGAAAATAAAGATGACCAAATGCGCATATATACTAACCAGTGGAACCTGTGGGTAAATAATGGTTTGGACTATACTTGCACAGGTTAAGATTGTAGTGATCGGGTAATCACCCTCTTGGGAATCCAAGAGGATGTTTACCTGCACATTGCAATCTTAACCTATGCAAGTAAAGGCCAAATCGTTATTTTCCCCTCCTATCCTATATACAGCCTCTAACTCGCTATCTCAAGTGCATCCCTTGGGTCTTGTACCTGGTGAACCTCACGGTAAAGACAAAAATACGAAAATTAATTGGTCAACTTATGTCTTACAGTTTTCTTTTTCTAGCACCAGTCCTGATACTATTTAATCAGTTCCTATATATATATATATATATATATATATATATATATATATATATATATATATTCTTTAGGGTTGGTTAAAGGAGCAAGTCTACTATACCAAACATCGGAAGAAATTGAAGGGCGAATGCAAACTTTTACGTCTTCCAAGCCACCAGACATCCTGGTGAAATCAGTTGACGTGATTCCTGGGCAGCTCGAGGAGCAGATAGCGAAATCTCGTGCCCATATCGAATTTTAAATAAAACCTTATGCTAAACGCTTTCCTCTCATTTTTTAATCTCCTTCATTTCTCTTGTCTATTTCTTGTACAAATTATAGTTAATAAATAAATTATAAATATTTTAAAATGGGGAGTTACTTTTCAGTCACCCTTTACATATATATCATGATTCCGAACACGATTATTTCCATTGGCAAGGGTTGCGGTGGTGGTGGTGGGGAGTTTCGTGTCGAGCTCATTATGTAAAGAGAAACACAGTGAGAAAGAGAAATGCAAGTAGAAACGAATTAAATATCCGGTCACGTGACAATGAGATTCGGTGTATTTCGAAAGATCTGAGACGAAAGACTTGAATAGTTTACGCAGAAGGTAAACACAATAAGATTACGAATCTTCGACTTTTAATCCACGCACGAATCGTCTTTCCATAACGTGTGTCCTTGCATATATGTGTATGCGTATTTGATTATGCTTAGATGAATGTGTGTGCCCATGACTGATTACGTGTATGTATTATGTGTGTGTATATGTGCATGTCTGGATGTGGGTATATGTGTATGCGTTCATATACTTGGCGATATATATTTTTTACATAGATGCAAGAGTATGCGTATCTATGTGAAAGTATATGTACATGTGTATATATGTTTATGCGGGAGCATATGTGTTTCTATGTTAGTATCTGTGTATGTGAGTATTTGCATTTATTTGTGAGTATGACTGTCTGTGCGTGCGTACATATGTGTATATGCGAACGTCTCTGTTTATATGCCACCATCTCAGTATATATGAACATCTGAGCATCTTTATTTAAGAGTATGTGTATCCCTTTACAAGTGTGAAAATTTTAGCATATATATACGCATGAGCAAATATATGTGTATTTGTGTGCGTATATGTGTGCGTATGCGCGAGCTCGCTTCTATTGCTAAGAATTTTGGTTAGCTCTTGCTAGCAGCCATCCGTTATGATTACGAAAGAAGAAGAAAAAAAGTTGCAGATACGCATTTTTTCAATAGCCTGTATTCCAGTGCAATGCTCAACCCTGTGACCTTTGAATATTTCTTTCTTGCAGTGGAAAGCGTAAGCCCTAAATATGCGCTAGACACATATTTTAATAATATATATATATATATATATATATATATATATATATATATATATATATATATTATCATTTCACCCCAAGCAAGGCAATAAAGCCAATAAGACGCAAGAGAACATGAAACAAAAAACACTATTAAAAAAGAGAACAATAAAATAACAAATATTAAGAAGATATATATTTACGTTACAGTTAAATTTTGGAAGATCAAAGTTGACTAGTAAGCAAGAAGCCGCAATAGACTTCCATAAGTGATAAGTGCGATAGAAGAAACTCTAAACATAGAACTTACGGTAACATCTAGCCATTTCAGCTGTAAAATGATGAGACCTTCTCGTCAATCTAGTACTGCACTTAAATTCATAAAGTCTATGTACCACAGCGGAGATTTCATCAGCACAATTACCATGAAAGTATTTATAGAAATGACACAGGTAAGTTACGTTAAAATAGTGGGAAAGTGACTGAAGCTGAGATACCAGGTCAAGACCAATAAAATTGCAGATTCTACTTTGGATTTTATCAAGAATCTCTAAAGGTATGGCAGAAGCACCAGACCAGACCAGACTAATGGTAGATTTATGAATATGTCACATACATAATTTTTTAATAAGAATAATGTAAAAATTAGTTGCTGGGCAATGGCCGATATAGAGGAGATTATTATGGGAAATAACCCTGAAGTACTGATGCAAAAATCTATAAATAAAACAGATACATGTAAATGTAGAAAAAGTGAGAATTGACACTGTATACCAAGCCGAACTTGAAGAAGACCGCCATACGGCGTATTATATTAGTTCGAGTGATGAAAAATGACATTCATTCCGCTTGAGTAGGTATCGTAATATCACTGTTCTATTGAGATATGTTTAGATAATAAAAGATGAACAGAACGCCTAACCGAAAATAACATGGATCATATTAAGATAAACTTTATGCACCGGGGAGATACATTTTTCAAATTATCCCAGGAGGCAAATTTAGCGATCTTGATCTTTAGAAACCCAGGCTCGCTATTGAATAAGAGAGCGAGAATTATGACGGGTTGTTTGCATGTAAGAAATATAAAACGGGTAATATGAAACCCAGATGACACTCACATCCGGGTCAACAAACTTGGTTGGAAAACAGCAAACATTTTGTTTCTTTCGGATAATACAGCAAATTACAAATGGCTAATTCCTTTTAAGAAAGAACGAGACGAAGTTAATAATGACAAATATACCCGCAGACATCCAACATCAGTTTGTGAGGAAGATTAAACGATGTTCGAGATTAAATTGAAAGCAAGCGATGATAAAGTAGAGACAATATATAACGCCCTAGATCAGCGTTACTCAACCTTTTTACCCTTGCATAACCCTAAAAATAAATTACATGTCGCAAGGAGACTCTGCACAAAAACAAACCATATTCCATATCTTTCTCAATTTATTTTCATCGTAGTTCACTTGGTAAATATCATAGTATTTATCTTTGAATAACTGGTTTAAGGAAAAATTAATTCTATTTTGCCAAATTTTTCGGCGCCGTACAGACATCAATAAATATATTCCCAATGATTGTTATATTTTTAATAACATAATAGGTTAGATAGGATTATGTCTATATTAAAATATTACAGTAGCCAAGAATATATTGTGTGTGTTTAGTAATATTACGTATATGAAATTAAATAAAAAGTTAAAAGTGCATTAGCTTTTCTCACCGGTTCTTGTGGAATCCTTGGGGATATTTTGCGGAGCCTTAGGGTTACAGGGAACCCCGAATGAGAAACGCTGCCCTAAGTATATTTTTTGAATAGCAAAGAAGATATAATTTGAAAAAGTAGAGCAATGTTTGTTGGGTACCAAAACTGCAGTGCGCAGATCAGGAATAGACAATTGAAGACTATTTACCAGAAATATTAGACAGATGTCACCAAAATGTTTAAGACTCTTTGCGAGGAAATATAACAAAACACGAAACTTGGTTTTACCAGTTCTATCCTGAAAACAAATCTTAGTCAAAGCAATCCTTACCCAAAGGTATAAAAAGCCAGTCAAACCAGGACCAAGCTGATCAGAAGCAAAGTTTATGGCGATGAGACACGATGAGGTAATTTCGCCATGCGACTTCTTAGAAGGGAAAAAGAGAGTAACATCTTCTTGTTAGAAAATAAATCTTTCGAAAAACAAAGTAGAGATTTACCATAAAAGTAACGTCGAATCATTCTTCAGAGAATATTTTGCCACCATAACACCAATGTTCTCACCAATTCTTCTTAATACACACTGTGAGAATTTCAATAAGAATTCGTTAAACATCCACTTTAGAGTTCTGGTTTATCAATTTCTCGCATTTTATTATGTCTTATGCTTACCATATTCTAAATGATACTCATTTTAAGACCATTAATCATATGAACGTACTACTTTGATTTCTGCCAGGTGTACATCGATCTAGGTAAACTACAGGGAATACTGAACTGAAACATTTATTTAATATACGGGGAGGTAGACCGTTCTCGTTCCACTACTCATGTCTGGGTATATAGTTCTCATATTATTTAGTACTGTTCACCTATTGCTTGCCCGTTTCCACCGAGTGCAAGTACGCTCTGTCTGACCCGGTGATTGACCTCACAGACACTATGTCAGCGAATTCACAAACCATTGGTCGAGTAGATAAAAGCATTGGTTCGTAAGTAAGATTAATAGGTGGACATAGTGAGCTTTTCTAATTAATGAGTATGAATGGATCACAGGACAAAGACAAGCAAGTATAGAAAAGGGCCAAAGGTGACCTGGAAGAACACAATACAGGAGAATGTGTAGATTCACCAATGTCCAAGTCCTAAAATACATGCCACAAAGAAGAAGAAAAAGAAGAAAATGAAGACGAAGAGGAGAAAAAGATGAGGAGGAGAAGAAGAAAAAAAAACATGAAAAAGAATAAAACGAAGAACAAAAAGAAGATAAAAAGAATAAAAAGATTTAAAAAGAGAATAAATAATGGAAAGCAACGGCCACGTTTTTAAGTATATATTTTTTAGTCTATTCATGCAAATTTGTTTTTATATGAGCTATCAACTCCCTGTTTATACGTAAAATATTTAAACCAGTAGATAGCTTCGCCTATCGCCCGGTTCACAATCCTCTCCATTTTTTGAACAGGAGTAATATATAGTTTTATTACTATAACCTATACTTCTAACCTCTCCGGCTGAACGCTGAAATAGGATTAAAGAGATTCGTACTTCGCCCGATCCACGACATTTTCTTGAACAGAAAAACAAATGTCTAGTTCTTATTTTCACATAATACTGCTCAGTTATTGCTCAGCCACTTCCACTGCCCGACCCAAGGTTTGAACTCACAACCACTATCTCAGAAATTTCACAAGCCAAGACGTTCATTCACTAGGTCAGTGTCCCGTGAACTTGGAGCTTTAAATGGTGGGATAACAATAACAACAAAGATTCGGAAAATAGTCCTAATATAAATAGTGTAAATAATAGTATTTTGTCATACTTAAATTATAAGTATCCGCAGTTCTTCCAAGATTATATAAATGATTGGTATCATCTCTTACAGAAGTACATTGATATTGATGGAACTTATATGAATACATAAAGTTTATATATAAGAATGTTTGTTTCTAATTACATTTTTGCCAAGAACTTATTGAATAACCCTCATCTTTATTACTTTTTTAATCCGTATTAATCATGCAAGACAGTAAAGACACTAATATATAAGAGGTTACAGGGTGTGGAAGAACTAGGAACAGAAACATTAATAATAAGCGAGAAGAGGAAAGAACAATCAGAAGGACATATCTTAGTGATTGACATTGCATTTAAATTGTTAAAGATTAAAGTTGGCTGAAAGGTACAGAACCGGAAGGGAGTTTCACAAACGAGGAGTGCCAGACAAGAAAGCATAGACTTTACGACTACATCTAGCCAGCTCAACTGTAAATAGATGATACCTCGACGCCAGTCTAGTACTGCCATTTAATTCAAAAAGTCTAGGTACCATGGCAATGAGCTCATCCGAACAATTGCCATAAAAGCGTTGATAGAAAAGTCAAATCGAGGAAACCATACGGCGGAGGGCAAGTGACTGAAGCCGAGCCGTCAGGTGTGGATCAATGATATTGCTGGTTCTTCCATTGGAAAAAAATACCCGCAAAAATATTTTCATTATGCATCAACTTCAGTCTGGTAAAACGACTGTAACTTTGATGCAAGAATCTTCATAATGATATCTTAAACATCGAATATAACTATTTCCTCTTCTTATATTCGGACTATTGTCCTTACCGCTGTTGCTGTCATCAAAACGTTGTGGTCGTTGTGCTTTCATGAAATATATATCGATCTGGATAACCTACATTGAATTCTGAACAATCCATAGGGGGAAACTGCTTTCGTTCCACTACACATGTCTAGTGATATCGTCTAGTTCATATAGTTAGTACTGCTCAGTTATCTGCCCGCTCGTTCCCACCGAGTTCAAATAAATACGGCCGGGCCCCTGGATTGAATTCACAATTGCTATAACTCCCCATCCCTGAAAATCAAACAAATTGTATAAGATACGTTTTATTTCTGTTTAAAAAGATAACGAATGTTGCAACAATAGAAACAAATGATAATTCACTGACATCAATTCTTCTCCCTTGCAAATCTATTATATGGAGAAAGCTATTGTGAATGAGCTTAGCATCATCTTGACTTCGGAGTTTCTCTGATATGTATTTTCAACTGCGATGCACAAACTCCGATGGGCAACACTGTATCATTGGTAACAGTTCCAGCAGATTGCTGCAATACGTAATAGTATAGGCTTTTTAAATGCCCACTCAAAAATGTGTAATTAATTATTTCCAATATGATTAAATCTTCGTGCTGATCTTGTCTGGCAAAAAAATTAAATGTATGTGAGGATACGCTGTTCAATGTTTCGCTGTAGTAATTGAAATGGAACCAATTTTCCATTTTTTTTTAATCTTCTGTTTGTTTGGCAAATATCTTACAACCGTGGAGGGACTGATCCGAATATTTGGAGTAGTTCCAATATTGATTGATTTGTGTCATCACCCAAATTAACTTTCATGACTTCACTTCGATTTCCTTGCGTGATTTGTCTTCAAAGTTAACTTGGATTTTTGTAAACTACGCAAACTCCTACAACATGTACAGCTTCCAACCGAATCATCACCATAGGCATCATCAATCATTTTCTTCTGCCTTCTTACTTTACCATTGTACATCCTGGATAAGACGATAAACTACGTCCAACAGCAAGGCCTCTGATCAGGATGTTTTGAGGAGCGTACAACCAGATCTTAATTGCCGGTGTTCCCAGGTCCTCCTTGACACGGGTTGGTAGCAACTGTTAAGATTCCAGGTTGTAGGATTACAAAAAAAAAACTAAGCTCACACACATTTTACCTAGATAAAGCTTTTCGTAAGGTCTGAGCAGTACTTGTGGATATAGTTTTTTGCATTTCTTTTAAGTTTCGGACACCAGAAATCCTTCAACGAGTTTATTGGACCCTTGTCCAATCAATCCGAGGGCTCCAGCTTCAATTGGAATGATTAATATCAATATGTGCTGCATTTTTAAGATTTCCATTTCAATATCCTTTGATTTTGATAGTTTTTGGAAGATCTTCAAAAGTACATTAAAATCTGCGTGGACTGTAATATCAATAATAAAGCACATTCTGTTTTTGTGGTCGTTGATCACAGTGTCTGGGCGATTAGTTTTATTGTTCTGTCGGTGTGTATTGTAAAGTCCTATAAAGATATTACAGGGAATATCTCTCTAATCGGGTCTGGACGATGTTCATAGCAGTTTCTTGCAGTTTATTTCGCGTAAAGGTGGCATATTTTCCAGTGCAGATATTGGCCCACTTTATCATGCTGCGCTTTATATTTAGTTGGAGCTAGCACCGTGCAAGTTTATACAAGATGATCAATTGTTTCTAGGTATTTATCACAGATTATGTATTTGGGATCAACACAATTTTTCAGTATGTCCTTATTGTTGTTGTTGTTATTATTATTATTATTATTATTATTATTATTATTATTATTATTATTATTATTATTATTATTATTTCGATTTCTGCTATGCTCAAACTACCCACCAAGTCTGCGTGAAGACCTAAGGCAGTTAGTGGTGTGTTGTTACGGAAATATTTCATGATTTGTTTTTCTAACACCCATAACATCACTAGCGTTACATAGATAAAGTTCTTCTTCGTGTGTGGACTGTTCTTATCAAGACATTTTTGTATCTCTCGTAAGCTGGGATTTCGCGGGATATACTATTATTATTGTTATTATTATTATCATTATTATTGTGCTTGTTGTTGCATGCGATATCAACACGGCAACAAAATGACGTTGCGGTAAAAAAATACTACTTCCAATACAAAAATCATGAAACTCCTTCTGATATGGATATAGAAGTTACAAATATGCACCATATGTTGACAGGGATCGATAAAGCAGGGCGTAACCTTGCTAGTTAGAAATACCTTCAAGACGGGTGACCCAGTCACCTGAGAAGGTTTCAGCTTGAAGGTATTTTCGGGTATCTACATGTGACACACGCGTTGCCTTGCTTGCCTCGTCCTTCAAAAAAATTATTTTGGCATCTTGCCATGAAAATCCCCCACCCCAACAACCACCACCACTCCTCGCTCTAATGAACTGATATGTACATTGTGTTTAGTGACATCAGGAACTGTTTCTGTTCAGACAACTGTCAACCTTACATGTTGTCACTTACCAACCCAAGGCATGTATATGCTGACACTTCTAATCTATTAAGATAACGAGAAATTTGTGTAGCATGAAGGAATTATTATTATTATTATTATTATTATTATTATTATCATTATTATTATTATTTTCCCTTGATTTTTAGTGTATTTCTTTCCGGTTCCCAGCCAGAGATCTAAGTTCAGATAAGGCTCCATGACATTTTCCACTAAGCATTTTCTGAGAAAAACACCACAAAAACCAAGATCACACACATTTTACATAGACAGAGATTTTCGCAATGTGTGGACTGTACATGTGCGTACAATTTCTTTTGTATTTCTTTAAGGCTTGGGCCACCAGAAATGTCTTCAATGAGTCTACCAGAAACTTTTCTAATCAATCTGAAGCCTTCAACTACAACAGGAATTGTTTATCTCCTCACGTGTCACATTTTTGAGATTTCAACTTCAAAACGCTTGTAATGGGATAGTGTTTTGAAGATCTTCAAAGATACATTACAGCCTGCAGGGACTGCCATATATTATTATTATTATTATTATTATTATTTCCTTTAATATCTGCCGTTTACACATTTCTTTCCGGGTCCCGCCCAGGGACCTAAAGTTAGAAATGGTATCATGATACTTTCCACTGCAAAAAAAAGAATATATATATTACATAGTTAAAGCCCTTCGTAAAGTGTGGGCTGTACTTGTCAGAATATTTTTTGTATCTGTTTGAGGCATGGACCTCCAGGGATCCCTTCAATTAGTATACTGGAATCTTTTCCAACCAATCCTTAGGCTCCAACTACAACAGGGATTATTGATGTTCCCATGTGCCACATTTTTGAGATTTCTATTTCAAGGTCCTTGTATTTTGACAGCTTTTCGAATATCTTCAAAGATACATTGCAGTCTGCAGGGACTTCAATATCAATAAGGAGGCAGTTTTGTTTGTTTGTGGTCTTTAATAACAATGCCTTGGCAGTTGGCTTTGATTGTTCTGTCAGTGTGTATTGTGTAGTCTCATAGAATTGTAACAGGTCCTATCTCTGTAACCGGGTCTGGGTGGTGTTCGTACCAGTTTCTTTCAGTTTCCTTCCCGTAGAAGTTGCAAATTTTCCAGTGTAAATATTGGCCCACTCTGTCATGCCGGTTTTTATATTCAGTGGGTGCCAATATCGTGCAACCTGATACAAGATGATCAATTGTTTCTGGATATTTATCACAGAATCTACATTTTGGGCTAACACAGTATTTTAGTATATGTGCTTGATAATTCCTAGTTAACAAGCATTGGTCCTATGCAGCAAGGATAAAACCTTCAGTTTCAGCTTTCAACCCTGCACTATGTAGCCACTGATGGGTACGGTATTTGTCTACGTCAGCTTGTTTGGTACGGGCAGAGTATTTGCCATGAAGCGGTTTATCTTGCCATTGTTTCTGTATCTGGTCGGTTCCATCTGTCTTTGCTTTCCTTTTTAAGTATTTTGCAGCTTCAGCCGGTTTACCGTGCTGTACATGTATTTCTGCGTCCACTTGAAACTCCATTTTGAATTTGTTGGCTTCCTTTATTACGGAGTAAAGACGCTTAATACTTTCATGTTCCTTGACACATACTATCATCCAGTCTTCTGTAGTTTCCAAGTATCTTTGGAGGCCAATTGTTGTAGTTTTGTAGGACAGTTCTAGTTGAACTAATCTTCTGCCTCCTTCGGATCTGGGCACATACAGGCGATCAACATCAGTTTTCGGATTATGCATGCGGTTGCAAATGAGGAGCTTTCTCGTTTTGGCGTTCATTCGCTTAATTTCAGCTATGGTCCAGTTAAGGACGTTAAAGCTGTATTGCACCACAGGGACAGCCAAGGTGTTTATGGCTGATATTCTGTTTTTTAGTTTAGTTCGGTATTTAGTACCAGACGTACTCCTTTCTTACCTTCTTCGTTTGGGGGTGTTGTATGCCATCTCCTTCGCTAACTCCTAGGTACTTATAAGCTTCATCGTGCTTCAGTTCCCTAATCTTTGTGACAAAATCTAAATCTATTAAGGGTGCTTCTGTAATTCTACCTTTCTTGAATCTAACTTTTGCACATTTATCTAATCCGAAGTTCATACCTATGTCGTCACTGAAGTATTTTACAATATTGAGGAGGCCCTTCAACTCATTGTCGTCTTTGGCAAAGAGTTTGAGATCATCCATGTAGAGTAGGTGATTGAATATTTTCTTATTTATTTTGTAACCATAGCTACTGTTGTTCAGTTCATGCGTAAGAGGGATTAAGGACAAACAAAACAGAAGGGGTGACAGTGAGTCTCCTTGAAAGATTCCACGTCGGATATTTAGTTGGTTGGATATGGCAGTGCCTCTGGCGTGACTAAAGTATAGTTTGGTGTTGCACATTCCTATGCTGTGCTTAAGGAAATTTAATACCACAGGGGAGACTTTGGACATTTCCAAAGTCTTAAGGATCCAAGAATGTGGAACACTGTCAAAGGCTTTACGATAATCAATCCACGCTGCGCTAAGATTTCTACGTCTTCTCCTGCAATTTTCCAGGATCATTCTATTTAGCAGTAGTTGATCTTTGCAGCCATATGAACCTCTCCTGCGTCCCTTCTGTTCCAGCGGAAGAATGTTGTTTGTTTCGAAAAAGGTTGTTGTTGCTGTTGTTTGTGTTGCTTACATATTTAAATGGTATATAAAGTCTTCTTGGATACCCTTCATCTGATGTCCTTTTCTCAATCCTCCCTATTCTCAGTCTTCTCTTTCACTTTCACTCCCTGTAACCCTCTGTGTACCAGTGGCATCATGGAGTGAAATGATTAAAAATTAGTGATTCTTAATTTGCCCTATTTAATGCGCAGTGTAGAAATAACTGTTTTGGTTACATTTGATGCACTAAGATAATTGCAGAACAATGGTTACCAGGGGGGATAAATTAAGTTTGTAATTCATTCAATGCCTGCGTGCACCAAGAAGTGGTGTGATAAATAAGTAAATATCTTGAGAAAAAATCGTCTCATAGCTGACATAGACAGAGGAGAATACAGTTAAATAACTGACCAAAAATTTTAATTAGCCTTACCATGGGGTTAGTAACGACAATAAATCACTTATAAACCTATTATGAAACTTCACAGAGGTTGTGTCATTATTCGTATATAGGATCAAGATGGGTTCCTTTTGTCTGATTCACTAGGGAGTGTTCTGATATTTTAATGATGTAAGTTGGCGGAGTTTATTAAATTGAACGAACTTAATTATCCTTCTTTATTTTCTCTCTCTCTCTCTCTCTCTCTCTATGCGTGTGTGCATAAATATATATATATATGTGTGTGTGTGTATATACATATATGTATGTATATGTATGTATGTATGTATTTATACAGATTTAATTTAGTTATCAATTCCGAATTAAAGATAATTTATATCTTGCAACTTCCTAAATCTTTTATCTTAGTATTATCTTATTTCAGATTCTTATAAACAGCAGTGGCGAGAAATTTAAATTCAAAGAAACTTACGTGGATTTATGTTATAACGAACGTTGCCTACACAAATGTATGAATCTGAAGGGGAAAAATTCAAACTTTGTCCGATTAAATTAACATATTTTATAAATTTCCCCTAGAAGAAATATATATTTTTAATTCCTGACATTAATTATTTTAATTTCATAACAATTAATCTGCTTTCGAATAGTTTTCTTTATTTTAAGAAACAAATTGATTAATCCTGCTCAGAGCTACGGGTTGGGGGAAAGCAAACTGTGCAGATCGAATTCATCGGCAAAGCAGTCTTTTACAACACTCCTACAAAGTATATAGACAAAGGCAATGCACACACATACACACACACATATATATTTATACATATATATATATATATATATATATATATATACCCAAGTTTAGGATTGGTATATACGGAGTGAAATCCAATAACCAACAATTAATATTCTTTAAAGAGTGCTCAATACAGAGTAGAGCAGATATAATTATTAATTTGAATATTACAACATAAATATGTTATAAAATCACGACAAAAGTAGCCATTTTGTTTCAACACTTCTTGTATCTTGTCAAGTGATAATATAGAATATAGAATAAATGGTTTTAAAAGTTTCAAATTAATCAACGATCCTTAGCTAGGAGTAAACGCTGTTACATAAGCTAGAGTGGCCAATCAAAAAACAAGTATAGGATGATTCGAAAAATTTGACAACTAAGCAAGGTTATCTAGATATTAAAAGATTTATAAAATTTGAAATTAAAATTAAAATTAAAAAATTAAATTTAAATAGGTAATTTTAATTTTTTAATTTTTTACTTTTAATTTTAATTTCAAATTTTATAAATCTTTTAATATCTAGATAACCTTGCTTAGTTGTCAAATTTTTCGAATCATCCTATACTTGTTTTTTGATTGGCCACTCTAGCTTATGTAACAGCGTTTACTCTTAGCTAAGGATCGTTGATTAATTTGAAACTTTTAAAACCATTTATTCTATATTCTATATTATCACTTGACAAGACACAAGAAGTGTTGAAACAAAATGGCTACTTTTGTCGTGATTTTATAACATATTTATGTTGTAATATTCAAATAAATAATTATATATATATATATATATATATATATATATATATATATATATATATATATATATATATACACGAATATGGTATAATTTAGGAAGCACGTATTCATCTAAACAAGTTTGATTGAAAAGAATCGATAAGGTTTGTATGTCACGGGGCGCTACAAAACGAAAATAAACAAATATAAAATAAAACAAATGATGAAAGTTAATTTTCACTTAATTTACCTCATTTCACAAAAATAGGTAGTAACAGAAATGTAAGTAAGGTCTAGGGAAATTTGGATTAAAATATGTGACTATATGACCAGGAGAGCAGAATTTTAAATAATAAATTTAAGAACGAATAGAAATATATAAATATACATGATTTGTTATAATGGTCAAACGAAGGTAAAACAAAATAGGTAAATGTATGGAGAAGATATGATAAAATGTTTACCGGTGTGTGTATTCAAAATATTCCTCATTACCGGGACCCGAAAACACGAACTCTCAGCCGAGATTTTTTTTTTTATCAAATGGCGTTTATAGGCACATATTTTTGGAAAGAAAGTTTTTTTTATATGTATGTATGTGTGGAGATGTATACAGGTCTAGGAGAGTAGGGAGGAAAGAGAAGGGGTTCAGAATTAACTAAGTTGAACCATAGTGATTACTACTAAAAGCAAGGAAGCATTTTAGAACATAAAATTGTTGGGCTATTATTAGATGTTCCTAATCACCAAGTGACCGTTGTTTTAGTTTGTTCTACTGTCCATGAAGACAGACTGGCACCACCAGATATCTGTTCTGGCTAATATGCAAAAAAGGGCCACCCATTCATAACACTGATTAATTTTTATTTTATTTTTTTTACCAATTTTTGGATAAGTTGTTGAGTAGTGCTTTTGAAGTTGTAGATGAAAGTGTCCGAAGTTCATTTTTTATTTTTTTTTATTTTTTTGTTCAAGTACTTTCGACATTCGCAGTCATTATCAAGAACCGATGTCGTGTCTGTGTGGTAATTAGAATTATTTTGTCTGCATTCTGGTATTCTTTTGGAAACTGAACGTTTGAAATGGTCTAGTGCGACGTATAACAACTATAGTGTAATCGAGGCCGCACAAAGGGTTTGCGCTTTTTATTTGTTCATTTAATTTTTATTTCTTTTAATTTTTATTCATTATTTTTGTATTATTATAATAAATTATGTGCGCACATTAATTACATTATATGCACTTTACATCATATTCACCTTCTCGTGTGGTGATTAATATACAGTGTAACCCGGATATAAGATACCCTGATATAAGAGCAACCCGGATATAAGATACCCTGATATAAGAGCAACCCGGATATAAGAGAGATTTTCTCTGGTCCCAAATTAGAGCCATGTGTTAATAAAACAAAATAGACCAAACCCGGATATAAGAGAAACCCGGATATAAGAGAAATCTGGATATAAGAGACTTATTCTCCGGTCCCGACAACTCTCTTATATCCGGGTTACACTGTATTATCTAATGTGGGCTGATTATTTCATATAATAATAGCTTCTAGAGTTTTCAGTCTATCCTTGGATTGGATGCTGTAAAATATTTTCGTGTTATCTACTAATATTTGTCTTGTAGTAGTAATTTGGTCGCCCATGATATCCTGGTCAACTGCAAGTTTCGATAGGTCAATATACGAGCGATTGTGGCACATGTTTGCCCAACATAAGTATTTAAGTTCGATTTTATTTTTAATTATTAGTGTTAGAAATGCAATCTTTTAGGGTTTGGGGCATGAGAATTCATAGACATTATTTTTTCATCAGCATGAGGAAAAAGCAATTAAAAACATAATTCACAGGTACATATCACTCAATGGTCCTAACAAACATCTAATAATACCTTTAAAACATATAACTTAATTACTAGCAACAAAAAAAAAACAGAAATTATAAATCCACCCTTATTTAGGAATATGCATAATGTGCTGATTAAATCAGTTCTGGTAATCCATTTCAGATCTGTAAACAAAAAATTATGCTGCACTGAGTTACTATGTTTGTATTATGCAAATATTTGCATGGTATAAATTTTCGCTTGATACAATAAATCACATGATTCAAATATTTGCATAATACAATGGTTACATGATACAAACGTTTGCATAGTACAATGTTTGCATGATGCAAATGCTTGCATGATATATATTTTTTTAGGCATTTCACCCCAAGCATGGCGGAAATGCCACTAGCACTCTAAGGGGTTACAGAGGGTAGAGAACAATAGTAAAGAGGCGTGTTTGGGAAGAGGATAAAGAGAAGGACAGGGAACAAGTTTAAGGTATCAGAAGTTGTTGATTGACATTACACTTGAATATCTGAAGATTATAATTATCAGGGAAGCAAGTAAGAGGAAGAGAATTACACAGACGGGAAGTGCGAGAGATGCTGCTGTTGGAGTAGAAAAATTGTTAAATTTAACCGTTTTGACAGTGAAAGGGTGGGGCCAAAATGACAGCCTGGTAGCTCGCTTAAATTCATGCAGTCTAGTAACCAGCGAAAGTAACTCGTCGGAACAGTTGCCGTGAAAATATTTATAGTAGAGACAGAAGGAAGTCACATCACCTCCGTAAGAAAGCAACTGTCGACTAGATGCCATATCAAGACCTATCACATTGCATATCTGTCTCTCGGTTTTGTCGAAGACCTTGAGACTTACAGCGGGAGCACCAGACCATATATGACAGCAATATTCCATGCAAGGTCGGATGGTTGATTTGTAGATTTGAAGGATAGTCTCAGATGAGGAAAAGTTTCTGGCACAACACAGAGAACCAACTTTCCTTGCGGTAGATGAAACTATTGAGTCTATATATTTGTTCTACTTCATATCACCGGACAGCATAAGACCAAGCAGGCGCAACGAGGCGCTCTCGTGGAGTTGCACATCAGTCATTCGAATGGGAGGCAGGGTCCTCTGTGGTGAGTAAATGAGAGAAGTTTTCCTGCTCCAGTCAACCACAGATTGGAGGTCTCTTTCGAGACGGGCGACCAGGTTAGTTTTGTCAACGGTACCAGATATACTATTGAAGTAGTAGTAAATAGTTTCGTCCACGTAAATACCTACTTGGGAACTGATGACATGAAGATCAGGAACAGTGTAGGATCCAAGGTAGAGCCTTGGGAAACACCGGCGTTTGTGATAAAGGAACTGGGAGAGAACCCGTTTAGGACGACCTTCATTTCATGGTTTGTATTTAGTCAAATAATCGTCCTGTAATGCCGTGTCGCTGAAGCTTACGAGGAAGACCGACATGTCAAACACTATCAAATGTTTTAGAGATATCTTGAGCCACAACTCCAGCTTCTCCGTTATTGTGAAGTGCTTGGTATAAAAATTCAGTTATGACCGTGAGCTCATCAGCAGTAGATCGGGCAAAGCGGAAACCAATTTGATTGTCGAAGAGCAGATTATGGAAAGTAAGGTGCTTAACCACTTCGGCGTTGATTAAAGCCTCGAATATTTTACCGAAGGGTGGTAAGAGACTGATAGGACGGTAGTTAGATGGCTTAGAAGGGTCTCCAGAGTTCTTAAAGACAGGCACAAACAGATGAGAAATTCTAACAGGTTAGAAACAAAGAGTAGTTTCGGCAGTAGTTGTATAGTTTCGAGAGGACAGGAGCCAGTTCAGAAGCACATTTCTTCAGGACAATAGCTGGTATCCCGTCCCCACCACTAGACTTATGGGAGTCTAATTTAGAGATGATATCCGATACCTATGTTGGGGTTTTGCGCATATCACTCAGTAGAGTCTCAGTTCTGGGGGGAAATCGGTTGTGGGTACACCAGATGATACTAGCGTTGAACTGGACGGGGATTTCCGAACAAAGGATTCAGCTTTATCAGCTGAGGAAGTCAGGAACTCAAATTGGTTGAATAAAGGAGGTATTTGGGGTTTGTTGTTGTTCAGCACGCTCTTGTAGAGCTGCAAATAAACTTTAGAACCAAACTTGTGAGAAGTAAAACGTTGTTTCATTCTTTCGGCAAAGAGTAACTTTGTTCCATTCAGGACACGCTTGCACTCATTACGGGCAGTGACAAAAAGACGTCTGTTGTAAACAGACATGTCGCTACGGTACAGATGGAAGTAGTGACTCCTGTGGGCAATAGCAGCTGGTCAAGCAGCTGAGAACCAAGGGGATGAACACGATTTCACTTTATATGTTCTTTCGGGGATGAATGTCTCGATTCCAGCTTTTACCCAGGATGAGACCACAGACGCATATTTTTGGACGGGGAGATTGAAATCAATATTCCAGGGGACATCGCGGAGAAAACCAGGAATGAGTCCCAGTCTCCTCGTTGATAACAGAAAGACGTTCTTTTGGTTGACGGTTCTTTACTGGGGAGAAGTAGAAGGAGATGTTAACAGACAGGAAGGCATGACCAGAATTGCCAAGAGGACAGAGCTACGTGCTACGATAAGACTCTGGGATGGAGGTAAAACAGAAATCGAGAATGGAAGCTTTACCATCATGGTTACTGGGGAAACTCGTAGGAAATTCAACCAATTGTGTGAGAGATTGATTGATTGAAAATTTAAGGGTTTGTGTGCTAGGAACGTCAGTTATGGAGTGTTTAAGCCACTTGGTATGGTTTGCATTAAAGTCACGGAACAAAGATATGTGTGCAGACGGATGTTGAGAGATAGCGTTTTCAATATTATCAGAAATGCTATCGAGTACACCACAGTTTTGGGTGGATGGAGAGCGATGGAGAAAGAAGAGATAACTTATAGAATTGAGGAGCGATAGACGGAGACACATGTAAGAAAAGTCTGGAAATTCAAGAGAGAGTTCCCTAGCCAGTGGGAGATGATCCTGTCTGAATACTCTCAGGTCGTGCATGTGGGTATGGGGTCTTTTTCTAAGGAGAGGAAGGTAACCGGGAATAGAGAAGTCAGAGGAGGAGATTGAGGAATTATGGTTGGTCTCGCAGAGTTCTAGTATATCGGGAGACTTCGCAACGATGTACGATTCCACACTGAAGAATTTGGTTCGAAGGCCACGTATGTTGGAAAAAGAAATGTTAAAGGGTTTAGGGGATTTTTTGGAGAGCTGGTTTAGATATATATTTTTGATTGTTTGAGGCTATGTGGATTAATTTTGGTAATGGAAGTGAAAGGCCTAATGTAATAGTAGCTGATAGTCATCGTATGTGATATGGACAGAAAGGAGCTGATGCAGTCAACATATTGTGGCCTCGGTGTTACCCACAGGAGGTGCGTACAGGGACACCTCTCCATGCGCGACATGGCACTACAAGCACCCCGATATTATGCAACTGTTGATCAGAGCAGCCGCGCAAGACGCCAACCCAGTACCCTAAGTATGAAGAGACGTTGCCACTGACTGCACGGATTAACGGCAGCACTAATACAGAGGCCATAGAAAAAGAAAAGATCCTGGAACCCCTTCCTAAACAGGAAACAAGGGATGAGCCTATATACCTGTTCAAGTGAAGGAGAAGTAGTATTGATCGGGCGAAAGGAAAGTTTATCTACTCCTATTACACGTACACACAGACCCACAGAGGAAAATGCCTATATATAAAGTTTCATCTTAGTATATGCATTTCGACGGAGGGTAGAAAGACAAACACACTGGCAGACTGGGGACAAAGAATAGAAGACGTGATGCTTAGCCAAAAGACAGGCTAAGAGTGCTTTTTCTTCTTCATTTCCTGAATTGGAAAGTCGATGAATTCACACTAACCCATGTTTATTATTAAAGATTTATAAATCAGTTTTAGGCATCCTGTCATGGGTGATGCGACTGATTTGTACATTGTAGTTATTTCCGTACATTTGGGAAGATGGCTGTAGCGTTCGATACACTTTAGAAGTGCCTAAAAACATTATACATGTTGACCTAATCTTTGTAAGTAAATTGGATAGACGAAACTTTGGAAGCCATCACTACTTACGCCAGTAAGAAGTGACAAGTCATTGTGACCAAGAATTTAAGAATACCGGTCTTGTTCAAATTGATGATCAGAGTAACGGATGTATTATTTCTTAGAAACTGTAATACAGACCTAATATAAACAGGACTGTTAGTATCAAAGAAATACAGATGAGCATTTTCACCATCAATGGTTCAGTAGGTGCGTGCATATTATGTACGCATCAGCCACTCTCGTTGTATTATTTTGAGTGATCCTCCACAAAATTGTGATTGCAAACAAACGCAAACGCAAGTTATTACTAGTGGTTAGTCATCGTACATGCGTCGGCTAATTTAAGTTTTTCTTTTGCCTTTATTCATATTACACTTTTACAGATATATTTTGGGTTATATCTGATATATATATATATATATATATATATATATATATATATATATATATATATATATATATATCAGTTCACTGATTGTCTTGTTTAATTTTTTTAAATTCACCAAGGAAATCAGGAAACTAATTGAAAATGAAAATAAATCGTAGTTTAGGCTCATAGAAATTTTACGGTCTCCCTGAGATGACAGAAATGCTATCCCTATGCGCCACATCCTTTCAGGAATAGGCAGCGCCGCCTACAAACTAGCTAGAGCCATAGCAAAAACTTTAACGTTACCCTTGGAACATTAAGTCCATCAATTAATATATACGCGTGTGTGTATGTGAGTGTTGCTGTGTCTGCGTGTTCCCGTGTGCCTCTGTGCGTGTGTGTGCATGTGATTTATCACCTGAGTCAAGGAATAATCTGAACTATAACGAAGAGACACAGTAGTTGGGCACCTAGCAGTGATCAAATCCGTATTGATTACCAGACCCATGATTATTGCGATCAACCTTCGTTAGTATTATTAAGTATTGATATTAGCATAGGTACTAGTATAGATATTAATAATGTCTTAATTCTGATGCAATTTCGTAATAGTTGGAAACCCCATGAGACCCGAACACGTAAGATGAGTTGCCTTGCTAGCCCCCCCCCCCAAATTAAATATTTTGTGAGATTTTTTTAACTGCCACAATAGTAGAACACATTAGGTTCGAACTTCACAGTGTGATTTATTCTTAGCTTATTTCCGAGATATAATGTAGATATAGATACAGTTTTCTTGAATCAAGGAGAATCTGGCATTATAAATTCATCGTGTTTAACATGCGTTTACAGAAGGCGCATGTAAAAGTACGTACTAAGACTTATCTTATTTTAAGCATAGTCACATATTCGAGGAAATGCATTAGGTTCGACGACAGTAGCTATGACTCGAGATACTAACCTGGTGAACATTACGGAAGTCCTCTCATTATTTGGCGCGAAGCTCTAAACGCATTTTCTGTTTTTCGCTAGAGATAATCGATGGCTCACCTTTCCTGTGTAAAGTATTTGAAATATGAGGATTTATTGGTTGAGTCAGAAGGTAATGGCTGGGCAAAGGTTTTGCTTCCGGTTGAATTTGCTTACAATGTGTCAGGGTTGAATTTTCACATACATTAATTAAAAATATGTATAGAGATGAAGGGAAGATATATTTTACGCAGAGCGCAAAAGAAAGTGACAGGCGGAGTGATAATTCAGACACACACACAAACTATATATATATATATATATATATATATATATATATATATATATATATATATATATGTGTGTGTGTGTGTGTGTGTGTGTGTGTGTGTGTGTGTGTATTTAGGCAGCAATCCTTCTTTCATGCACATTTCATTGAAAAATACAGACAAGGTACATTTATTTATTTTTTTATTCAATTTCTCATGCGATCTAATTTTTTTTTCTTTTCGGATGATAAATTATATAAAAACTGTCCGATATCATTTAAATATTTATGAAGACCTACCGGACACTATTCGTAACATACTTGTTGACAACACTAATATAAGAGCATCATCTACATTTAAAAAAAGGCTAAAAATAATGGAAGCCTTATTAATAAAAACAAACAAACCAACACTTAATAATATTAACTTTGAACATGGACATCATATCATTTTTGAAAAAAAGAAAACATTTTGTAAAACATACGCACAACAAGCTATTTCTTATTTTAACAGTTAAAATATAATCCTTGAAAATTGCTAAATGTGTAGCCGAAAGCGCTCGGATAAAAAGAACATTCGGACAGTTTTTATATAATTTATCATCCGAAAAGAAAAAGGAATTATTAGATCGCATGAGAAATTGTATAAAAAACTAAATAAAAGCACCTTATCTGAAGTTTTCAATGAAATGTGCACATATATGTATATAGCAATTTTACGTTAATGCATGTTTCATTAAATAATATAGACAAGTTTTAAACATGAAAACAATGAACAAAAATTAAAAATTATTGAAGCTTTATGCATAAAACAGTTGAAACCTAACCTGAACAAAATAAACTATGAAATCTCCACAAATATTCTTAAATGCCTATAATTTATAACAGAAGTCATTGGTTTATACCAACGGCTTCCCATACTTAATACTTCTTGTTTTTACTCTCGCGTGGTCATGTGTGACGTCACGAGATACGACGCAATTTTCGCTTCCGCGTCTCGTATACAGCTGTTTGTCGTTGCTTTGAAATTTTTCATGCAGCAAGGGCGGACAATCATTGTTGTTTCGTCCGTGTGTTGTTGTTTGATATATTCAGATTGGGTAGACAGAACATTTGGGGGTCGTGGATGGCTGTGCTACCATGCTTAAACACTTGTGCTCGAGGATTTGAGCATGTTGGCCTTGTTCAGATTGTTGATCACGCTATATAACATGCTTCTCTTCCAGAAATTATAGCTAAGTTTTATACTGCATAGTTGGGTGTTGAACAAACACAAAATGCGCCTGCATTATAGATTAGCTAGCCGCCCTAATAGACGGGTATCCACGAATACAAGTGACCAGTCATTAACGTTAAAATAATAAGAAATTAAATTTGTATGTTGGCTAAGCACCAAACATATGAAAATAATTGGTTTTATCGCTTTTGGTTGGTTAAACTACAGACTGTCACAAATATTCTCAATTCACTGTGCCAGAATTTATTGTACAAATTGATGTCTTCAAAATAAAATTACAATTAAACAAATATTGGTAAAATTTTCAAGATATATATATATATATGGTGGACAACCCCCGTCGTGTCAAGCAGCTCAGTTCCTAGAAATCGACAGCTAGACACCAGTACATATGATTTGATTATAATGGCGTTGTGTAGAAACAACCATACATTTTGAAGGGCCGAATACAGAGACCTGGTGTACTTCGTGCCACAAGGTATCCAAGCGACCCTATGCAGGTTTTGAATTAAAAGGTGTCTTCTCCTAGACCAGTTGCCATCCAAGGCTATAGAACCAAGTCTGTCCTACTATTTAACCATAGCTGGTGAGAGAAGAAGAGGATTATTACCTTACACAAGGGTTTTAGTACGTAAGTGAATGTAATGGATTCGATGTGAATTCAGACTCGGCTCTCCGATTCCTCAATCTGAGCCGCTATCCACTACTCAATTGAGATTGCATTTCAAGGTCAAATTGAGAATATGAGAAAAAGAAAACATTAAGGAGAGAAAAATAAAAGAATAGGAATTAAGAAGACAGACAATAATTATTGAAATTGCATTTAAATTTTTGAAGATCAAAGTTGATTGGAAAGCAAGAAACCCGAAGATAATTTCACAAGAAGTGGAAGAGAAAAAACTGCTATCATAGAACTTACAGTTGCATTTAGCCATTACAACTATATATATATATATATATATTATTATTATTATTATTATTATTATTATTATTTACTTTGTGAAATTACACAGAACATATCTCAGAACTGTCGACATGAAAAACAAAAACACACACTTATTCAAAAAAAAAATTACTAACATCCAAATAAAGAAGACTTTCGCAGGAGCGCCTTTTAATTTTTTTTTTTTTTTTTGATTTCGAGTAACCATGCAACATTTCGCTTTTTTTTTATCAGCACTTGCCTTGATAAAGTCGGATGACGAAACGTGTCGTTCAAACTAAGTACTGTTTTCCGATTGTATATTTTATATATTAATATTTTAATTAGTTGAATATTATCGACAAGTTCTGCCTATCCAATTTTTTATTAACTTTTTCATATTTCCGATTCAGATGTTTTGTATAATCGCTAAATTTACGAAAGTTCATTATTTTTGCTGCTTTCCCAGGGTACTTAAAATATACGTAAAAATTCAGTTTGAACGTTACACATGATGTGACATTCAGTGACTAGATATTAGCTAAAATCTATTACATGAACACACCAAAAATGAAATCTTTGAAAAACGAATGTAGCATGTAGCAACATTTGAAACAGATATACGCACACATACACATACATGTATGCATATATATATATATATATATATATATATATATATATATATATATGTATGTATATATATATATATATATATATATATATATATATATATATATATATATATGTATGTATATATATATATATATATGTATGTATATATATATATATATATGTATGTATATATATATATATATATGTATGTATATATATATATATATATATATATATATGTATGTATATATATATATATATGTATGTATATATATATATATATATATATATATATATATATATATATATATATATATATATATATATATGTATGTATATGTGTATATATATATATATATATATATATGATCCTGAAAAATTTATTTCGGTTGAGCTCTCTGGGGAGGAAGTGACTATAACGGCTAATAATGCAAGACTCATCGATAAATGGAATCGGGTTCTCGAAGTCACTGTGAGTTTATCTAAAAATAAATACGCTTAAATTCGCCTTCATCCCTGCTGTGCGCCAACGGCTTAGTGGTAGTATACCGAACTTACGCCAATTCAGTCGGGTTTCGATCCTAGCTAAAGGAAACCGGACGTTTAGCCACACTGATGAGCTGTGATACAGCAAAACAGCCTGTCTGTGGATGACAATATATATGTAATTTTAATCCTTTCAGATCCACGAATAAATATCTTGGTGGCTGTAGAAAATTGATGAAGAAAAATATCAAAATTTTCTTTCAATTGAATGAGCATAGTTCAATCTCAGAACATTTAAAGCAACACTCATATCTACATTTACAGTTTAGACCGATATTAGTCGAAAATACATCAGTACCTTATCAAAATAATAACAGGCAAAAACTTAAAATATTGGAATATAAGAAAATCGCGGCTAAAGATGAATAGTCAACTATGAGTATAGCAACAAAGTTCTTAAATGTTGTTAGCTGCAAAGTTTTATATAAAAAAATATTTAATTAAATTATTATAATTAAAAAATCTTTTTTAAATTATAAAAGTTACCTCCTTTGCATAACTGAGAAAAAAATAATTGAATTTGAAACGCTGCAAACAAACAGTGATAAAAATATTTTGAATTTACTGAGCTACTGTATACACATTCAAAGATATTCTAACCCCTTGAGGATGGCCTCAGATGATATTGAAAGTACTTGGGAAAATAAAAAATATTTGAAAGAAATATTTGGAATTTCAAATAGACATAATACGTCTAAATTATTTAACTAAAACTGCTTGAATGAAATTATACTGCCTATATATATATATATATATATATATATATATATATATATATATATATATATATGGTAAAAGTATAGTTTATGGTATACTATATTTAAGAATTAAATTGCTCCAAATCAGGGATAGCACATATGTAAATATAAAACTGGACATTGGTGTCAACACTCAGCGGCGGCAGTCCGTTTCATGTCACATGAATTCCAGGTTACATTATCTACTTTATTGGAAGTGTTTAGAACTTATTTAGTGATGTGATATGCTATAAGCCTATTCAAAAATTATCGTGTGATGGAAATGCAACCCTCGAAATGTCGGAAATGTTTAAGAAGAGGCCAAGGTAAGAACAAAAGTGTCTTCCATGAATGTCAAATAAGTTATTGAACAAAGATTTATCTCTTAATATCCAACTAGAGTGGATTGACAATTAAAAAAATATTATAAGTTGGTTATACATTGTCAAAGGTTGAAAATGACAAATCAAAACAGCGTTGCCTGATGACATGAAATCAATGAAACTTCCGCATTTAAGAAATCAGCGAAGTTGAGACCAAAGTCCTCAGCACCTGCACTTTTCATTCAATTTGAAATGTTGCCATCTTCTGATAAATCAGAACGCTTTTCTCGTAGATTTCCCTTGTAATTCTACCCTTGACTCATCCTGACTTCCCACTTAGAACAGAAACCCTCTGTCATCTCTACATTTGATCTCGAGTGTATTCCAGCAATTGTCTCAAAGTAATATGCTCTTGAACTGTGCCAATCTGATTCCATACATCCATTTTTAAAACCTCGGGCGAATAGTCTAATCCCCCGAACTATCGACCTATAGTCTTCTACCCCTTTTTTGGGAAAGTATTAGAGGCTTTAATCAATTCCGAATTTTTAAGCATTTCAGTTTGCATGGTTATCTGTCAGACAAACAATATGGCTTCCACTTCTAGGGTTGGTTCAACTTTATTGAGTTTAGCTATTACGTTTAAAAGGTTAGTAGCTTGAGCTATAAATATATTTTTCATAATATTTTCTCTTTAAAGGCTTATGTTTTGTTGTTTTTTTTCGTTTTTGTTTCTTTTTAATAACGCTAGTACTGAGGAAATTATAAGAGGGCATCATTAATGTATCTTAGGGAAGTAGAGCTGCTAGGTTTGATATGTTTAAATAGGGCGGATTCTAAGAAATCTAGAAACAGGCAAGCGAGAACACCACTGATAGTTTTGTTTGTAGAATAGGTTATTGAAAGAAAAGAAACAGTGGTTAGTGATTAATTAATATATCTTTGTGATTTTGGTATCTGTCTATATTTCTGAGATGAGGTATTATGTACACTATTTACATTATTCGGTCTATTGTCCTCATCTTTGTCGCCATATATATTACAACGTTTCGGCCGTTGTACGCTCCGGACTTCTTCAGGTGGTTGGAATGTCGAACAGAACCCTTTATTTCGCTCACTGGGGTAGACTATTCTAGTTCCACGTGCCATGTCTAATGGATGTCAGGTATCAGTTATCTCTTGTTAATTCCTCTCTTCAAGTTCTCCACCGCCTTAACCAAGTATTGAACTTTGTGATTTTGTAAAGAAAGCTATCCTTGGGTTTATTGAGGTGATTTCTTAGTATTTCATGATGGGTATATTGGTGTTTAGTTATCTGATGTCTAAACTAGCCATATACATGACTAGCATGTATATGGCGAATCTATATGTGCTGTAATTTTATTTTTATACCACCAGTCCCAATATTGTTTGCTCAGCCCTAGTATACTAACTCGTTTACAGCAGCCCTTACGCATAAATACACAGCATCTGAAACAAAACGATTATCATTTTTGAACAGAGAATAGGCATATTGTCTAATTCTGAAAATTTCTAAAGAATCAAACGGAATTCTGGCGCTCAAGCAAAATATAGATTTCTAACATTATTCCAGATGAAAATGTGCAAAAAAAATCAGTTTTTTTTTTGTTGTTCTTTCTAAATAAACTGTGCGATTTGTTTCGTACTTTTTACGTGTGACTGAAGGCAAAACATATCGGATTGGCGCCTACGTGTTTATCACGCAATATAACTTGTTTATTAAATTTGTTTATTCAAGAGAATGTAACTCCTCATTTTTAAACTAATCATTGCAAAAGGTATCTGCATTTTGAAATTATTTCTGATCTTAGGAAAATAAATATCTCTTAACAAAATTCATACCAAATGGATAATACATGAACTAAAATATCCCTTATCAGCATATAGTCTTCTACACCCCTTATCTCTTATCACAATCCAGATGGATAGAAATATATGTACACGTACACATGAGTGTATGTATGTATGAAGAAGTATTATTCAGTTAACAATAGACGAACGATCTGAAAGATGACAGGAAAACCCCGGGCCACCCCTTGTTGAGGGAACTTCACAATTTAAACACCGAAAACAACCACAATTGCTTATGTATACGTACTCGTACACACGGATACTTGTCTGTGCCCAGTCCACACTGTTCATATATATATATATATATATATATATGTGTGTGTGTGTGTGTGTGTGTGTGTGTTTGCGTGAACTGCATAACGTACACCTGAAAGTATATATTCTGTATACGTATGAGTGACATCCCGAAACGTACACAGAGGAGAATCCCCCCACTACCATCAAACATCACCAAACATAATCAAACAGAAACTGACATGAATAAATCTAAACTGTCAAAAATAAATCAGTTTGTCTGACGATCACAAGGGTGTGAAACCCAGTGTCACAAACTCATATCCATATAACTAAGTATGTTAGCTCTATCACTGATACTGAGTTCTTTCCATTGAGTACCGCACATATATAATACATGAATAATACATAGAGAAATTATATATATATATATATATATATATATATATATATATATAAGCAATTATAACAAAAAATATAAACCGCTACATAAATGCAATCTTGTTTCGACATTGTATGTGCCTCCTCAGGTTGCCATTACCTTGACATTTCCATGGGATATTTGAACTTCGCCGAAGCCTCAGACCTCTTGGGTTTGTTTATTTTGTATAATCTAAGGGCGTATGACGATATCGATACAGATAGAATTGGCTTATATATGGACGATGGCATAATGATAGTTCAGAATACCACTAAACTAAAAATAGATAGTATTAGGAAAACGATCCATACAAAATTTAAATGCCTAAATCCTAAAGTTAAGACCAGTACCAATATTATGCAAGTGAACTTCCTCGATATCACGTTGGACCTTGATAACAACATATACCAAGGATACATGAAAGCCAATGCGAACCCAGACTCTTGTAATACATGTTCACCATAGTCTGAATATAGAATCAGCGAAGTAAGTAATTTGTTCAATGAAACAACACCAATATCTAGTAGCAGCTGTTCAGTAATTCTTAAGGTCTTCCATATCAGAGGTTGGCAGTGAATATTCGGTGAAAGTAGCAGAGCGTAGTTCAGTAGTCCTTCTGGTCATCGATATCAGAGGTTGGCAGTGGATAAAACAAAATGACAGCCTTTATACACGTCGGATTGAATATTTTAAGTCTTCTGATTGGTTAACTTTCTACTGGCGAACTATAAAATGAGTCAGCTCATTTTGGTTGGCCCACTAGTATATAAGGGTACCAAAAAATCCTAACACCCCCTCATTTTTGTGTACATTATGGAATCTTCTTTCAAAATATTAGTAAAATCAATATTTATATGGAACAAATACTTTAGTATTCATAAAAGAATTTTTTTTCTTTTTTTTAAACTTTTTTTTAGCATTCATGAAATAATTATATTTTTGAATTTAATTTTTTTTTTCTTAATGAAAAATTTATATCTACAAAAATTAGTTATATCATTTGTCCACTGTTAAGCACTTCCGGTGAATAAACATTAACAACAATAATATAAAGTTAGGTTGTGATCACAACAAAAAAAGTGGAAGAAGTTGTTATTTTACCCATAGATGGGACCCATTAAAACAGGCAGTATCACTCTGGGTCAGAGTGATTCTGAGACTCATTCAGGAGGAGGATTGGGCTAAAAGTAGGACTATTTACGTTTATACCCTAATATAGGACAATAACTAATGGATGCAGTTTTACGTCATACCCAGGACTATAGGAGAACCTTATAATTCAGTACCAAATATGAGAGGAATGAAAACCCGTAATTTCAATTTTGTAATTGGCTTTGTATTAGTGTTATCCTTAAATTCGAACTGTATACAAAGAAAACATGATAGTCGACCCAAGTCGGTCATATTAAACCTTATATTTAGGAATTTTTAATTTTTAATAAATCAGCTTCACATTTTGAAGCAATTAACATATCGTCGACACAAATAATCAGAATTGCTAATATTTCATTATTAAATGTTCTTGTGTACAGGCATGGGTCTACTAGGGAGGGTTCAAAAAGTTTTTCAATTAAATAGGAATGTAGTAATTTATTGCACGTTCTTCCGCTTTGCTTCAGCCCATATAGTGACTTTTTGAGTTTCTATACATCATTGTCACCATTTTCAAAACTTTCTGGCGGTTTTATGTATATTTCATAGTCAATCGGTGCATTCGAATATGCTCCTTTGACATCTATATGGTGTATATCCATACCATAATGTGCGGCCATTTGCATTAAAATTCTTATTGTTATCATGTTTGTTGTTGGATTGAATGTTTCTACATAATCTTCCCCGTATATCTGCGAAAATCCTTTAGCTACAAAACGAGCCTTATACACTGGCGAGCCATCCTCAGTTTGCTTTAAAGTATAAACCCAACGGCTGCCGATAATATTTTTATCATCCGGGGCCTTTTTCAATTCAAAAGTATCATTTGATACTAGAGATTCCATTTCTTTTTCCATGGCGGCTATCCATCGTTTGTAATTATCAGAATTTATTTATCTTCGGGATACATTGCACCGAATAGCAACAGTCAATGTCACAGATATTACATTGACCCATTCCAAAATAGTCTGGCTTTCTTCTAATTCTGGTCGGATAACGCAGAATTTGTACCCCCTCATCGGTTGTATTTTCTTTTAACTCAAGGTTTGCGTCTGATTTTTCCTCGTCTGTATCGTCTGGTATAACACCTTCTAATTGTGGATCTTGAGCGGGTTTTCTATTTATAGGCCTTATCTCATAATTAGACCATACTAGTTCGTGTGGGACCAGCTCCTCACAATTAATATTCTTTTCTTCGGGATCCTTTACTTGCTCAAAGGAATCTGTAAATCTGACGCATCTTTTTTTCCTTATTATTTTACTTTCTGGGAAATAAATCATATAGGTCAGACTTGTTTTGTCATAGCCAATAAATATGCCTCGTTCACTTTTTGGATCAAGTTTTGCCCTGTGGTTTACATATGTGTAGCAAATTGTACCAAAAATATGCATACCACTAACGTTGGGTTTGTAGTTCGTATAAGCCTCGTAAGGAGTCTTTTTAATGTTACTATTATAACAACGGTTTCTTATATATACGGCTGTATTTAATGCGTAGACCCACAGATTTTTGGGTAACTTAGATTCTATTAGCAAACATCTAGCCATTTCGAAAAGCGTCCGCCAACTATGTTCAGCGATTCCGTTCTGGTGCGGCGAATAGGGACTGGTTTTATCATGTTTAATGCCTTCATTTATTAGGAGGTTTTCGTAATCATCAGAAGTAAATTCTCCACCATTATCTGTTCTAATTATTTTCACTTTTCCATAAGTTGAAATATCAGATAAATACATTCTTGTAGCTTGTAGGGTATCAGATTTGTTTTTCAGAAAATATATCATAATAAGTCCTGAATATTCGCCAACAAAGTTTAATACATATGCATAAGTGCCGATACCCATTGGTGAAATTGGACCCGCTAAGTCGCAATAAACTCTGAACAAGATATCTGTTGATTTTGGGATTCGATCCCTATTTCTATACTTTGTCATTTTCCTTTAATACATGTGTTACAATGTTGTAAGCCCTTTGAAGATGTAATTTTCATTCCAGTAACGTGTTCTTGCAATCTTTTAACATCCGAATTATTACAATGGCCTAATATTTTATGCCAAGTCGTTAAGTCGTGGGTGTCTGTTTTCACAGATTTAATACTTTTCAAATAATAAAAACGTCCATTTTTTGTATATTAAATTCAGTTCCGTCTGGGTATAATAACTTTGAATTGTCTCGGCGAAAATTAACTTTAACACCAGTTCTAACAGCAGACTGAACCGAGAAAATATTTTGTTTAAATTTAGTTATATATTAAGCCCTTTTTAATAAACATTTACAAATATGTCCTTTAGTATCTCGTAAATAAATACAGGTATCGCCTCTTTTTAAAACTAAATTATTAGCTCTAGTTCCGTCAGCCAATTCCATAAAATGTGAATCAGCCTCGAAGTAGGGGTCAAAATTAATAAATTTTGTTTCATCTTTAATTACATGATTTGTCGCACCCGTATCGACTAGGTAAGAATTATTATTATTGGGTATAGTATCCAACCCAAGCGAAAAGACATATATTCGCTCATTCGAAAAAGCTTTTACATTTTTACAAAAATCACTCCTTTTATAAAATTGACATTTCGCACGTATATGCCCGACTTTACCACAACGAAAGCAGATATTCGATTTTCTATTATTATTATTATTCCTGTTGTTATTGTTGTTGTTGTTTTTAGGCCCCTTATTTTTAATATCATAATTCCTGGTCTGGTAGGTTGGAGGGACTACTGTTCGGAATTTTTTAAATTACGTCCTTAGTTGCATTACGTTTTTTCCTTGATTTTGGGGGTTGCACATTTTTTCAGTTTCTTCATAACTACGTAACGCAACTTTAAACTCACTGAGATTAGTTTTTTATCTTTTTGAGTTATGACTCGTGAATGGTTTAAATGTCGGTGGTAATCCTTTTAAAACCATGGCTATTAGCAGCCCATTTGAGATAGTCTCACCTGCCATATTTAAGGCATTTGTGACAGTCTCAGCTCGTATAATATAATCTGTTACGGGTTCATTTTCTCGCCTCCTTAATGCGGTTAGTTCAGTATATAAAGCAATAATTTTAGGCTTACCTTTTGACAAGTAATGTTCACGCAATATTCGTAAGGCTCTACGTCCGTCATACTTAGCTTCTCTCATTATTATGTCATCCAGGCATTGTATTAATTCCACGAACACGGTCGCATTTCTTTCCATAAAACCATCGTCTTCTTTCTGGTCATCTTGGCAAAGAATGATGTCTTGCAGTTTTTGTATTCTAAGGTATCCTAGGAATTTCGTTTCCAACAACTCATACTTCGATTCGTCCCCATCAAAATACAGTCGTAACCTGGGCTGGTAACCAATGTTATACATGTTCACCGTAGTCTGAATGTAGAATCAGCACAGTAAGTAATTTGTTCAATGAAACAACACCAATATCTAGTAGCAGCTGTTCAGTAATTCTTAAGTTCTTCCATATCAGAGGTTGGCAGTGAATATTCGGAGAAAGTAGCAGAGCGTAGTTCAGTAGTCTGGTCATCGATATCAGAGGTCGGCAGTGGATATTCGGAGAAAAAACAAAATGGCCGCCTTTATACACGTCGGATTAAATATTTTAAGTCTTCTGATTGGTTAATTTTCTATTGGCGAACTATAAAATGAGTCAGCTCATTTTGGTTAGCTCACTAGTATACCAGGGTACCCGTCGTTTGTTGGATTATTGTTTATTAAGCGTATTTGACAAGCCTTTGTGAAATCTCCTGCGAATTGTTAAGTTTTTCATTTTATTTTCTAAAACCTTTTGTTCCTTTTAAATTTTTTCAGTTTTCAGTTTATCTGTATTTGTCCATTTTGTTCTTTTCCTTTTTTGTTTATTTCCTATCTTGCATTTTTACCCCCTCACCGTTTTTATTTGCATTATTTTTCTTTTCTTTTCCCGTATTATTTGCTTGAATTATCTTTTGTTGTCCACGTTTTTCTTTCCTTTTATTTTTTATTGGTCATTGTTTTGTGTTTCGTTGACAAAAGAATTTAAAAACACAATTTAAAAAATGAAAAAGAGTCCCGTTCAGTCGTGGTGGCCGTTTCGGGCCATCATAAGCGAGAACGAGGAAAATGCAACACCGCCGGCGTCTTCAGGAAAATCTGCCTGGTCGGAAAATTGGCCGAAAAAAAGACGCAGATTATTATGTAGAACAAAGGAAAACTTTTGAGTGTTCTTTTAAGGAAAATAAATTCCTCACGTACCCAGAGGCCTTGAAGGCCGTGAAAAGTAGAATAATATCCCTGCTGACTTCAGACGTCAAAATCTGTAAATTAACTGGAGTCAGCAGGGAGACAATGGAAGAGGTCTTAAAGACCTTAAAAATTTACCCGAAGGTGTTGGCAAGGCGATCAAACGCAATGTGGGACATTCTCCTGCCAACCGAATAGGAGGCCAAGCAACTAGCAGGGAATGTGCCGATAACAAGGAACTTAAAGTTGCAGACTGAATATATGGGCACACGTAGGACAACGATAACAGTCCACGGTGTGCCCGTGGATATTTCGGAAGACCGAATGGGAGCCTTCTTCGTAAAATTTGGAAAAGTGGAAGAGGTAAAGGCTCTAGTAGGCAAGTCCGGTATTGCGACAGGAGATGTCGAGGTGCAAGTGACTTTGGACCAGGAAAGCTTTAAGCTAATACCCAATGCTCTGGTATGCAGGGAGAGGAAGATGTTGGTCGTGGTAGAGGGCAGGGGACCGAATTGTTGGTTTTGTGGCGTCCTGGGACACATGGCGAAAGATTGCCCTGCGAAACGGCCTCAATCTGTAACTCAGCCCACACCTACACCTGAAGCAGCAGTAGTTACAGCCACCGAGAAAGAGCGGGTAGCGAACAAAAATACCGATAGCGCCTGGAAGGAGGTGGGAAGTGGTAGGAAGGCGAAGAATTTACCATCTCCGCACAACAAAGAGACTACAAAGAAGCCTCAACCACCACCAAAGCAGCAGGCGAAAAAAGAAAACTTGGAAAAGAGACAAAATAGAGAAAGGAAGGAAGACAAGAAAAAGTCCGAAAAACCTGAAAAGGAAGTAGAGAAGAAGTCACCAAAAAAACAGCAGCAGCAACAGCAACAACAGCAGCAGCAACAGCAGCAGCAACAAACTGAGGTGGAGATGGAGGTCGATAAAATGCATCCACCTAGAGCAACCTCTCTAACGAGAAGTCGAGAGGAGGAAGTGGAAACAAAACCACATAAGCTCTCCGAGAGGGGCAGGGTGGAGAGGGACATGAACAAAACCAGGTCCCTTTCCGCCCTTGCTTGAAACACGCAAACCTGAAGCACCCAAATCTAGATGCCTCTCTTCCTCCCCTTCGCGGGATCCGTCCCCCTCTCCCTCAAACTCTTCCCGTAGTTCCCTATCCACACCCCCTCAGCCGTCATCCACTTCCTCCTCCAAAGCTAATAGGGAAAAAAAAAGAAACTTTTCTCGGGTCCAGAAACAATTTGTAGGGTGGACAGGGATGATTATAAAACGGACCTGCCCAGCCAAAAGAGAGCCTAACTGGGTCTCTTGTACAAAATGAAAACGGTAGATGGGAAATCAGTTGAGGATCCTAGAAATTTCCCAAAGGCCCCGGGAGTCATTACCTGTATAAGGGAGACTGGGACCGATTTGAAGGTCTGGAGACATGTATTAGAAGCAGAGGAGGCTTATCCCAAGATGAGAGTTGCAGAAATAGACTCTCCTTATGTGAGGAAATTGCGCCAGTACTGTGACGAGAGCGTTCCTATTATTCTTCACTCATCCCTATATAGGTGTTTAAAATTAACATATCCCACGGATTTCGGTGGTATTTCCCTAGAAGGACGAATGACGTCAGAGATTGGTGTAGGGAGCCTAAGGCAATCCGTTGGCATCCTGACTGACTCAGATTTCCGTCCCGTATGTGATTAGTTTTTTGCTTTTAATCTCTTTTTATATTTGCAGACAAAGAAGATGTCAATTAAGATAGCCAGTCTGAATGCGAGGGCCTTGAGTAAGGCTACCCGCCTGTTCCGGGATCTCTTGTCCTTCGGTGTGGATGTTGCCGCGATCCAAGGGACTCACTTTGTTTGAGGCGTCGATACTTTGTCGTTTATTCAGCATATGGGGACCGGCTTGCCAGAGGAGTTTCTTTGCTGATTAGACGTACTCTTGATGCGAAGATGGACCTTGTGCATACCGATGCCGAGGGCCGGTTAATCGTGGCCGATATTGCCGTGAAAAGTGGTTCGTTTCGGGTCGTTGCGGTTTATGCGCCCAACGACCGGGAGGAGCGGGTTTCGTTTATTCGGCGATTGGGGCCGTTCCTAGGGGATTAAACGTGCCTAGTTCTAATGGGGGACTGGAATACCATCCTGGACCCCAAGTTAGATCGGGGGCGGGGTGACAGCGGGAGAAGGGGTGATCGTAGCCTGGTTGATCTGATTGACGATTATGGTCTCGTCGATAAATACCGGGTCGATCATCCCGGGGGGAAAATGTGGACGTGGGCTCTTTATTGGCCTTGTGACAAGGTAGTTAGCTACCTTGACAGAATGTTAGTTAGAAGAACCGACATAGATCTGTTAGATTGTCTCACGTTCCACTGAGTAGGCTATTCGGATCGCAAGTTCAATCTTTCTTTACTGGGCAGGCGGAACTTCCAGGAGCAGCAAATGAGTTTAGTGCAGCGGGAGCTAGTGGGGGTAGGTTATCAGGAATAAGTGGTGGGAGAAACTTAAGGATAGGATTAGGTCCTTCACCAGTGATTTCAGCAAACAGCTCGCTCTAGATAGAGCTGAAAAGGTGAAGACACTTAAGGATAGTTTTTCCCGGGCGGTGGCTGGGGGGATCTCCTAGAGATAGCCTTAGTTAGGGAGGCCCTGGAGCGTTCGAATAGCGAGAGCTACATGGGTCAGGTAATTAGACATAGGCTAAGCAAGATGTCTTCCGAAGCTGTGAATATTGGCGCAGATCTGCACAGGGAAGAAGTCCGTCGAGGTGGCGTACGTTACATTCGTCAAGTCGATCCTCCGGAGAGACGTACTCTTCGAGCCACTGACGACATATGCGAGGCGTTTCGGCGGCATTTCGAGAGCCGCTTTACCAAGGAGCCTGGTCTTCGTAAGGACGAGTTTCGCAGCTATTTGGCTGACTTTCCTCGGCTTTCGCCGACTGAAGCGGCTAGCTGCGAGGGAGAGATCACGGAGGGCGAAGTCTACGTGGCATTGAAGAAGGCCGGCAGAGGCAAGTCGCCCAGTCTGGATGGCTTGCCCTATTAATTGTACTTGAGGCTGTCGCACATCTTTGTTCCGATTTTGACTGTAGTGTTCAACAACTGGTTTCGGTCGGGGTCCATCCCCAACAGGATTTCCAGGGGTGTGATCACTCTGATGTAAAAGGTCAAGGGTGTTGGGGGGAAAGTAGATGATTATAGACCCATAACTCTGCTAAACAATTAGTTAAAGATTTTGGCCAAGATCCTGCAGGAGCGTTTACAGTCAGTTGCCGAGTCTCTGTTGGGGCCTGAGCAGACTTTTTCTGTGTAAAAGACGACGAAGAGGCCCCGCTGATCAATTTGGATCAGTCCAAGGCATTTGATATGATTTGATGGATTCGCACCCGACTTCTGCCGCTGGATTCGCCTCCTGTATCACTCATCCAGTGCTGTGGTACAGGTGAACGGAAAGTTGTCAGGCGCTTTTGTGCTGTCTAGGTCGGTTCGTCAGGGTTGTCCGCTGTCGCCTCTCCTTTATGCTTTGGCATTGGAGCCTCTCCTCCACCTGTGTGAAGGACGAGGCGTGCAGTCCGGCTCTACGCGGAATCGCCGTTCCTGGAGGGTCTCGAGCCAGGGTTTCTGCGTACGCCGATGACGTATCTGCTTTCGTGTCGTCCCGCAGCGACATTGAGGCTGTACAGAAGGCGCTTGATAGATACGAGAAAGTGACAGGGGCCAAGATAAACCGCGACAAGTCGTCCGGCTTGCGGTCAGGTGCCTGGAAGGGGGTCGATCTTCCGGGCCGCTTCGGTTGGACGGACGGTCCTGTCCGCATTCTTGGAGGGTGGTTTGGACCCAGCTGGAGAAAATTGGTCTGAAGTACGAGCAATGGTCGATTCTGCTGGTCAGATTTGGAATCGGTGGACGTTGTCAGTGAAGGGCAGGGTGGAGGTGTGTGCTACATACATTTTCGCTCTTGTTCTTTATCGATTGTCCGTACTTCCTCTCTGTGACGACCACAAGAAGGCGCTCAAGCGATCGCCATCCTCCCTTTTATGGAGGAGACGCGTGAATCGGGTCGACATACGAGTCTGCACTAAACGTCCGTATCATGGGGGGCTGGGAATGCCACACTTGAAGAGCCACATTCGTGCCTCTAGGTTGGCTTTCTTAGACCGCGTGTTGACAGGAGGAGATCCGATTCTGGCGGGGATTGTTAGGGACGCATTCCTTTGCCTTACTATCAGTCTCCCATCTCGCGGGTTGAACGCAGTCGTAAACCCTGGGATCAATCAGATTTCCTTTGCGAGTGTCCGTCGGCCTTGCTGGCTGTTCCCCGGTCCAGTGACCTTTCACAGTCTAGGAAGGTCTTCTATCGGGAGTTAGTGGAGGGGCCCGCGAAGGATCCCCTACGTGATACGCTCTGCTTGTCGGAGGAGGAGTTTCGCTCTTCCTGGTCTTGGGCACCAGCCGCGGATTACCTCAGTAACCCTGAGTTTTTGCTTACTTGGCGATTGTCTCGGAATCGGCAGCCTCTCAACGACATGGCTTTCATATGGGGCTTGGCGGATTTGCCAGACTGTGAACGGTGTGGCCTTGGTTTAGAGGAAACGGCTTCGCACGACTTCTACCATTCCCCCGGGTCCGCCCCTTATGGGACCATGTCGGCGAGCTCACGGCTCGTCTCGCTCCCGAAGAACTTGTGCTCGTTGATCGCGCATACGCGTGTGACAATGTGTCTCCCCCGTATTCTGGGATGAAACGAATGGTGTTTCTGACGCTGCTAGCCACAGCCCGAATGGTGATTTGGACGACGCGAAAAGAGGAAGTCTTGCGAAGCAACCGTCTTTATCATCAGGATCCAATCCGATTCTTTGAGCATCAGCTCAAGATGAAGATTAGAACTGATACAAAACGATTGCATTCGACAGTCTTCAGCGAAAGGTGGGTAAAAGAGGCGAGCTTGGTTCGTTTGAACGGGGCTAGCCTTGATTTTTTTCCTCTAGGTCAACCTAGGTCACAGCGGGGTGGTTTCCAGTGGAGCTTCCCCTTGGTTAGGTTAGACAAGCTTCTGTGTACCTAGTTAATGTGAGTAAGTGTTATTCCTGGCCTGTTCCTGGCTATCTCATTTTTTATGATCCAAGTAGAGATTCCCAACCTCCCCAGTTTGTTTTTGGCCCCCCTTTTATCTCGACTGGGTCAGATTTCAAATTTCCTATGCCCGCTTATAATTTCTCTTTCTCCACTCCCTTAGCGAGAGTGCTTCTTGATTTTAGCCCATGGGCAGAACACAGCGGCCTCTCTGTTTTGAGGGTTGAACGGGCTCTAATTACATCAGTTATGCTTAGTTTATTTTGTGTTGATTTTAGTTGATTTTTGGATTCATCTCCCTCCCCTCTCATTCTTCATTATTAGAATTTTATGTATTATTTATTATCATCAATTTTTTATGGAGTGGGAGCGTTTTGTAGGTTCCCCTTGTGAGCATGCGGTATTTTGGTGTATGGAGGATTGAATGCTGACGGAGTTCTTTTGTTGAATGTGGAAATTGTAATGTATGAAAGGGTCGTGAATCTGATTAGCTAGGTATAAGATAGTTAGTGAAGACCAGCCTCTACCCCTCCCCTTTTTCGGCGTTGTGCCACAATTTTATTTTTTTAAATACAATAAATCTCCTAGTACATAAGGGTACCACAAATGCTAACAACTCTAACCACCCGACGTCAGTAATTAAACATGTACCCTCTTCCATAGAATTTAGAATTAGTAACAATTCTTCTAACAAACGTCTTCTATAAAAATAGTGGTTTTTATAATTTTTCTTTTATGTGTCATGTCCTTTCAAGACTTAGGTGATCATGGGTCTCCTCTATCCCTTGCAGCTCTCAGCAAGCTCCTTCCCTCTACTTCCTCCCCTTGACCACGTTCTGTCATCCACCTACTCAGGCTCGTCGGATATGTCACGCCCTGCTTCCCCTTGTCTTTCTTTCCCTGTATTTGATCCGTGAGTACAGATTATCCAGACCCTTCTTGTGCCCCAGAAAATTCAGCTGCTTCTTTCTGATGTTACGTTTTCGCCTTCTCCTTGTTTGTAACCTCATCGATGATCACATTGTTGGTCCATGATATCCTTAGCATCCTTTTGTAGAACTACATCTCCGTCGCCTCGGGTCTCTTCCTGATCCTTGAGGAAATCGTCCAGCATTCGCTGCCGTAAAGAAGAACAGATATCACGTAACAGCTCAGTATTCTTTTCTTTGTTACCAAAGAAATCCTGCTGTCTCGTAATACTCTGCTCGAGCTTTTGGAATGTGTCCTTGGCCATCCCAATACGTCGACGGATCTCAGGGTCACACTTACTGACTTCTGTCAAGACGCTTCCTAGGTATTTAAACTTCTGTTTCTATTTGATTCTAGTGTTCCCAACCTGCAAATCGCATTTCGGCCTCTTCCTCTTACTGATGACCATGCATTCTGTCTTATTGTAGTTTATTCTTAGTCCTTTCTTCTCACTATCCGTCGCTACCTTCTGTGGGACATTTTGTAAATTTTTCCCTTGTCAGCTATCAGTCCTGTGTCATCTGCGTATCTTATGTTGTTAAGATTGTGCCCGTTAATGCTAAATCTCGGTAGGGTTTCCAATTCTTTCAGAATTGCCTCGTTGTATAGGTTGAACAGGTTGGGTGAGAAGACGCACTCTTGCCTTACTCCCCTTTCTATTTTCGTATATTCACTGAACTTGTTCCCTATGCGTATGCATGCTGTTTGCTGCCAGTGTAGCTTCTTGATTATTCTTATATCTCTCCCGAATATATCAAGGTTGCTGAGCAGTTCTATCAGATCCTTGTGGCGTACTCTTTCCAAGCGTTTTTTTATAATATTTCTCTAAAAATGGTGGTTACAAAGGAACCGAAATTCAGTATAGCAACCCCAACAGTAGCGACCGGAGTAAGAAGAAAAGAAATAGGAAAATAATTTGGTCTATATCCCCAGGGTCGGGTAGAAATTTTCCAACCTATTTAATAAGTATTTACCCTGTAATAATCCACTTAATAAAATCTTCAATAAATACACAATAAAGTTAAGCTACAGTTGTACCGATAACCTCGACAAAATCATAAAGAAACACAATAACAAACTTCTAAACCAATACAAAAACCAAAATAGAAATGCGATAAATAAAAGAACTAATATCGATAAGGCTAGCAAATATTATTGTAGAAGACCTAATAATTACCCACTGCAAATGGTTTATGATTCTACCCTGCCATATAAATCCTAATCTTTATTTTTACCCGGTTGTGTATGCATGTACGCATTTTCGCATGTGTATGCGCTTGTATGTGGATATGTGCCTTTGTATGTGTGTATATATGTATGTATTTGTATATGTATGAGTACACATATGCATGTAGATATATATGTGTGTCTGTGCGTGTGTATTTTGAATGTGTGTAGTTATGTATGCGTTGTATGTATGGGCGTATGTATATATATATATATATATGTATATATATCTGTGTGTGGTTGTACCAGTTTGTATTAATTTATATCTGCGTATAGATGCTTTTTCTATATGTATTTATATGTGCATGTGCGTGCATATATGTGTCTGTACGTATGTATTTACGTATGTATATGTATTTATATATGTATATGTATGCTTATATGTATATGTATGTGTGTGTATGCGTATATATATATATATATATATATATATATATATATATATATATAGATATATATATATATATATATATATATATATATATATATATATATATCTTAATATGTGTGAATTAGTGGTTTACAGAGTGTCCCTGCTATTTCCTTGTGTCCATACCCGGTTTATATGTATGTGTGTAACTGTATGTATGTGTAATTGTTTAAATATGTGTGTGCATGTATGGATATGTGTACATTTGTATACGTGTATGTATGTGTATATGTATACACACATATGTTTATGTGTATGTTTGTATACATTTTATATTTTATTTTATTTTATGTTTATTTATTTGTATGTATTTTTGCCCGCGTATCTAATTGTGTGAATGTGTATGTGTCTATATTCACGTTTTGATTTGAGCATGCATGGGTACAGTCTTATAATTTGTGTCTGCATGTATGTATGTATGTATGTATGTGTGTATATGTGTTTGTATATTTTATATATGTGTGTGTCCGTACACATGTATGCATGTATATGGTTGTGGGTGTGTGTATACACATGTATATGTATGTGTGTGCGTGTGGATGTATGGGTTTGTATATGTGCATATGTGTATGTTTGGAACTGTATAGTTATACATCCCATCTATTACCGGTTTACAACTTCCCTTCATTTTTCCCCTCTCCCCTTCCATTCACCCTGCCATTTTGTCCGGCTTTAGCATGTTGAACTAAGGTCAATGCTTGCTGTTGTTGATATGTGGCTTTGACAAATTTATAGATAGACTTACCCCCACCTCTGATTTTGTCCTGATAGTTTAGATTCGTATGTTAGTTTATTGAGTTAAGACTAAAGGATATTATGAACTTAACACCCTATTAACACCGAGGTGAGATTCTAAATAACTTGTACAGCCAACCGAAATCCAACACGGCAATGTACTTCGAACTCATCATAGGCCCGTTTGATAGGTTAACCGAGATAACCCCCTCTAGCAGGCTAGAAATTTAGCCTCCTCTTCCCCATCACTCCCTGTTGAGGGTATTGCTATTTATAAATCATAAAATGACCGTCTATTCTCTAGTTGAGCAACAACGCCTGAGGAGGAACGCACAGTGTCGAAACATTTATGTAGCGGTTTATAACATGTTTTTGTTTAAATTGTTAATAAATATTATTATTATTAAGCTCTACTCTGTATTGAGCACATTTTTAAAATATAATGTCTGGACATTGGTATTAACCTACCGTACACTCGTATATATATATATATATATATATATATATATATATATATATATATATATATATATACGATCAAAGCTTACATTCTTTTTGGAGAATCTGTCGGTTGTCTTTTCAGCCCCCTTTATATAATCCACATATGTAAACGAGAAAAAACTGAAATGACTCCCTGTGTCCGACTCATTTCTTCAGAAGTATTTGATATTTTTTGTGAGTTGGACTCGCCTTTATATATATTATTTAAATATGTATTTTGAGTTCGCAAAGACAGGTACGATTGCATATATGCATATATTAGTGTCTATCGTTAAAAAAGTTTGTTAGTCACCTCAACAGGGAAAACAGTATATCAGTATAGATTTCGCTCGGCTGGATCCATATCCTAAGTGTCGCTAGGCACAGAATCGAGCGAGGCCCAAGACAACAAATATATCGCAAAGATGGTCGTCATCGATAGATCGACGACATTAGACAAGGTATGGTATAGGAGGCTGATACACAAACTCTCCATCTATGCACTTCGGGGAAGGATTCGTCTTAACAGGTAGGTTCAAGAAGGTCGTTGTTAATGGCTAGTCTTCTGGAACGTATGACATCAATGTAGCCATATCCCAATGTTCGCTTCTATCTCCTACCCTCTTTTGGTATATATTAACGATCTGCTTAAGGACAAACTCCATTCTTTAGCAAATTTCTATGCAGATGATACAAAGGTATATGGATGCACCTGCAAAAATCTAGATACCTGGTAGCTGATCTCTACTCTGACCAATATATCATTATATAGATATATAATTTACTTTTATTGTTACATTTTCTTGAATGTGTACTGTCTTTTATAAGGTAAATAAAAAGGAAAAGAAAATCGAATTGAAAGGCCCTTATTTAACAAAATGAAACTGTCAGTTTTAAAAATTCTAATCATTAAATTTTCATTTTATTTTCAACGTTATAAAACAAATTATAATCAGACTGACTCCTCTTCAAACGTTTTTTTCACCTTCCAAGCAATGAACACAAAGGTATTGTGCTGTTTGCATTTGTTTCTACCCCAATTATTACATACAGTCTTTATTTTACTGTCATGTGCCTCTTCGTCACACAAATATTATGACTAGAGTCAGTCACCCCTTGTAGTTATTTAACAGAGGTATACAGAAAGCTATCTTTATAATCATGGACATCTGACTTACCATTTGTTAAATATTAAGGTAAAATATTTTGAAAGACGACGAAGAGAAAAGCACAGTCATGGTAGTCCTGGAAGGGTTTTATAAATGACTGCAATTCGGAAATCTAGAAATACAACATAATTAAAGTTTTTCCTCCACCTGACAGTGATTACAAATACAATAAATGCTATTTCAAGAAGAATTATATTTATTTATTTCTATATTATATTACTAATTCCAGAAAATTAGTACTTAACTGTTACGTGATGTCTCCTCTGTATGGCAGTAAATGTCGAACGATTTCCTCAAAGATGAAAAAATACTTGAAGCAACAGACATGTGGTTCTACAGAAACACACACGCAAACAGAGAGTTCACAGAGTTTTATAGTAATATAAATCTTTATTTCGTCCACTCAATTCACCAAGTTTTTAATTTTGAACTCACGCCGATTTGGTTCAAGTCTCTGGATTTAATCAACGCTTTTATCCACTAGACCATGTGAGAAGATCAGTGTATGAATTTTGGGGAATTATGAAATCTCAGTAACTTTTTTACCAGAGCTCATATTGCAATTTTGTTTTTTCTGTAGATCTCCGTATTAGTAGTTTCCATATTGTATTCATTTCTATGCCTTACCGGCTTAGAAGACTTTTGTAGGAAAGTTAAGGAATCAGGACACATGTTAGTGTGCTGGTTCCTTAACTTTTCGTATTTTCAAGTGATGTTCTCTGTCTCTTATTTCATCCTCAACTGACAGGGTGGCGCTGATCTCCCTTTTCCCTTCAGAACTTGTTCTTAACATCAGAAAGAGACATTTGAAATTTCTGGGGCACATAATGAAGGAGGAAAGCTTGGAAAATCTGTTATTCACAGGTTAGATGAAAACAATCCATAACATACTTGACGAGCATGTGAAAGTGGATTTTTTCTCATTTTTTCCGGAACTGGTAGGAGACCATCGGTATATATATTAGACTGTGAGAATTGTTCGAGACCAGTTTTAAATATTCCATTCTAATTTTGAAACAATTTAATGAATATTGCTTTTGGAAAATATATTTCTCACAAGTTATAATATTTTTGCAATATCTATATAACCGCTTTCAAAGCCCCTCCCCCCCGCCCCATTTCATTTTCCAAAAAAGTTTCCAAGAGGTTTAAATTATGTCGGTGAATTAAATATTTGACAAACACCAAAATTTGACCGAATCTGTATTGCCACAGAAAATGACAATTCGCCATTTGTGTTCAGTTATAAATACTTTTTCTCCAACGTAATTCAGTATTAGTATCAATTTCGTCTTTTGCACTCTGCCACATACCTCTAGTATATATATATATGCACTGGTTTCCGTATAATCATCGAAATTAAAGAACGTTGAGACTGCTCAGTACCAAGATGGATGACCGCTTCGAATTACCAGGTGTTGTAAACTTGTTGTACAAGTGGTGTAATGGATAACGGCTTGGAAATGTTAATCGGAGAGTCGAGATCCAATTGGATTTGTTATATTCACTTACGCGCAAATACGCTTGGAAAAGGTATGAAGCCACATGTTATCCTCAGGCGAAAGACTGACGAAATAAACAAGTATCTCTAGAGCCACTATTATCTCCCACCAAATATGTATTGCGTACAAAATATTTTAGAATTATACATTAACTCAGACGTTGGTATGCTGCGAAACAAAATCAACTAAATCTAGTGTGCGTACACACACAGGCACCCCCCCCACACACACATATATATATATATATATATATATATATATATATATAAGCGTTATGTTTAGTGTATACTCGTTTTGAGTACACGCCCCATTCATTTATTAAACAGTATATTTATTTATTTTCTCCTACCGGCATGAATATTCGAGAAATCTTATTACAGAAAAAAATGTGTGTATGTATGTGTCTAATGATGGCATATATATATATATATATATATATATATATATATATATATATATATGTTGTGTATGTATATTTCATGAATCATTCATACAAAAAGCAGATCGCGAAGTTAATCATATAAATGGCGAGAATACATCTTCGCAAACAAATTTATTAAAATACATTAACTCCGAACCTGGAGACGAATGTTATGATCCCTGTTTTTAATAAATTCCACTTGCATAAGGTCTTTTTTACAAGCTTTCGTCTGTTCATACAGACATCATCAGGTATGGAAATAGATTTGTTTTATATATCAAGGCAATAACAGGCCAAGGAAAGATTAGATGTAATCCGAAATATGTTGTTTTAAAAAATTTGTTGATGTTAACTGTAAAAAAAATTTGGAGCGTGCGGTCGCAACGATGATGTTGAATTATTTTAAAATTTAAGATTGTGCGTTTTTGTACTTATATGGTAATAGGAGAATTCTTTTTAGTAGTAGGTTTTTTCAGTCGATGTGGCATGAACTAAATTGTTCAATAACTAGAGGAATATCACAGTTATTATCCGAAAGTTGCACGTCGGATCAGTTCTTTTAATATCAAGTATGTGGTGCAGTTCAATTTATATTACATGAATCATTCATAAAAAAAGCAGATAGTGAAGTTATTGATATAAATGGCGAGAATACATCCTCGCAAACAAATTAATTAAAATACACTAACTCCGAACCTGTAGATGAATGTTATGATATATATATATATATCATCCATTTTATTCTGTTCATATATATATATATATATATATATATATATATATATATATATATATGCTAGAAAAGATAAAAATGCAGAATGCCATTAAATGCATTTTAAAACATTGCTAACTACGTTCGTAATAAATTTTGTCCACCTATACAATACAAGAAAATACTTGTTGACAACAAGTAATACTAATCCATGAAAATAATAAACACCAACTTAAAACTTAGAAAATAATAAATAAATACTTAAAATAATGAACAAAAACATAAACATAATAAACTTTAAATTCTCCAGGCCCTCTATATGAAAAGCAACCGACGAACACTTAATAAAAGACCATCTCCCTTACATTGAGGAATCTCGTTTACAAAAACACCATGGCCATAATGGATTAATTTAACATTTTAAAACGATTATAACAGATCACGTTCATAAAAATCACTACGGGCATAGTTACATTATGATTGTCTTCACTATTTACTCCTGAGAATGATCTCAGGGGAGATCGAAAGGGCTTGGGTTAACAAGAACTACGGCGCCTTCCTTGATGAATTTCAACTTAACATCAAGAAGACAATTAGAGAAATAGAAAGGATTATTACAAAATTAAAGAGACATAATATGTCTATATTATTTAATGAATCTTGCTTGAATGAAGATATGCTGCCTACACACACGCGCACACACACATATATATATATATTATAAATTGATTTAAAATATGGGTTTTTCGCTACACAGTGATAACCATGTTTCAAAAATGGAAGCTAAAGCCTTCGAATTTAATTTTGTTATTAGACCAAAGACATTAGTTCTATTTCCTCGTCAAGCGTATTTTGGAGTAACTTTAAAGGCACGGCAAAGATTCATAATTGAGGGTTTCCAAGGATACCTAGAAAGTCATTCATCTAGAAAAGGGGTGGTAGGGTGTTCAATTTTTTAATTTTCGTTGTATCAGTTAATAGTTACATTCGAAAGCGGGGTTATGTTTAGGGATGGGTAGAGATGTATTTTTCAACAAATTCTGACATCCGCTAAATGCAGGTCGTCTGGGTTTTTTTTTAATTTTATTTTTAACGGCAAAAATTCTTACGGTATTTTTTCTATTTGTATATTTAAAGATTTGGGGGGTGCTGTTTAGGCTAGAATATGTTTTAATCACATTTTTAAAAAAAATTAATTTTTAATATTTAATATACTATATTTCTTTTTAAAACCAAGTAAATGTATTAGAATTACTTACAGTATGTAAAATTATTTTTTCTTATCGAGCATAAGTATGTATATTGCCAGATGATATATATATATATATATTTTTTTATGCAAACTTTATAACAATGACGGCAAAGATAGCTAAATTATTTCACTAATTCAGTAAACTTTTATTTTTATAAATTTAGTAATATGAATTTTCCCATGTATGTACAAAGGACATGGGTCATTTGATGTCCAATATATTCTAACTTATCATATATATATATATATATATATATATATATATAAGGCTGCTTTGATCTTGAAAAATTGAAATGCAGTATCAATCGTTATGTAGTCTTCTTGATTACTCTTTGTTCTCGCTCCTTCATAACGTCTTATATTTTTTAACACATAATAATCCGTTATGTTTTAGCAGGTTTATTCTCTTGCTTGGGATAAATTCGATTAACATATATACATACATACATACATACATACATATATATATATATATATATATATATATATATATATATATATATATATATATATATATATATATATATATACACACACGTTTGTGAATCAGTCTGTGTGACTGCGAAACCAATCATATGACATAACGAATCAATCGGATCTGTGTAAATGAGTATTTCAGCAAATCATGCAACAATTTTTTTCAATGTAATCTCATTCTCTGTCACTGTGCATTATTCATTGCTAAATAATAGCTTTGAATATGAGATTTTCATATATCAGGCTACGCTGTTATTGATCCAGCCTCGTATACCGACATATATTCTATTGGCGTAGCTGTGCGTTTGCATTTTCTCTTTCTAATGACAAAAATATGTCTAAATAACTGACTAGAACGAGATAATTGGAATCATGCTTTTTTCCATAGACAATTATCCAATAATCAACCAGTGATTAGTAGGCTTAATTTGAAAGATATTTTCGTGTTTATCGTTACTTTTTCTCGTCTTATGTTCGCTTTGGAACTCTTCTGTGCCTAACTGCGTCCTTATATGCGAATGCGCAAATCTTAATCGAGAAGAAATAGAGCGAAAGAAAAAGTATAAAAATATAGAAGTCGACATTGTTGCCGGCTGTTTCCGTTGTTTGACCTTATGACTCACATGGCTGTGGCTAATTTGAAGAAAGGGAGAGGACTTCCGGACGATGGAGAAACCCACCAATCAAATGCTTTTAATAATGCTTTTTCGCGTGCTCTTCAGTTTGTGGGTTGTCTTGGAGAGACCAAGTTCATTTTAGCAAGGCCATAAATCAGGGAGTCACTCGATTAAAACTAATTCCTTTCGTCTCTATCGGCGACATGTCGTAACGTCAAAATGGCGGATTGCTGTGTTGTTTTCTGCCTCGTTCACTTTACTTTTAATCTTTTTTTCTCTTTTTAATGGCTGTTATATCTTTCTTTATTCATTTTTTTTCTTAAATTAATGTTTTATTTAACTCTTATTTATTTCGTCCTTAAACTAATTCTTTCTTCTTTTGTTTCCTTTGATAATCTATGTAAACTTCTTTTTTTAGTCTACCTTTCATTTTTTTTTCCATTTTAACACTTCTAAATATGTTATTCTTGCTTTATTTTCACTTGCATCTATATAGCCTTTTTCTCAGTCCTTAGAGCGCTTTCATCATACCACACTCCTCTCTGTTGTCTTTCATAATCGATCACAATTCCTCTTTCTTTTCTTTTTTATTTACTTGTTTATAAACATCTTTCTTTAAATTTTCCTCGATTTTTAACCCACGCATTTTTTACGCCTTCTTTTATCTCTTGTTCATCCTTCCTTCAGTTTATTATTATTATTATTATTATTATTATTATTATTATTATTATTATTCATCTCTTTTTTCCTTTTATCTCTCGCTTATTCTTGTCTTTCTTTTATTCTTTCTCCACCTACACCATAACCCTTCCCACTTTTACAGCGAAGCTTTTATTCTCATATATTTTATTCTTTTCTCATTTTTTCTTTGCTTTTCATTTCCAATTCTTACAATATCTTTTTAAAAACCTCTTTGTATTACATCCTTTTCCATATTTTTTGTCTTGCTTCGCTACATTCTTTCCAACATTTTTTCTCTCAATTTATTCTACTTCCAGACTACAAGCTGCTTGTACAAGCTGTTCTTTCAACGCGAACCCTACCGACGTTTAATTTTCACTTTCTTTATATGTCTACTTGATTTTCCTGTTTTTACTGGTCTAATTCGCTTTTTATTCTTTTCATCATAACTTCTATAGCTACAAGGTTTTACTTTAGCTTCTTTGCTGTGATTTTTGTTTGTTTTCACCGTGGTCGGTGTTCAAGATTCGCTAAAAGCTCAAAACTTCGACATGTTGATTTTCAAAATAGGCAGAACTTTGGCCTTAGAAGATCAGCTTTGTTCAATATTTCTATCGCAGCTTTTTCGCTTGTGTGAAACGAAATAAATCTTCGCATATATTCTTTTCAAAAATATTTTAAATTGTAACCTTTAACCTTTAGACAGTTGCATCTTTTCCACATAAAACTGCTGTTTGAGACTAGATACAAAAAAAGAGAGCAACTCATTGGGCCTTTGCAGTATCACGTTTTCAACAGAAATGGAGTGGAGTAATTATAATTTATTGCAAGGCCTGCTGCTAAGTAGCTTGGTTCAGGGTATCGTTCTAGAATTTTTTCTTGTCATAATACACCTTCAACATTTATAAATCTATAATTCGGGCTTTCATTGAATATTACTGCTATATCTAGTCTGATACTTCGGCGATATATATCAAGATTCTCGACAAAATTCATAGAAGTTTCTGCAATGTTATCAGTCCTGACTTGGCATCTCAGATTCAGTCACTTTCTCACCGACGTCACGTGGCTTCTCTGTGTCTAATGAACTTTCTTCCTTGGTACCCCGACTGCGTGAATATAAGCTTACTACTTGAATGCCACATACGTTTCATCCTTTTGCGGTTGAAATAGCTGAATATAATGATAAGTTCTATTCTGATACTTTCTCTTCTCGCACTTCTCACCTGTGTAACTCTCTTTCGGTTTCTTACTTACCTGCCTCCTACGATCTTCAAAAATTTAAATGAAATATCAACCGCAGTCTTCTGCCTTCTTGAAATTTGTTCTTAAGCCATTTCTCGTCATTAATTTCTTCTTATTGGCTTTCACTCCTAGTAAACCCTTGCGTCTAAGTGACATTATCCCCTTACATGGGTTGAAATGATTAAAATAATTACTAAATCTCGAAGAAACCATGCATAATGCATGATGTTTGGAGAACGGATTCAGAAAGTGTTATGAAAAACTTAGTATACAAAATAAGGAAGCATGACAATAAATAGATGACTTCCATCCAATACACTAAAGATTCTACAAAACCAAAATATCCAGTTAAGAACTTCAGTCACATTCTCAAATAGCCTCGTCAGTCCAAGACTTTCAATGTCCTGGGTATGACGATAAATTACATCCGCATCCTGGGTAATACGATAAACTACATCCAACAGCAAGGCCCCTGATCAGGAGATTTTGAGGAGCGTGGGACCACCTCTTAAATGCTGGTGTTCCCAGGTTCACTCTGACCCGGGGTGATAGCACAAGTTAGGGTTACGGCTACGGGCAAATAGTTCACCCCAAACTGGGTACAAAACACCATGAAAGTGTAAAAATAGGATTTAATATCAGCAATACATTTTTACCAGCAATACATTTTTTGAAAAAAATAAAAATATTATAAAAAAATAAATTAGCAGCAATACATTTTTGGGAAAATATTACCAGCAATAAAAATCTCTTCGGCATTAAATAACCCATTGATGTTGATATGCTGTAAAACAAAAGAAACAAACCAAAAATTTCATATATATGACATCCAGCTGGCTCGGAAATGTTTAAATTATTATCTATATACAACTGATTTATCAGACCGATGCTTAAAAATGGCTTCTATCGAAAGAATCGTTTAGGTGTTAAAGAGGACAATCAGTCATCAGATCGTATAGAGCGGCGCTACATAATCGCAATCGAAGAGTTTTCCAAATGGCCAAATCACGTGTCATAATACAGCAACAAAAAAATAAATTGGTAGCACATGTAACAGAAGTTAATGATATAATCATGATGTTGTTTCCACACCGACTTAAACATAAAGTTTGAAAGGAGAATCTCATCAGTAAGAGAAAGAACAATACAAAGCTCTTGAGAAGCCTAATCTGCTGAAAAAGTCTTTTAAGAAAGGGATTTTATAAACTTTACCCGACAGTAACTCTATCTATACAATCAATGTATCTATAATCGTGTATAGTAAGAGAAATGGTAATATTAACCGCATCCTTATAAGAAAAGATTTGGCTTCAATTGACTAAGATTCCTGTACTGCGGTCGGTTGAAATTTATAATTGTTTTAATCGAATTCGCCCCAAAGCACGACAGAAATGACACCAGGGGTTACTGTGTGTGGAAATATTAGAAAGGAGAAAGATTACTAAGAAACGAGGAAAATAGAAGAGTACTTTGTAAGACAGTAGATTACGATTGGAATTGCATTTAAATTTCTGAAGATTAAATTTTGCTGGAAAGCATGGAGCTGGACAAGAGTTCCACAAGCGAGACGCTCAAGAAAAGAAACTGTTAGCATAGAGCTTACGGTTACATCAATCGAGCCCAACTCTAGATTGGTGAGACCACGTTTTCCAGTCCAGTGTTGCACTTAAATTCATAATGTCTAGGTACCATAGCGAAGAGCTCATCCGAACAATTACCATAAAAGTATGTATAGAAAAGGCAAAGGGAATCATCTTTATGATAGTGAGAAAGTGAGTGAAGCTGTGATATCAGGTCACAACCAATAATAATGTTGATTCTTTGGATTTTATCAAGAATCTCTAAATATATAGAAGGAGCACCGGATCATATGTGGTATCAATATTCTAAGCATGGAAAAATGGTAGACATATATATATATATATATATATATATATATATATATATATATATATATATGCAGGAAAATAATTTTCTCAAATTCGGTAGCTGCTATCACTTTTTCCATTATGAATGGAGACTTTCTTCCTAATCTTTTGGTTGAATTAATGTGGAATGTCTTTCTTTCCTCTTCGATTTAAATGTGTTATCCATTTTAGCTGTTGCTGTTGAAAGCCTTCAAGTGATGAGTTTTCTTTTATCTGGTACAGTTATTTGTCTGTGATTCTTTAGCGCCAGCCGACAATGTTCGAACAAGGGGGATCGTCGCCAAGATCCACAGCCTTCACTCACTCAAAGCTATTTTTATTCATTGATCTTAGAAAGCGGTTGTGTAGAGAGGTTGTTTGCCACCACGTCTGACATCTATATAAAGAACTCGATATGACAAGGCTATTTATGAACATAGCTCGTGTTTTCAGGTTGATGTTTTGTTTTGTAGCAATTTCGGGTGTTGGGCGAAGCTACTCCGGGCAGAGTTTTACTAAAGGCTCCATTTCAATATCCATTCACATAATCTCCACACATAGGTTGATCGCTGTCTCCCCCATATTTCTCTCTTGCCCTCAATATGCCCTGTAAAGTTTAAGTTTTCCTAGCCCTCTTTCCTCATTATTTGTCCATGAAATTTCAAATTTCTCTTCCTGATTCTTCCGGATAAGTGATCTTTTTGTTGCTATTTTCTTCAGAGTTTCTTACCCGCCCCGTCCATGAAATTCTCGGCATCCTTCTATAGAACCACATTTATGTTGTCTCAAATTTTCTCCTTGTCCACAATTCACTGTCATTTATAGGTGATAGATATCACACAGCAATCCAGCACACCTTTTTTGTTTCAACAAGATTCTCTGATTATCAGTACTTTACTTCTCTAATCCAATGCGTGATCGGATTTCGGTGTTGCATTTTCTATCTTTCCCCAGATATTTAACATTCTGTACTTGATATTGACATCACCATTTCGTAAGTAGCGTATACAGCTGTTTCTCATGCAGATGACCATACTTCCTGTCTTCTTTTAGTTGATGGCTACTATTGTCCCTAAGCAATATAAAAAAGAAGAAAGTTTTAAATCGATCTGTGTTTGAACATTTTAAATGCCTTTATAGCGAGAGGAAGTTTATCTTGCAGATCGATTAGCTATTTATTTCGAGCCTCAGTAGATTGTCAACTTCTTTGGATTGTGTGCCCAACTCGATTAACCTTAGAATGCCAAGACTTATGCAGACACATGATCTCATTTTTCGTTCCGCTGTTGCTAGAACTTGTTTTCTGCCTTAGTCGGGTGACACTGGAAAGTTTCTTTTGGTCGCTTACGTCGACTAATATTGCGGAAACAAAAATTCTGGTGTCGTTGAAGCAGATCAGCCGAAACTTAACTGTTAACAAAGAAGCAACATAAACTCATCCAAGACTTTATTGTTAACGTCTCTTCACAAAGTTACAGAAAGGACGGAGAATAGATGAGCCGAACTACATACCAACGTAAATATTTAATTCCAAACCCCGAATAGCACTCGGATGATAGGAATTCCAAGAAGGTTCGAAGAAGAAAAAAAGGAAGTAGAATTGACCAGCTGAACCAACATAAACAATGTGCTCAGATGTCCGAAAGCTCTTGGACGAATAATGCATCAGAAATTATAACCGAAAAGAAAGGAAAGCCTGGAATTATTGGGTCGAAACAAAATGCAAATTAAGGAATGTGTTCAGCAAAACTGTTAACTTGTAGATTGTTAATGACTCATCACAAAATTACAGCGGGAACGAAAGAGAAAGTAGAATGAATCGGCCGAAATGTGGTAGTAACTAGCAAACAGCTTAAGAATGCGATCATTCAAGTGAAAGAAAATTTGGATTGTTGGTAACTCTTTTTAGATTTCTTCTATGTTCTTTCCACAATTTTCTATCCTTTTCATCACTCAGCAATATATATATATGCAATGACTACCTCTTCCAGTTCCTACTCTGCCATCCATTCAAACAAGTTCGCTGGATAAGCTTCTCGATGTTTCTCTCTGTCTCTCTTCCCTGCCGTTTGTCGTGTGAATGTCAAAGTATAAGGGATCCCTTTCGTTCTCATTTTCCTTCAGACTTCATGATTGCTCTCATGTTCCCTCCATGGTATTCTCAACCTCCTTCTTTATAACCACATTTCTCTTGCTTCCATTCAAATTTTCATCCGTAACATATTCTAGCAAGCTCTGCCATAGAGAAAATCTAATATCACATAGCAGTTCATCATTACTTGTTTAGTTTGTAACGAAAATTTCCTATTTCTTTATAGGATGTTTAGAAGAAAAGCAATTGTCGCTATCGCATTACAACTTCGGATATCTGTGTCACAGGTTTTTGTCGTCTATCATAAGAATATGGAATGAAATTGTTATTATGTTTTATAAAGTAACCTTTTAAATCCTTTGCTACAGTGACACAATCGGTATGGCTAGGTGCTCTTTTTTTGTTTTCATTATTCAGTTGAGCTGGGTAAATCTCGACAGCCAGATACCACGCATTACTCCTCATCCTGTGTCCCTTGAGTCTTCCTTCCTCCTATATTTGATTCTCCCTTCATTTCCTTCCTATCACTTTCAGCGCGTTAACTGCTTTATTTCAAGTTCTTTCCTTTCTTCCCCTCTTCCTGTTTCCTTCGTCAATTTAGTTCCCGCCATTTTCAGTTTCCGTCTCAATTCACAAAACCGAGCAAAAATTCCTACCTCAGCCATCATCACTTTCTATCACTTTCTATGCCTTCTTATAAAACCATTCACCCCATTCTTAGAACTTTTTTTCTGATCTATTGTGTCTATAATTTTTTCCCGTTCGATTAGTTGTCTTCCTAGTTCAATAAGTGGCTCGCATTTCAAGGTGATTTTTCGTTTAACTTTTTCAAGTCTCACCAGTGTCTCCTTGAAAGGTTATGCATCTAAGAGGCATAATGCGGTTCAATGAACGAATACAACTAAATTGCTTTTGCTTTTTGGGGGCTTTTGGCATATAAGGAACAAGAATCTTATTCTCTAAAGAGTTCTGATTTCAATCAGTTTTCTATTTTTACAAAAGAAATTCTGATGCGGTATCCGTGTAAACATTTATAGTTAAAACTATTGCTGGATTAAAAGTCTTAAAATATTAATATGAACATAAAAATAATTCTTCCTTTAAACTTGGAAAAAAATATCTATTGTCTGTTCTGATGTTCTTACTATAGTCACATGATTCTTGAAAAAAATCAAAAGAGCGGTCTGCAATGTAATCTCCTCTGACCTGGCATCTTAATTTCAGGCAATATTTCGCCACTGTGATGCGTCTTCCCTCTGTTTTTCTGAAAATATTTTCGCGGCAATTATTATCATGAGCTTTCCTCCTTGGTGCCTCAACTGCATTAATTTAAGCGTACTACTAGATTGTCACCTAGGTTTCATAATTTTACTGTTGAACCAATTAGATATAACCATATTTTCTATTCTAATAGTTTATTTTCTCACATTTCTCGCCTGTGGAACTCTATTGTGCTCTTTTGCTTTCCTGTCACATATAAGTTTCAAAGAATTAAATACAACGCCAATCGCCGTCTTCTGTCTTCCTCAAACCTGTTCTTTTAATGTCTTTTCTCTTCAGTAAAGTTCGTTATGCGTATTATGATAAACTACACCCAGCAGCAAGGCCTCTAATCGGGAGTCTGTGTGGAACGTGGAGTTACCTCTTGATTGCTGTTCTTCCGAGGTCCATTCTGACACAGGGTGATAGCACTTGTTAGGGTCCCAGCTAGGGGCAAACAGGGAACCCCCAAAATGTGGTCAAAACATGAAAATATAAAAATACATTAGAAAAAAAATTATCAACAATGCATTTATGGAAAGAAATTACCAAAACTCAGAAGAAAATAAAATTTCGGCATTAAATGACCCATAAGGTGTTTGATACGCTGTTAAACAAACAAACCAAATCAAACCAATCCTCAGTAAAGTCTTCTAATTTTCTTTTACTCCCAGTAGCTCCTTGCAAGTTAGTGGCACTATCCCCTTGATTCGGATGAAATGATTAAAAAAACAAAAACTAAAATGTCTTTGGACAGAACACGATATATCTTCCTTGTTCGATGTTTCAGTTGCTGGTGTTCGACACCCAAAATAATATATATTTGTAAGTTTTACTTGAAAATCCTCCCAAGGCACATGGATAGCGACGCAAGTAATTCAGATACGCGAAAAGAAAGCGTGAAGTGTTTCCTTTAAGTGAAAAGGTGAAAGTGAAATATTGTATGCCGACGTTTTTAACATCTCTAGTAAGAACAAATTTATACGTCATAGAATATTTATTACTGTCTGAATATTTCGTATGAACATTTATCATCATTTACATTATTTACAGTTGAACTAATATCTTCTTGCTCGTTACTTCTATCACAACGTTTCGGATATTTTACTTTCGGCCTTTGACAGGGTAAAACTGTCCACGTCCCTCAGGAATTGACGCTGACCTTTAATCAATTTACTTATTTTTTTTTTTATATTTTACTTATATATTTACTAATAGTTCATACAGCAATGAAGAAAAGTAACTTGAATCGGCATTAGATTTAGGATTCCCTTGTTTAAATAATATTCTAAGCACGTTGTCCTTTGTTGCTTTTCCACCCGCCCCCGTGTCCTTGATATTAATCATGAGAAAAACACTTCTGGAAATAACGAAATAATAGGAATTCTGATAAACTAACACTTTTATAACTATAAAAATAAGAATAACCCCCCTCCCACAGACTGTCGACTTGCAAAACATTTCGGTTAGATTTGAGATCTGATCGAAAAGTCTTGCGGTTGAGCTAAGGTACACATAGAGAAGTCGCTTGGCGCAGATTGACTAATGGATATAACCCAGATGGATCGATTTTCATAAGGGGTAAGTAATTATAAAGTTTAAATTTTATGTTAACTGTGGGGGAAAAAAGATATTCAATCAATATCTTTCCACGAGCCGCAGATTACCTAAGAGCCGGATGTGGATCTCAAGCCAAAGATTGGCCTGCTGTGACATGGTGGAACAAATATGGTCTTTTATTTAATACTGTTATTCCATTAATACAATGCCTAAGAGCCACTCATGGTAGAGTGTTACTGAATAGTGTTAATGTAAGGGCGTAATGAGAGGAGGTAAGAAGGGCATATTAAGTGGGTATGTAGGATAAATAACGTTTGACCCTTCTACTGAAAAGGATAAGATTGTAGTGGTCAGAGAAGAAAAACACAAAGTGGCAGTTTTGGGAAGAACTTCTTCCTTACTAATGTAATACAAAGGGAATAAGAATGAGTCGATTTCGTGTACTTGGCATGGTACGTCCAAGCTGTGGTGGCCTGAACTCCTAGAACTAAGGAATATCTAAACTTTTGTTCATGGAAATAGCGATAGAGTAGTGAGAGGCAAGCAATATTTCATTTTAGGAGAAGTTGTTGCAGGATGTAAAATAATTCATTACCCACAAGGCTGCATAAACGCTTTTGAACACTGTAAAGACCAGAAAGCGCATATTGGCCAATCCCAGTTTAGATATGTCAGTAAGCATTTTGTTTTGAGCTGATTTTTTTTTTAAACAGATCATGGCAGTAAGAGTCAGTTACTTTTTTCAATGTTTTCAGCCTCCCGAAAGGTTGGTTATTTAAGCGCCTACCATAGAGCAATTGAAATATATTCAAACAGACCAATTCGCTTGTGTAGTGAGTTCGATCTTCAGAGAATGCCTGACTGATATCCCTTTCATAGAGTTAATGCTGTCCTCAGGTACGCACAGAGAAGTCGCTTAGCACAGATTGACTTTAAACTCTGCCGCGCACACACACTAAGTTATAACATTCTCACACATTTCCATTATTTACAGCAGTGCTTTGAAGAGAAGTGTGTAGAATGTGGTCGTCTCAACATATCATGGATGTTCCATGAGCGTCCATGACTTGGACAGCA
>OZ038482.1:86711337-86733837 GCA_964036315.1 Acanthosepion esculentum
GTCGGTTCTATATTGAAAACTTCCGTCGTCCAATTACAAGTCAGACTTTATTGAATGTTCACGTTTGGTTCACAAATAAATACCTTAAAGATGGAAATTAAAAGTTTCACTTTCACGATACTATGCTCTATGAATTTTGGAAAGTAGTAAGCATCAAAACTACGCCAAAAAACATACAGAATGTTTATATGGATCGTGCTACAGCTCTTCGGACGGTCATAATGGTGTTTGGCAAATTTTGTCAGTGTTATTTTAACCTAAACGATCTACCACGCTCTGACCGACCTGCTAATGTCGATGAAAAAACAACTGCCTGTCATGGTAGAGAATAAATCAAAGATTTCGATGGAAGAGGTTAGAAAATAAATATCTCAACTACCTTTCACCATCTGCAGAGACTTGGGTTCAATAAAAACGGCATAGTTTGGCAAATCGAAAAGGTGTCATTTTCCACCACGACAGCGCAAGACTACAGGTTAGCTACTAGTAGAGCTACTACGTACAACCCATGGGGAAACGGCCAAGTGGAGAGCCTGAACGGAGATTTATAAAGGACGATCAACGTAGCCTTAAAATCGAGCCGTTTACCTGTGCATCAATGGGAAATCGTATTATCTGTCGCTCTATACTCTGTTCGACAAAACAGACCTTGCAGAAGTGAGAAACCCTCCAGCACTCAGCTTACTCTCCTGACTTGGCGCCTTCGGGTTTCTATTTGTTCCGGTCTCTACAGAACAATTTAGATTACAAAAAAAATCACTCTCTACAATCAGTGGTAAAAAAACCCACTCACAGCCTCCTTTCAAAGGTTTCTACGTAAGTGGCATCAACAAGCTTGTGGAACGATGGGAAACAGTTGTTAAAATTAAAGTAGACTATATACTTCACTTATACATGTTTTGTTTTGTGTGTGTATGTAATTTTTTTTTAATTTTCTAATCAGGCAGGAACGTTTGCAATGATCTAATACCATTACCTAAACGGTTTGTAATATTGAGACATTTCAAGTTATACAATTGTGCAAGATCTGGTTAGTGTGTAACAATGTCTTTCTCCACAGGATATGTTTTAACCTTTTCGTTGTTAGAAAAATATAAGAATTACAATGGAAAATTGATTTTTTTTTAAATTATATTAAAAAAAGTATATAAAAAAAAATTGTTATTAATAACACTATTTCCAAATATTGAAAGATTTTTTTGCTAAGATTCTAACAATTCGATTTAATTTTGAAAAACTTTACAAAACTAATTTTTACGAGAATATACTACAAATAGCAATGTTGTTAAACAAAAAAAAATGTGACTTTAATTCACAGAACGAAAGTTTTTGATATAATGGCATAATATCTAATTCGTTGGAGATTTTTGTGAATAAATTAAACGAAATTTTGTTAAACTAAGAATTATATTTTAAGACGTCAAATATCATTAAGAAATGATTTCCTTTTTCAAGGAAACATCTGAATAAATATTAGTGCATCAAATTCTATTTCTATTGATTTTGCCCATTCTAAATGTTTTACCGACTAAAAATAGTTCAAATACAAAAGCGCAATCTTTTGATAATTCTAGACAGAATACACAGGTGAAAACTGGAAATATTTTTGCATACAGCTAGTATTTAATTAGCAACCAAAATAACTATTTTTTCTCAATCAACGCCAGGTATCCATCTTTGAGACAATCGAAATGCACATAAGATGTTCTAAAAAAAAAAGTTAATGAATTCTCCGCTTATTTAAACACATTGAATTATCTGTTGAAATTTAACTTATTCAGAACTTTAAAGTGAGCAGGTTTTCATTTGATATATAACCAACAAACATATCTCTCTAATGTTCAAATGTTCTCTATATCCGAGTGCTTTCGACTATTAACTCTCATGAAGGATTCTTTTATGAATATGCAGATTATTATATATGTGTTCCTGCTAATTATCTCGAGGTTCTTGACAAAATCCAAAGAAGCATTTGTAATGTAATCGATTCCTACTTGTCATCTCGACTTTAGTCACTTTCTTACCGACATAACGTGGCTTCCCCTGTCTTTTCTACAAATATTTTCATGGTTACTGCTCTGGCGAGATTTTCCCTTGTTCCCGGACTACGCGACTTTAAGCGTGCTTCTAGATTGGCAGCTCGCTCCCACCCTTTTACTATTGAAATAGTTAAATGTAACTGCCACTTCTATTCCGTTAATTTTTCTCGCACTTCCCGCTTTTGAAACTAACCTTGTGTTTCCTTTCTTCTCTAATAGCTACAATTTTTTTTTTTTTAAAGCAACGTCATCGCTATCTTCTATCTTATTGAAACTCGTTCAGCTTTTATCTCTTCCTTGTCCACTATACTCAGTCTTTTCTCTAACCTTAACTCTCTGTACCCCTCCCCCTGTGCACGAGTGACATTCCCGCCGTGGTTTGGATGAAATAATTAAAAAAAACTTGTTTGTGGTAAAAACATCAAAGAAAATGTTATATGCATTCGCAAGATTTGATATTAAACTTACACATTTTTTATTACTATCAAGCTTCTTAATAAATGCATACGAAGTTCGGATTAGGTAGAGATAAGATTATTTTTAGTGGATACAAATATTTGAGTAGACGCTTCGTTTAGTTTAAACAGTATATTTATATTCGTTTATGGCCTGAATATCCACGAGTTCTTATGAAAGAAAAATATGCGCCATCCAGTGTCCCCATTAGCAGGAGAAACTCTCGGCTAATGTCTCTGTATTCGTTTACGTTTGTGTACGGATCTGAGAAGATATGAACTTTTGAAAATCTGGGACAAGAAGCATCGCGTTTAAAGGCAGTATTCGGCCTTGCTTGATTGGCGATGCCCATTCTTTGCCGAGTTGGTCTAATGAACGTCGCATCTATAGACAGTTTCTCCTACAAAGAGAAACGCAGGTTCTATTCTTGCCAGAGGGTGGATATTTTTCTTTAATAAGCTCTTTCGAATGTTCAAACCGGTAGACGGAAATAAATATACTATTTAAACTAAACATAGCGTCTACTCAAATATGGTATCCAATAAAAAGGACGTTTAAAGTGATAAAAACCTGTCGAATTAATAAATAAAAAGTAATTACTTCTTTAAACACACACACACATATATATATATATATATATATATATATATATATATATATATATATATATATCGTTTCTTGGGAATGGCATGAATTTACATTTCCCTGCGCTCGTTAATCGTCCTCAGATAGATGATTCACGCCATATATTCGGCCCTGCTACTGATAGCACACCATCCAGTGTTGTTTGTTTCATGTTACTTGATGTAGAAACCATCATCACTTTCCTTGTCCAAGAGATGCCAGGAATGATAAGTCCTGCATAGCATCTCGTTAGCCTCTTTTGATCACGGGACCAGACAATGGAACATAATTATCTACTAAAACTGATTAAGCAATAATAAATGATAATTAAACGATTAGTAATTAGCACACTTGGAACGGTCATAAAGACTCTTGCCAAAAATTAAAAAAATGAAAATCTAGGTAAAATCGAAGCTATTCTGACTGTAGCTTTGCTGAAAACGATAATACTATTATAAAGTTTGCTTTTATTAATTTAGAAGACTTTTGTCACATGATTATTGATTCTCGTTCAAGTCCCTTGTAGATACAGGAGAACATTTCTCCGTACAGCCTTTTTTAAATAACTCTATACTGTGTTTTACTGTGACTGATCTTGGGAAAGATTATGAAGTCATATCCCGTTATCGCAGTGATTTGCATTCAAAATCTCGTTGCCAATCAAATCTTTAGATTTTAATTATTGTTTATACCTACGTTCATACAAGGCACATGGATCACTCTAGACAGACGACTGCTAAATTATGGGCTTGATATGAACGCAAGATGAGATAAGATTATGAGGATATCACGATTGACAATAGACTTGAAGAGGTCACGATTCAAGTTTTCATGAAAGCATTGAGGTGTCTGTTTAGCAAACTAACAAACTAACAATCTGATTCCTGCAATACGTAGGAAATGAGGGTGATTTGCCATGGATTCAGCAATAGGCTTGAAACATTGGATCTTTGGAGCAGTGGCCCCAGGGCGGAGAAATACGTCATATCCAACAACGCCATGTAAGTAATTATTTAATTCCAGGCTGGAAAGTGATGATTGGGGAGTTCTAACACATATCCAGTCAGTTATGTGCCATGCGTGATGCACGCTTAGGCGATCATGTATCGTTCAATACATGACCGACGAGGCAGATTTTCCGCAGTAGTTTGCCATTTCGTTCGACGGTAGACCAGTTTCCACCCAAGGCTATATAACTCGGTCTGCTATTTACCCATAGCTGGGGGAAGAAGAAGAGAAATCATATATTTCCCAAGGGTATCAGCGCGTAAGTGAATGTAATGGATCTGACTGGAATTCGAACTTGGCTCTCTCCACCGTGCCTCCTAATAGGACAGCAATAATCGATTTTTCAGATTTGATTCTTGAAAAGATAAAGCATCGTTGGAGGCGTCATGAAACCGGTGATGTTTTCAGTATCTTCAGTAATTACTTGCATATATTAGTTCCACTTGATGTTTTGAGTGAACCCGATTCCCGAAGAGTATGTAGCCGCATAGAGACTGACACCGTTATTCTTAACTGTAGAAAATTCAGAGTCCACTCAGTGAGGATTAAAGAAGCCACTTTTCCCTACACTGGGATGTTAGAGGTCAGAGGCGGGATAAGCTTCCACACAGTGAAAATCTTGATCTCTGTAGATGTATATTAACCACTAATCAGAGAATCCTCATAGGGAGATCGTTAAAGGAAAGCCTGAAGATATTAAGGCAAAGGAGTTAGCCTTGGGGGAACCCTGCATCGATCAGTCTGCTTTGTTATTACGCTACAGCTGTGGGACAGTGAGACGAGATGTCAACACTAAAGTTCCTATCAGAATTTAAACTTTGTTTTTAACACTATGAAGTAACCCGTACCTCCTCCCTGATACTTCTTCATTTATGTGCCTGGTCTCTTCATCACATGGACGATCATGTCGCACCACAGCTTCCTATTATTTGCATTTGTCCCTTAATATTGCTCCAAATAGATATTCTTCCATTCATTTCATCGGTTCTTTAGGTAGATTACTCTATGAATATACTAGTTCCTCCTGCCTTTATTATATCCTGGGATTGTCAAAATCTCTTAAGTCCATTTTCCGCGTTACTTGTCCCCAAAATTTCAATTTTCTGATTTTAACTACCAGTGTACTTTTGGTTCCAGGTTTCTTTGAGAAATTGTCAAGAATTCACTGCAATATATGACGGTTGATATTACACAGCACATCAGCAGTCATTGCTTTGTTTCTAACAACATTTTCTTGTTTCATAATACTTTGTTTAGATTCGGAAGGCATCTTTCGCTATTCGAATGCACATTTAGACAACATTTTCGTATTTTTCTCTGTCCGTTATAGCGATTTCACTTGGTCGATTCTAACATCTCCAATTCGTAGGGCCCATCTTGGAATATTCCTCATTCTCTTGAATATGTATTCCCTCTTCTTCAACTTGATGGTTAGTCCATTCTTCACAATGTCTTTTACTACCTGAGCGAGTGGTTCAATGGATAATGGCTCGAAAGTGGAAATTAGAGAGCCGATTAAGAATTTCAGCCGGGTTCATTATATTCATTTACGCGCAAATTTTGTTTATATCTAGGGAAGTGTATGGATTCGATCTACTATCAACTATAAATTAATTTGTAGGGTCTGTATCAGTAAAATTATTATTTCCAAAATCCTTACAATCTAAACATATTTTCTATCTTTAAATAACCTGTAACAGGTAAATAAACAGTATTTACATTATTCGGACTATTGTCCTCATCTTTGTCGCCATATTTGTCACAACGTTTCGGCCGTTGTACGCTCCGGCCTTCTTCAGGTGGTTGGAATTTCGAACCGAACCCTTTATTTCGATCACTGGGGTAGACTGTTCTAGTTCCACGAGCCATGTTTGATGGATGTCAGTTATCAGTTATCTCCTGGTAATTTTTCCCTCTGAAAGTTCTCCACTGCCTGAACCGGGTATTGAACTCACACTCTTTGGGTCTGTTACTGGATCTAACCAACGCCTTTATCCACCGTACCATGTGTCCTTGAGGACATCTGGGTATGAATTTCTGAGTATTATAAACCTAATTTTTCAGCAACCATTTTTTACCAGTACTCATATTGCAATTTTGCTGTTATCATTGCATATTCTTTACCAGATCTCATATTGCAACTTTTTGTTATCATTGCTGTTCTCTGGCACTCCTTATTACTGGTTCCCATATTGTATTTATTTCTATGCTTGGCCGACTCAGGAGATTTTTGTGGCCTAGCATATGTGCTGATTCCTTAAGTTTACGAATTTTCCAATGGTGTTCCCTGTCTATGATCTCAACCTGATCCCACAGGGGACGGTGATCTCCCTTCTCTCTCCATATGTGGTCAGCCACGCCTGATTTTTCTACTTCCCCTCGCATTACAGCTTTCTGGTGTTCTTGAAGCCTTACCTTGAGGGGGCGGCCTGTTTCTCCTTTATATTTCTTTCCGCAGCTGCACGGGATAGCGTACACACAGTCTTTAGTCCCGTTCTCCTCTATGGGGGGTCTCACTCGAGAGAGATATCTGCGAAGTGTTGTCACGCTTTTGAAGGTTGTCCTGATGTTATATGGACCGCAGATCCTTTGTATTTTCTCTGATAACCCCTTCACATAATGCAGGCAGACTGTTTTCTGAGTGTTTTTGTCCTCCTCCTCCTCCTCCTCTTGTGCTCGCCTATCCCAGTTTTGGGGGGCTGCTGCCATGTACCCAGGGTAGTTGTTACGTTGTAGGGTACTACTTATACTGACCAATTCCTTATCTAATGTCTCTGGGTCGCCACTTATGACTTTTGCTCGGTGTTGTAAGCAACGGACGATCCCTTTCTTTATGCTGTATGGATGGTGGGAGTTGAAATTGAGGTACTGTCCAGTGAATGTTGGTTTACGGTATACGGATGTCTTGAACCCATGCTCTGTTCGAGATATTAGTACATCCAGACTAAAGACTGTGTGTACGCTATCCCGTGCAGCTGCGGAAAGGAATATAAAGGAGAAACAGGCCGCCCCCTCAAGGTAAGGCTTCAAGAACACCAGAAAGCTGTAATGCGAGGGGAAGTAGAAAAATCAGGCGTGGCTGACCACATATGGAGAGAGAAGGGAGATCACCGTCCCCTGTGGGATCAGGTTGAGATCATAGACAGGGAACACCATTGGAAAATTCGTAAACTTAAGGAATCAGCACATATGCTAGGCCACAAAAATCTCCTGAGTCGGCCAAGCATAGAAATAAATACAATATGGGAACCAGTAATAAGGAGTGCCAGAGAACAGCAATGATAACAAAAAGTTGCAATATGAGATCTGGTAAAGAATATGCAATGATAACAGCAAAATTGCAATATGAGTACTGGTAAAAAATGGTTGCTGAAAAATTAGGTTTATAATACTCAGAAATTCATACCCAGATGTCCTCAAGGACACATGGTACGGTGGATAAAGGCGTTGGTTAGATCCAGTAACAGACCCAAAGAGTGTGAGTTCAATACCCGGTTCAGGCAGTGGAGAACTTTCAGAGGGAAAAATTACCAGGAGATAACTGACATCCATCAAACATGGCTCGTGGAACTAGAACAGTCTACCCCAGTGATCGAAATAAAGGGTTCGGTTCGAAATTCCAACCACCTGAAGAAGGCCGGAGCGTACAACGGCCGAAACGTTGTGACAAATATGGCGACAAAGATGAGGACAATAGTCCGAATAATATAAATACTGTACATAACACCTCATCTCAGAAATATAGACAGACTCTGAGGTTAATAAACCATAAAAATTAAATCATTTAATCTTTTACTATTTTGCCGATGACACACTACACTTAAAAAACCCTGACACAATAACCAAATTAATTCCGTAAAGAGAGAGGAAGGGCTGTAAATCACATGAGAGAGGCACATATTCTCAATTTTTATTTTTTAAGTCTGGGTGTATGAGTGAATGGAGATCGTTATATACTGGGAATAAGTTTAAAAAACAAATGTGCACCAGCTGATATATCTTCGCGGGTTTGATTAACTTGAATCTTAAGTTAAAGCTTCGGCCTGATATCAATTTATATAAGAGAACTCTTTTCTGACAACCATTCAGTCTATTCAGATAACATTAAATTAAATAATAAGAGACTGCCATATAGTGTATCTTCCAGGAACTGGTCTCAGTGACATATCTATGGAGATCTATGGCGATTTCAGATCTTTACGCTTATAGATCTATGGACATCTATGGAGATGCAAGTCAAGCAACAGAAACCACACGAGACGGATAAAAGGCATTTCGACTTTGAAAGACGGCCTACACGCGACTGTCTTTCAATTATTAACTTCCTTTTCTCTTAAAACCAATTTTCATTCCTCGTAACAGTAACCATGACACCCACCTTCCATGTAGGTAAGAGAGAGTATACCAGTTCCATTCGCTGAATGTATGGGAGTGTATTTTGGCTTTCTGTGCTGATGTGTTAAAAGAAATGTTATATATGTGGAGCTGAAAGGATTTTTAGTATGAAATGATACATATAGAATTTTCTTAAGCATAGAGAAACCAATTGTGGTAACTATTTATTATTATATTGTGTTATCATTCAACCGGGTTTGGTTGAGATGGCTCCTTTTAACGCCTATTTAAAGTGCAGAATCTAGATCTAGGTATCACGATCCTATTATGACATAACAGATATACAGTCAATGTGCCTGTGGCTAACACAGAATGAAAACTACAGAACTAGTCAGTTATATGCCATGCTTTAGGCGAACCTTCGATACATGACTGACGAGACAGATTTTTTCCCGCAGTAGGCTGCCATCCAACGCTATAGAACCCGGCCTGTCCTGCTATTTACCCACAGCTGGATGGAGAAGAGGATCCATACATTTCCCAAGGGTATAGCACGTAAGTAAATGTAATGGATTCGACTGGAATTCGAACTTGCCCCCTTGATTCCCCAACCCGATCCGATATCCATTACTCCACCGTGCAGAACTAGACAATGTTGTAAAAGAAAGTGAGAAGAAAGGACTATTACTTGCTAGAAAACAGAATGTATGGTTTCCACCAAGAGAAAAATCCAAGATGCACACTATGAACTGAAGTTATCAGAATCAAACAAGTACAGTTTAAATATTTGGGAAGTGTTTTAACAAATGATGGAAATTGTGAGTCCGAAATCCGAACGCGTACTGGAATAGCAAATGAAGCATTCCGAAAGCTAAGCAAAGTAACGAGAAACAGGAAGATTTTCAGATAAACAAGGAAAAGATAGCCGAAATATCAATCATTCTACATGGTATTGAATGTTGGACAATTTTCTTACAGATGAAGCGCGAATACTTGAGGCAATAGAAATGTGGTTCTATTAAAAGATTGTGAGAATAGCACAGACGGAATGAGTAAGCAACTAAGAAATCTGAAGGAAAATAGAAACAAAAAAGATAAATACACCCAGAATCAGTTGAAATATCTTGGACAGCTATCGAGAAGTCGGGTTGGAGTATTTAACATTCACTACATATGGAAGGCAAAATGGACAGGGGAAAGCGAGCCACCTCCCTGATAAACATATGTGAATGGTTGGCGAAAAAGGAGTTAATTTATGTTTAAAAAAACATCCGTTACTTATAACACAAGTGACACGAAATTGTGGAGAGCCATAATCCTTGAAGAAGAACATTTCAAACCGATGCTGTTTTATATGCTGCCCAGCTAAATCGTGGAAGGTACTGCGACGTTTAAGTTAAGTGTGACTTGCTGAAGAATACCTGAAGAACAAATCTTTGGCGTCAGTATAAATTACAGAATTGCATAGTGTGTTTTCACCATAGCTCTCTGTTAGGCGAAAAAATGGCTCTTCTACATTGTCATCAAATCCATCACGGCTGATCCTACTAAGAACTGATGTCCCAGGCAGCATAGCTTAAGGGCCAACTAACTGTAGAAAGTCCTTGTTGCGGTAATATGCTAACGTCAAAACTGTCACTTTTCTTGAAAATCAGGATTTGAACTTGGGTGTTTCACAAGCAGTTAAAGATATGGTGGCAAAGATCTGCTTCACCATGCCAATAAATATCTGATTTCTTTTTGATATATTGACTTTCCCGTCGTTTTCCAGAATCTTAGTTGTTAGAATTGAATAATCGGAATACCTGCGCATATAATTTTATTATAGGGTTGAAGGCTTGAACAGAACCAACGCGGAAGAACCGAATGCAGTGAAGTGGCGCGCAAGGCCTCGAAACGATCTTCCTCGGGTTTTGAATACAGAGTTTCCTTCTGCTATCTGGTTTCTGGTCGCCAAACAAAGCTATAAGGCTCAGTTTGTCTTAATATTGATACATAGCTACTGTGAGAAGAAATATGACAAGGATATTTACGCGTAAGGGAATATAACTCGACTGTAATTCGAACTCTGATTGAAAGTGCTTTAATCTCTATATAATCTGGAGTGTAATATGTCCAGGTTCTTAGAAATATTTCCCATTCTTTGCAGATCTTATAGTATTTCAAAGCGGAACATTTAATAACAAAAGTAAAAAAATCATCTAATATAATATAAAATAATCTAACCAAAATTGGGTAGACAATAGACCCAGGCACATCTATAAAAAAGAATTAAATGAAATGTTAACATCTCAGCGTGTCAAATTTAACTTTTCTTACCTGTGCATAATTGCAACCACAATTTTTTATATTCACCTTCTCCTTTGTTCTAATGTGTGGTTGTATCAACAGAAATATTAATTTAGTCCGATGCAGTCTTAAAGGACGAAACGCATAACACACAAAAAATACCCACATTGTTATTAATTTCCCTATATACAGTGTAACCCGGATATAAGAGAAACCCGGATATAAGAGAGATGTTATCTGGTCCAAAATTAGAGCCTGTGTTAATGTATATATAATAGACCAAACCCGGATATAAGAGACTTTTTTATCCGATCCCGACAACTTTCTTATATCCGGGTTACACTATATATATATATATATATATATATATATATATATATATATAAAGTCATTGGCCCGACATATTTTCCTAAATTCCTATACATCAGAATTTTTGTGGACAAAGTGGTAACTTAACACGCCCGGTAAAATTTGAACTCGGGTTCTTTGTCAACACCTTATGTCGATGATTCTGTATGGTAAGCAGGAACCGATTCTTAACCGTGTATTATGATCACCGCCCTTTTAAAGGAATTAAAATGGATCAGTTTTAATCTTGAGAATTAGATAAATGTAATCTTCAAAGTGTGTCACGTTTTTAAAATTCGTGGAAAACAATCGGAATGAGAAGCGAGGACTACGAAGACATAATTTGTTCCATTTTTTATTTCGGATTCTTTTAGATCTTCTTTTTATTTGAACATTTAAGACATTTACAGCTAAGACCTACGTTATGTCCACAGGGCTGAATTATATCAATTCCCTCTGTATTCCATTTATAAGAAGAAAGTTCTACACAGATTATTCCCAAATACAGCTGCTTTCTGAAAAAGACTTCTGCGTGGATAATTACACTACAATCTAAACATTAATATAGAGTCGGTTGTTATCTATGCTGGATATTCTCATAATCTTCACCGCCTCCTCTTGTATTCGTGTCATACACCTCATATTTTAAAAATCCTATTTTATGTGGCTCTTAATGAATTTATTGGATGAGTATTAGTTATTTCGATCGATATATTATTCGGCCTTTCTAAGTACGTTAGGCTGGTGAAAATTAAAAATCGCTTTGTTCATTTCTTTGCTATTTCATCTTAACTTTCTATGCATCTAATAACTTCATGTAAGCGAATATTATAGTATTCTGTTAATACTATAGACGAGAGAACAGACAGAATTGGAAAATATTCCTTTTTCATATCTGGAGGTCATAAACTCCTTTTTTAATATCTGAAATTTTGTAAATACACTTATGAATACGGTCTCTGCTGAATACGATTGAGAACGAAATCCAATCATCTGATTCTCTACTGCTGTAGAGTTCTACCCACAAAGAGGAAATAGTAAAATAGCATTTAAAACACACAGAAGTCATTTCTAAAAAAAATATCTGATGCAATGCAGGCTTAAAGAAGGTGAAACCATACGCGGGTTAAAACCTGACTGTGCAATGAGGAATAAAAAGAGTCTCTGGTGTTATGAAGCAAATAATTATAAACAGACAACGATAACAAATAGAAAACAATAATAGCCCCCAAACTTGTCGCAAAGCAGAAAATGCCATAATGTAATGATTTCGTTGCATCTAAAAAGACAATGCGTTACTGATAAAGGCGGTAATAATTCTGTGAATGGTGCTTTGAAAATGTTAAAGCACATCCCTAATTTGATTAAAAGAGGATTTAAAATTATATTAGGGTGTCACTTGATATTATCTGCATCTACAGTTGACATCTAATCTGCTTTGATATCACGTGACTTTGTCGAACTAATGTTTGTACATGTTTTAAGGTAAAGAGAAAAATAATTTCTGAAAAAGGAAGTGGAAAAGGTTGTTGAAATTCAAGTTGTCAGCAGTTAATGAGAAAAAAAACGTTCATTTAGTACGAACGGAGAACTCTTTTAAAATGGCAATTCTTTGAATTCAAGGAATAGTCTCTCGGTCTCTCAAATATTCATTATATATATATAAATATATATTAATATGTATGTATCCAGATACGATGAGAACGAATATAGTACACTTCCAACGAATAGAGTACACTTCAAATAATACTTAATTTAAAAGAGGGGTCAATGTGTATATATATATATATATATATATATATATATATATATATATATATATATAGAGAGAGAGAGAGAGAGAGAGAGAGAGAGAAGCGGCGACAGTCTGTTTCATGCTAGACGCAGTCGTCAGGCCTGACGATTGCGTCTAGCATGAAACAGACTGTCGCCTCTAAGTGTTGACTTCAATGTTCACTTTTATATTTACACACGCTCTATCTCTGATATTGAGCACTTTATCCCATAAATATAGCACACTTTGAGACTATTTTTCTTCATATATATATATATATATATATATATATATATATATATATATATATATATATAACGGATTTTGTTGGATTTCATGAGAAACAGCTCTTTAATAAGAGTCCACGAGGCTGGCATCCCGCTCCCACCCTTCCACCGTGGAAACTGTTAGATGTAGACCTCTCTTCTACTCCAATAGCTTCATATCTCGCAGATCTCGCCTATGAAACTCCCTTCCCTATTACTGTTTCCCTGACAAATACAATCTCCAACGGTTTAAGTGTAGCGTCAATCGACATCTCCAGTTGCCTTGATCTATCCACTTCCCTTCTCCACATCCTTTCATTTTTCATTCCTATCTGCTCACGCTCCGGATCTTCTGTGGCCCCCTTGCCTTGATAGACCCACTGTCTTTATCTTTCACCTTGCCACTCCTATCTGCTCTTCCTCCAACCCTTCTTTAACCCCTTGCGTGATAGTGGCCTCCGGCCTTGCTGGGGGTGATACGATTAAAAAAAAAAAGAAAAAAAAGAGTAATAAGCCTTGTTGCTACTTTCGCTGTGTGGACGACACCTTTACGTCTTTCTCATGTTGAAGTATAATCTCCATCCTTTTCTAAAATATACATTGGAGATAGAAGAGAATAATCAGCTACCTTTCTTGGATGTACTGGTGGAGAGAACACCTATGGGCTTTCTTACCGGTGTTTATCGTAAACCCACTTATTCTGGTCTTTACTTAACTTGGGTTTCTTTTGCACTCTTATCATTAGTACCCTTACTCATCGTGCGTTGATGATGTGCTCTGAATGTAGATTCGATGCTGAGCTAAAGAAAATTAAACCTCTGTTATTGATGAATTGTTAACCTGAATGTGTTTTGACAGCTACCATTGAGCAAAAGATCAATAGGTTCAATGAATCTATGGTGCCTGTAAGTGTCCTATTTATGTGAGACACCCGTGGATCGGTCCCGGGAGTCAAACATATGCAGACAGAATTGATAATTCAATTAAACGGTGTTTTAATGACGTTATTGTTCGAAGTATTTTTACTACCAAAAAGGCTTTCCCCCTCTTGTCGTAAGGATGTCTAACCTACCAGTCAACAAAGTATAGTTATGTATCAATATAAATGTTGATGTGAGATTGATTATGTGGACAAGACCACAATGTGGGTAAGAGGTTAGTATCGCCCAGCTTGTTCCGGGCAAGGTGTGAAGACACGAGCCTATAACATCCGGTTGTTCGCAAACTCACGAGTCTGCGATTGGTGAGCACCTATTAAATTCTGTCGTTTGCAGGACGAGATACTCTCCCGATTTCTTTTCTGTCATACACAGGGCTAGGACGAAACTCCAACTTGGTGTCTATTATTATTAATATGCAACGTTCTGTCCTGTGTAGACAACGGGAGATGAAATATAGGTTGGCCCTATACGGGGAAACTACTGCCTGACTAGGAACATATTTAGTAACAATTCCATTCCCCTTATTTAACTATTGGGTAACTGATTTATTAACATCAGTTGTTGATAAAAAATGTTCCTCATCAGCATATTTGTTTTATATTGCCGACGATTCTGTTTTGGAGAAAGTGTCGGCCGAAAGGCGCCTAAAATTCTGTTCTTAAACGGGATACTTTTGTATCTATTTTAATAATAAAATATATGATCCTTGTCCTTAAAGTTACCTTGTCTTGGTGTGGCATTAAGAAAAATCTGTTATATATATATATATATATATATATATATATATATATATATATATATATATATATATATATATGTATATAAACATGTTAAAAATCGCTACACAATTACAATTATGTTTAGACACCATAAATGTGTCTTTTCGGGTAATGTTAAACAACTGAAAGAATAATAATTACTTTGAAAATAATTTTAAAATTCAAAATTAAATGCTACCTACAGTGGGATAATACACCATTTGTTCTCACTATCTATCTCTATCTATCTCTATCTATCTATATCTATCTCTATCTATCTATTATCTACATATATATATATATATATATATATATATATATATATATATAGATAGATAGATAGATAGATAACGTATAGAGTGGTTGGAAACAAATATTCGTACACATACAATTTTTTAATTTATTGTATTTCGAAAAGATGAATATAAAACTTTTCATATAATTAATTGCACACATATGCTTACAACTAAATATGCATAGAAAACAGAAAAGAATTGATTTAATAGAAACAAATACCATTTAATCATTTTAATGTGAGACAATTATATTCCCACAATAAAAAGAAGAAATGAAAATGAAGAACTAATTGTTAACCTCTGGAAAGACTGTAAAAATTACGGAAATACCTGTAAACCTGAACATTGCATTGACTACCATTGTAAGGTATAAAAACACAAAACTGTTGTAAACCCAAAAAGGACAGGTGCTCCACAACAGATTTATTCAAGAGCTTTTAGGAAATTAATGAGCCATATTAAACAAAATCCAATGGTTAATCGTCAAGTCACAGGCTGACTTGCATTCATCAGGAATCAGTAATAATAATTAGCAATGTAATTCATAGGATCAGTCTAAAGTCACGCTCACATTGGAAAGCACCACTGCTGTTGACGAAAATGACACAGATAACAGGTTGTAATTCATTATTATATATATATATATATATATATATATATATATATATATATATATATATATATATATATATATAGATATATATATATATATATATATATATATATATATATATATATAGATAGTACATTTATATTTATAAATGTATATATATGGTATACATACATTAGTTATAAATATATATATATATATATACTGTGTATGGTGTATATATATATATATATATATATATATATATATATATATATATATATATATATATGATATATATACTGTGTATGGTGTTTATATGGTGTGTGTGTGGTTAAAATATATACCATATATAGAGAGAGAGAGACAGTATATATCATATGGGTACGTGACCGAGTGGTTGGAACGTCTGTTTTCTGACCATGTGAAACGGATTAGAATCTCACCATGGTCGATTTTTCAGGATGGTTACTTCCTGATGTTATCGGATTTGGATCAAGATCGAGTGCCGCAAATTTGGTAAGTGCCTGGAAAGTAAAACACCGTTTGACTCAAGCCTTGTGAATGAAATTGGATAGACGGAACTCTTGTGCCCGTCGATAGTTGTGATAGCACGAAACCATATATGCAGTATATATATATATATTTGTTATATATATACAAGAATAATATGGGTGTATATGGAATAAATTCCAATAACCAACAAATACTCTTCTTAAAAGAATGCTCAATACAGAGTAGAGCAAATACAATTATCTATTCGAAAATTATAACATAAATATGTTATAAAATCACTACAAAAATAGCCATTTTGTTTCAATACTTCTGATGTCTGATCAAGTGATGATGTTTAATTTAGAATAAAGGGTTTTAAAAGGTTTGATTTGAACCTTTTAAAACCCTTTATTCTACATTCAACATCATCACTTGATAAGACACTAGAAGTGTTGAAACAAAATGGCTATTTTTGTAGTGATTTTATAACATATTTATGTTATAATTTTTGAATAAATAATTATATATATATATATATGGTATATTTATATACGATATATATATATTTCTATATGATATACATGTATATGATATTTATATCATATATGTGCATGATATATAAAAAATACATATATATGTAAGTAGTTATATAAAAATACATATACATATATATATATATATATATATATATATATATATATATATATATATATATATATATAAAGTATTTGTAGAAGGCCATGATCTCACAATTCCAAACGTTATATAGCACAGAGAAAGAGAGAGACACTGAATAAAAAGAGGGAAATAGATAATTTGTTGTTTACTTTTTTCTCCAGAGAAACACATCGAATATAAATTCGCGAACGAAAAGCATCTTTTGATTTCTTTAATTTTGTCCCTGAAGCGCTAATTCTTTCTCAGGATCTTTATATCCCGGAAATAAAACATAAATAATAGACTATTCTGTTTTCATATCGTAAAACACTACTTGGTTTCACTAAAAGAAAGAAACAATGAATGAATGAAGAAAAAGGGAAGATAAAAATGATTAACGTCTCATGCCAATACTCCATAATTAATGGTCTATTTCGTTTCGATTGCATGGAAAAACAATTTCAGTGATAAAATGAAAAAAAAAAAAGAATGAATGAATGGAAGAAAGAGGGAAGTTAGAATTGATTCACTGCCGTTTCAGTGGAATGGAAAAGATTGTCAATTTCAATTTGTTCATTTGTACCAACTTCTTAAAATAACGATGAGCTTGCATATACATAATTGTAATTTCTATACTTCGTTCAAGTTGTTAAGCGCAAATATTTAATGATGCGATGGGAGAAACTCTATGGATATTTTATTGTCACAGAACTTGCCATGAGGTTATTCAATCATTAACTTAAAATTAAGATTCATCAGAAAATTAAAATAGAAAAACCGTGAAATATTCACGGGTCTTCCTGTTTGTTATTATCATTTACATTTGTTCTGTTCCATTGCCACGACATTGCCTTTGTTAATAGTGGCCTTCATCCCGTTTTCATTTGTAAGATTATATAATTGTTTTCTCTTCTTTCCTGTTTATTCCTATCTGAATTTCTATTTTCTTCTTACTTTTTTTGTTCCTTATTCTTTCCCTAATCTCTAAGAACACTTAATATTTTTCTTATCTTTCTAACTTTTTACGCTGTTCCATTTGCTTTATCATTATTTCAACATTCCCTTATTTCTCACTCTGTGTGTTTTGTTTTGTTACTTTTTTTTACTTTCTTTTATCTGATCAACCGTCCGTTTCACTTTTATTTTTCAAAATACCTTTTTTACTCATTCACTGTAAATTCATTTTCGTTCCTATATCTCTTCCATGGAACCGCTTAATAATATATAGCTTGACCCTTTATTCAAAATGCTATTTTACCAATGTTTTCTTTATTTCGAATCTACTGATATTCTGTTTGAATTCACGCATAGAGAAAGAGAGAGAGAGAGAAAGAAAGATAGGGGGAAAAATCATTGCCTTTTGTACCGCTTCTGTATTCAATTTCTTCAATGATTTCTGCGCTTGTTTGCACCAACTTTCTAACTATGCAATTAGTTCCGCCGGGAATAAAGGCTTCTTAATGTAACGCCATATTGAATATTTTTGTAATTTCTTTGTTAATTTCTAATTTGAATCGTATCACCGCGAAGACAAGGTATATACTAATACAATAAAATGATCTCTTATAAACTTGTTTCCTTCTCAGCCAGCTTTAACTTTTCAACGTCGTGTTGTTTATTCGTATCTATATTTTTAATTGCTAGCGGGTTTTTCGTTCCATCTGCACGAGGTTACTTCATTTATTTAGTTTTGATACAAAGGTATTCCCAAACACACACCGAATAATTTTCACGAGTAAACAGATATATTTAAAAAGAAATACAAATTAAGAATAATAAAGACCTGTTAAGCTATAAATGTAGTGGAATTTATGACACATCTTGACAGATTTTAAGCGGGAACCCTGACTAATGATTAGCAAGTTTATCTCCCCAGAGCAATTACGAATGAGTGATGCGTTCGATTTGTCAATTTCTGGAATACGTGATGACAAAGCAGGGCCCAGAGAATCTAATACTCACGGGACGAATAAAGGTAAAAAGAGGAGAAAACAGCGCATGACATACGTGGTGTGCTTGGGCAGGTGGATGGCGGAGCGTGGTCGGGTTGAGTTGGCAGAAACACAAAACCTGTTGAGAGCCACAAGAGATAGGGGAAGTGGAGGGTAATGACCGCCTACGTTCTGAAAAGACACGGCATATAAAAAGAAAGAAAAGTGAGCTCGATCCTCACTGTGTGTCCCATACGTTAGGCTTTTTGCCACATCTAAGTTACGCTTTATGTTAATGCACAAAACTTGTCTTGTAACCAACATTGCTTTATGGTTATCCGATTGTTGCCTGTGTGGGCCTGTTTGGGGCGGCGGGGGCTGAGAAGAAAATGTTATTTCCTAGAAATAACTAGTATAAAAACATTGACAACGATTTCATAGGCACAGTCAATTCCGTTCTGACAGGATACCCTGCAATACAGACTTATATAAACAACACACCCAACGCACAATATGATGAAAATACGTCACAGAACATCATATTTCATACTAATATATATCTGCGGTTGTTTGGAAATAACGTTAGTAAATTTACACACACACACACACATATATATATATATATATATATATATATATATTGCGACTTCCTTTAGTCCGTCCATCAGTCACATCCTTAAAAATAGTCATACATTGACCGATTGAAACCAAATTTTGGGGGAAGTGTAAACAGGTCAGGGGGTTTAAAGTACACTTGGTTTTACTATGATGAGTAGCTTAGTACAATAAATTTTCATTCATTATTTTGAAAAAATTAAATTCCTTTATTTATCATACAAAATGCTCCCATTATTAAAAGAAATAATGACTAAAATAACACATCTTTATTTAATAAAAATAAAATATTGTTTTTGCATATACATCCTTTAAATTTTTATATACAAGAATCCTGCTTCCAGTTGGCCCTGCGTTTGCAAGAACTATAAACAAATCAAAAGTTTAAACGCTTCAACAAGTTGCAATCTGGCTCCAGAAGGAAATATTTATGCATGGCCAATTGTATTTTGCGTGTTCAAGAGTAAGAAATCCTAAAAGTCTATTCTTCGCAGTTAAAAAGAAAAGGGAATGAGAAAAGTTTTCTTAAAAAATTGTTTACCATGAAGTCCTATAAAATTAAATTAAATATTAAACCGCGAAGTAGATTTTTTTTCAAACAAACCATCTTATTCAAATTTCATCGATTGGTTTGCGAAATTGAACGAGACGTAGAGTTGGTAAAACTTGACAAAAAATGTTAGCGATAACTTAAACATTAATAAATACTACGAGGATTTCAACACGCGTACACGTGTTTCAAAAACATTCTAGTATAACAAAGACATAGTCACGTGGATATTTCTAAAAATAGAAGAGTAACAGAAACACAAACTCACTTAAAATGATATGAAACGAGCTTGCTAATCAAAATAGTGTTTTAAATGCTGATAAAAATTAACATGTATTCATATTCGATACACGCTATTGATTTATACCCAACTCCTAGAGTGGCTAGCCAAACCCTGTTATTATAGAAAGCTGTTCAATTATTTTATTCCTTTTCTTCAACACCCACAAAGCTAACCAGTGCTTTATACTGCTATTGTAAATGAGTTACATTGTCTATGAGGGAGAATATTTAGTAGTCGAACAGGGCCAGTACGCTGAAGCTCTCGAGTGACTTCATGCTAGAACAACCAAACACAGTTCTATTCACACGACTTGCGTCATACTGTGATAGGGTTTTCAGGCTTTTCCAACAGACCGTCTCCTTCAAGTAGATGTAATCAAGAGGTTATCATCCTGATAAATCGAGCATGGCGATATTCGATGCTGCGTTACATAATTGGAAGACTAACGCTCGAACAACCTTAGTATGTAAATGAAAAATGATATTTCCTAAAAGCTAGTTTTGGCTGTCTTCTTAGAAGTATGCATTGCAAAAATGTTCGGATATTTGGATTTATATAGATAACTTAAGGGTAGCATTTAAATATATATATATATATATATATATATATATATATATATATATATATATGTGTGTGTGTGTGTGTGTGTATATGATGAAAATGTGGAAAAGACAAAGCAAAATCCGAATATGTGAGTTTACTGTTTTTTATATTGTTTTTTTGTTTTTTTCTGTCAACGTCAGACGTTTCGGTCTAATAGACCATGTTCAGGACATGGTTAATGGAGACATATTTATATTAAATTTAAGTTAAATGAAGAGACGATAGATACAGGACTAGTCAGAAACAGAAAAACTGAAATTCTAAAGTCAGAGTTCTCTTTCTTGGATTCGATTACTCTGGCGCCGCGTGGGCGGCGCTGCGAAAACGTGCTCCCAGGAAAGAGATTTTATCTTAAGTGGAAAGGGGGGACCTATTTAAAACTATAGCTTATCGGTACGTTTGTCAAGCATTAACCTTCCTAGGAAAGCTGATATGTTAAAGAACCCCGGTCTAGTGTTTACCGTACGTGAAGTGGATATCATGCCTGCCTCGTAGATCTGCCTAAGGTTTTTATTGTGGATATATTTTAAAATCTTCACAGAGTCGAAATCAAAATTGTGATCAGATTTGGCTAGGTGTAAAAACAAAGCACTACTTAATCTCATTTATGTTCGGAAATACGAGATTTTATATGTATATATATATGAGAAATTTCTCGGTCTTAACCAGTAGAAAAAGACTATTTATAAAGGTAAAAGAATAGGAAAACTGTAATATTAGCCGACGCGTTTCGTCCAATGTAGATTTTCATTTCGTTTTTGCCTTGAAAAAGTCCATCGGCTAATATTACAGTTTTCCTGTTGTCTTTTCCATATATATATATATATATATATATATATATATATATGTATGTGTGTGTGTGTGTGTGTGTGTATACGTGTATGCATATATAAGTATGTAGGAATATATATATGAATATATATACCGAGTGTAACAGCATACATTTTTAATATCTAAAAAAAACACAAAACTAATTGAGATTTTTTCCAGATTTTCAGATAAGACATTTAGCCATCTTGACACCATTTGTCGCCAGAATCACTAAAAAAACATTTGAGCTATTCAGCAAGAAAGAGAACAGGTTAAAATCGTTTTGTGTCAGCGATAATGTCTTCCCAACTGAGCAATGGTGAAACAATAAATCTCATTCAGACCTTCAGGAATGGTAGCAACATTCACACTTTGGATTTCATCTTTAAAGTCCATTCAAGAACCATGAAGAGAGTTGTGAACAAATTTAAAAACGAGGGAACAGTAGAGAGGAAAACTGAACCAGGAGGTCACAACAAGAAGAGGATCATCATTTCAACTTAGAGCTAAAGTGATCAATCAGAAAAGATCCAAATCAATCCATAAGAAGTTTGACACGTGAGAGAGGAGTTTCAAATATAGCTGTCCAAAGAGTAGTGAAATTAACTTGAAAATGATATCGTACGTGAAACGTGTGAGCCATTTTGTTACTCTAGAACAGAAAGTTAGAAGGTTAGAGAGGGCTAAGCTCATCTTGAATAAGTTGGAAAATGATCCTGGAATACACACACACAAACATATATTTCAATATTTCATGAGATTGCGATCCTTAGCTATGATTCATTAATGATGAACATGTCATTTTCGTTTATGATCGATTTCATCATGATACT
>OZ038482.1:86736337-86738837 GCA_964036315.1 Acanthosepion esculentum
CCATACAATTCTCTGAGTGAAAAAGGTGGAATTGCCAATGTCCTAATATAAGGCCTAGACTGACGCATATAAACCACAGAAATATAGCCGTCTTGGGCTGAGAATACTGTTCAAGATACCGTCGATGGTCATTCGGTTCTTGGTGAAGTCCGATTTCTCCGAAAATGAGCAGCTAAGACCAATTTTGGTGGCGTCTGATTCCTCTGGCAGCAAACAGCTAAGTCTAATTTTGGTGACATCCGCTTCCTCCGACAGCAAACAGCTAATTGAAGTAGTTTTACCTCAACACGTGCGAAAAGAAACTGTTAGGGGTTAAGTCAGGTGTTGGCATATGAAAGTGAGTAGGCGTCATCCATTGAACACTATTAGGGTTACTTGCACTTATCAGACAAACAGCGTTCGTCTGGTGTGCGATCAGAGACAAGACAGGAGGTGGGGGAAAGGAATGTTCTCTTCGAAGAACCGGCTTTAGTTTAACCGGGGACAAAATATATTCCATAATCTGCATATTCAAAGAAATAAAGAAGCGATTATTATTCTCATATCTCGTCGCAAATACGTAAAGTATTAAAAGTATACTTGTAAAATGTAAGGTGGGGTACAATTATTGGGCTAACGTAACAACACACACACACACATATATATGTGCGACATTGGGGGTGGGGGTCGGGCTTGTCGGGATTAATCCGAGTCAGTCAACATTCAAGTATATCTATTTCAAAGCAACAAAAATCTTTCGTGGTCCATCGTTTTCATCCTTGACTTCTGTTGCATCCAAAATTGTTTTAAATCTGTTCCCAATAATATTGACCGAAATACATTTCGTTAATACTGATCATGATAAAGAAGAAAGAAAAACAAAGAAAGAAAGTAAGAACATTAAATTAATGTGATTAATCGTACCTACGCGTATCTGGGCCCGATATGCAATGTATTTCTTGCTTTAATTTTATAAATAATCTTTTAAATATCTCTAATGACATGTATGCCCTGTTTTTCACAGAAGACATTTTTATTTCAATTTATTCTTTTCAAATGTCCATTTTAAATAATTTATTCCGTACAGTATAAGATTTTTAGCAGAATGTATCAATTGAAAAAGGCGCAAATTAAATTTAACCCGACTTTATGTCGGGGCAAATCAAAGAAAGTGGCAGTCTTAACTCGTCGATGGGAGAGTTCGAGTGTGGGATAGTATTGAGAAAATATTATATCTGTCAACTATTCATAACTTTACCATCAGTGACTTGCTAACCAGGCTAAAAACAATATAAATGGAAAGGGGTCAATAAATAGACAAACATATCAAAGACTATGTCCTCATTCTTTTTTCTTACATGTCTGTAAAAACTTTTTAAAATAAATATTTTGATAGAATTATTACAATTAATATTAAAATAACAAATTCTTTTTTTAATTTCATGCACATAGATTTTTAAAAATTATATATAAAGAAATAAAGGAATCATTTTAGCATCTATGTTATACGATTAGTATGTTTTGTTAAAGATTTTAATGAGCTTGACAAACAGTGATGACTTAGAGACGCCAATGATATACATACATGTGTGTGTGTGTGTGTTCACGTGCGTTTTGTTTTCATTTCTATTGTAAGCTTTTAATTAAATATAAGGTAAAAAAAATATTGCAAATTTTTAAAGTAAAATATTTATTGTCAGTGTAGTTTCATTTATTATTGTTTCCTAAAGTAATACTTTTTTAAAAATATTTTATTAAAATGTATGAAGGTAAACGAAATATACGGGAGATATTTTCTCTAATCTTGAAATATTTCTTACTAATACCTCTCTCTTGAATTTACAAATTATGGGTCTTTTCAACTCGGGCTTTGATTTTAAAAACATTTTAATTGATAAGTCAAAAATAGAGAGAGAAAAAGCTGAAGTGAATGTAATGTCACATTTAAAGACATACTGAAAATATTAAAAAGCTTGTCTGTTTAGAAGTTAATGGCAAAATTCATGAAGAAACTTTGTTGAATGAAGAATTTATACTGAATTTAGTGACCTTAAACTAAAAAAACAAAACAAAGAAAGGGCCAGAACATCATTTGACATTTACTTAAGTGACAGGAGCTAAGATTTGAAAATACCTGACTATTAGAGTGGTTCCAACTACACGTGCCACTAGTGTTATTCGAGCAGAAGAAGGTTTTAGTGTTTTGGAAGTATTTGATAATATAGACAGCATTAAAGCTGTACTTCTAGACAACATAAATATAAATAATGGATGTAAGGCAAGCCTTGTAACTTCTCTGGAGAAGAAGCTCCATTGCAAATTACGAATAATTACCTGTCCTTTATATCTGAATGTGCTATCATTCAAAGGTATATTAAATATGTTGATGGTACAAGAAGAAGCCAGACTGCTTTTATATGCCCACTAGGAAAATTGTGTAAAAGTAACTATCTTGATTTCTTACAAGTAGAATTTATGAAAATCAGTGGCCCTCTTGATAATATTGGTCAGAATTAATCAA
>OZ038482.1:86753837-86833837 GCA_964036315.1 Acanthosepion esculentum
AAAAAATTAATATATATATATATATATATATATATATATATATATATATATATACACACACATTTACACACATATATACATACATACATATATACACATTTACACACATATATACATACATACATATATACACATTTACACACATATATACATACATACATATATACAAACATATACATATATATACATAAACACATACATACAAAAAATAATCATATATACATATATATATACACGTATACATACATAAGACTACACATATACTAACTATATTATACAAATGAAAATAAAGGACGGTAAAGTCCATACAAGATTAAAATGTAACAAAACACACCTGTTGATTATTAAGACTACAAGCAGTGTTAAAATCACTATCAAACAAAAGTAGGTTATAGTTAGCATAGATAATACATTCCAAAACACTAAGATATACACATATACAAATATATATACAAATATTTACACGCATACACCCATATATATCTATCTATATATATCTATCTATATATATATATATATATATATATATATATATATATATATATATATATATATATATATATATATACATACATATACACAGGCGACAGGCTGTTTCATGCTAGACGAAATCGTCAAGCCACGAGTGTTTTTTTTTCTCGGCTATTTATATATACGGGTCAGTGGTGCATTGTGGGTAGTCTATTTTACCGGTTATTTTGCCGGAAGTTGTTTATTTATTTATTTATTTGGGTTAAATTCTTTTGCATGTTTTTATTTATTTTTAATTTTAATTTTTAATTTTTATTTCTATTTCTTATCTTGATATTATATTATATATTATAAAAATAAATAAATATATAATATAAGAAATAGAAATAAAAATAACAAATAACAATGAAAATAAAAATAAAATAAATAACAAGCAAAATAATTTAACCCAAATAAATAAATAAACAAATAAAAATACATGCACAATGCACCACTGACCGGTATATATAAATAGCCGAGGATAAAAAACAACATTCGTGGTCTGACGATTTCGTCTAGCATGAAACAGCCTGTCGCCTGTAAGTGTTTACTTCAATGTTCAATTTATATATATATATATATATATATATATATATATATATATATTGAAGGAAGAATTTACTCAATGACCTGTAATAATTGCCATAAGGAATCCATCAGAGACCTCGAAAGATTGATTTAACTAAATGTTTATATTAACAGGATATGTATCTTTTACAAAATAACACATTTAGTGCATATATGTATATATACTACACACATAAATAATTACATACATGATGGCACAATCATGTATAAATTCTGAGTAGGTTGATTTATATATATATATATATATATATATATATATATATATATATATATATATATATATATATATACAGTATTTTGTATATGGATGTAGAAAAAGGGTTAACCAAGTATTTGAGTGACGAAATTGTGTAATTAGCATTTACAAACAGGTTATTTATTTTCTGTGTTGCGGCCTGGAACATCAACTTTTATTTGATGTCTTTTCCTGACCAGGCCAATAAAATACTTACCATGCCTTTCTATGAAATTAACTTTGGCAACATTAATAATTTAATGAAGCAATCACAACTTTGTGGCTTTTTTATTAAATAGAAGTGCACGATGTTGTAGATAGATGGTCAATTGCTGCATGTATAAATCGACATTTAAGATGGCCCGTAAAAACTTTTACGTCACAAGTCTTAGAATACCTGCTTTTACTGACGTCAGTGCCGAAATAACTCGACTTTCAGATACCAAATTTAGCTTATTTCGACATATATTGCCTTCCTGGTATTAACGGGAGCTTCTTTCATAACATTTTGTTCAAATCAGTGTAAAACGTGAACATATAGATTATGTTATTGTTTTCCTATCGAGTTATGAGAGCAATCTAGTTATTGCATCTGTTGGAAACCCACAAGTGATGTTATTTGCTTTATTTAATACTTTGCGATTCTGTATCGTCAGTGTTTGAAGGAAGATTGGTAGCCCCTTTAATCATTGCTCTGAGAAAATATATAAAGTATTGATTTTAGAGCTTACATATTTCTAAACGAGTTTTGACCCATTCATTGTGACACATATTTGAAAGTCTAGATCTTAAAAACATTTACACGAGATAATTTTTAAAAAAGCAATTACAAATTCTAGAGACCGTAAACATTTTTTTTAAATACATCATCAATAAAATCTAGTGCAATTTAAGAATAACTGAAATAAATATCTTTCATACGTATTCAAACTATAAACACGCCACTTTAACATATGAAGTGGTGATACAACGGAAAGAATTGGCGCGACTGGCGCAAAATGCGATGCTCGAAAAGCCCAGAAAACACAATATGCAAACCCTGTCAAAAAATCAAATGAAACGTTTTCTTTTCTTAGAGACTGTTATAAAAGTCTTTTTTATATAGTTATGCATAGATATACACAAAAGGTCTTTAATAACAATATGTAACACATTTTTTTCATTTGATGTTTGAGGTTTCCTGCATATTTCCATCATTCTGGATACGACGGTAGCATTCTCTTTAATATTTCTTCTGTTATCTCAGAAATCAGTTTTTGATAGATATATATATATATAATTTTTTTTCTCATATCACAATTGTTTCCTCTGGCTATATTGCTTTGAAACTGTCTTCCTTCCTTCCAGATTGAGTAACGATGGCTTCTAAACACTGCAAGATATCAATTATCAGCTTCTTTTATGTGTATGGACATTATATTGACCCAAAACAAATATTATTTTGAAGAGAACCAAATACTATGTCATTTTTTAAAATATATTTTGGTTCGAATGTCCCTTTAGAGACCAGGACAAGTCACTCATGTAAACTGTAGTGGATGCGAATCGGCACTAGAAGTATGGATGCGATGCAACAGAAAAGCCATGCTTTTTGTCATTACTAATAATTGACGCGGACTGAGAGTCCATTTAATGGATAGCTACTTATATATGGTTAACACAAATAAACTTTCGCAAGAGAGAAAGGATTTTTTTCAAATTTTCGACTGTACCGGGGACACATGACGAACAAATGGTTATTTCAGCTCGTCCAATATTTACATCCACAGATGATGTCAATATCGAAACCGGTATCATGATGAATATTAAAAAGTAGTGTGTACCTGGGCAAAGGGGCTCCATTTTCCCCCGATCAACAAGAGGTTGGTGAACGCGTAAAAGGTTTGAATCTCGCAGCACTGCTACCGGTATCAAGATTGAAGGAACGGTACTTACTTGATATAAACACGAAACATTAAAAGTACAGAATACGGCCTTCCGATTTGCCCAAAATTCCTCTCATCGTCTCAGTCACGGTGTTTCTCTATGGATGTAAGTAGTCTCTTTGACGCGATACGTTTCAGGCCGCAGACCGTTCAATGATATCTATTCGTTGATATCTCACGGTTGGCCACTCTCTTTACATAAGAGATGATTAGAAAAACACTAATCTTGTTTGAAAAAATCAAATACGATGACAAGCGGGATGTATGTTGTGATTTCAAGATGATGGACATTGAAGGACTCTCATAATAATGTACCAGCCTATTCGTACCTGCGGGATAGCAGAGATGGGATAAACCTATACAAGAAGCGAGAATGGTAAGAAAGATCAGGCATGTCTACTGCTACCCAAAATTCAAAGCAGAATGTTTATGTTTCCTTTGAGAAAATTCTGCTTTCTCAAACCCGCTTTAAACTATGCCTGATGAAAACATCAATTCGTCGTATCATTTGATCGCAATGGTGACGTTTATAGTGAAATAGGAGTAATGTTCCTGTAATTTTCAGACGTGAAAATTGCGGTCTGTGTGTTTGTTTATTTTGTCCAAAATTCTGCATCGGAAAATAACACTAGTAAAAAATAAAAGCTTGAAATGAATTCAAGAAACTTGTAATTGTGTCTTTAGTTAACGACAACGCAGATCATGACATGACTCTTATTGAAGACATCCTTGAGAGTTAACGATGTAGAGGCTGTAAAATATCACTCAGGCAATACTATTTACATTATCCTTTATAATTCTTCCAACCGACTCTTAGTGCTGTATGGAAGAGCATAGTGAAATCAGGGAAGGTGTGATGTAGTAATTATTTATAAGGATATACATGGAAATTGGTCCGAGAATAGAGGACTGACCAACAAGGCAACGACGTTCCACTGTTCTCTTTAAGCTGTTTGGCATTCCGTACACCTTCAGATCCAGAATTGCAGTTTGATTTCTTTACTTGTTTATTACATTTATATATATATATATATATATATATATATATATATATATATTACAGTATATGTTGTGTTTTCAAGTTTTATGCATAGCGTATTGCTTTCGTAATAGACATGTCAAAATAAAATACAGAAACAAAAGAAGAACAATACAAACCTTTTATAAAATTTCTTTACTAAATGAAATGGCAAGTTTATATCTCTGGCGTGGGTACAAATGTGTTCCCTCTACGCGTACTAAATAACAACTCTTTTTTGTCACCCCACAAACTCAGGTCACTTACCAACCGTCATGTTACCTTCGTTTGTACCTACTGGAGGTATTTGTCCTTTCCATAGCTATATATACATATATATATATATATATATATTTATATATATATATATATATATATCGAAAATAATATATTTGATCATGTGGTTATATTTTTTAAAATAGATTATAAACGAGTTGTTTTCAGCACCACACACACACACACACACACACACACACACACACACACACACACACATATATATGATTGTCACTTCGCAGAAGAACATCTCTTCACTTGGTAGCTATTTTTGTGTTTTTCATTCGGAATCATTTTCAACATTTTTAGCCGAGCTAACGCATTGCTATAGACATGTAAGCGATTCTTAAGTCCAGTTTCACATTTACAGCCTCTCTTACACAAGTGACAAACATATCGCTTGTCTGTGTTACCTATGTTGGAAAATGGCCTGTACTTGTGTACAATCATTTGATGTATGAGTCTTGCACCAGACTTACAAATCTTGTTACAAAACTTGCACAGGTCTTTCTGGTAGTGTTGCATTCACAGGAGTCTGCACCTGACCGTCTCTAGTGTGATCTCACGTGACTGGCTAAACAAGCCGCCGAAAACGTAACTTTTTCACAAATACTGCAAGTGCGTTGCTGTCTCTGGGACAAATTCTATTTATCTTTTCCTAATGGCGCTTTTTTGTGGAATGCTCAATTACGTTCCGCTTAAAATTCTTGCAACCTTCTCAAATCAACCTTCCCCAGCTAGATGCATCTCCAGCAACAGTTATTTAGTCCTCAACATTAGAGGCAAGAATCTTTAGGTTACATTTAACTGCATCCATGAAACTTTTTTTAGACTCATGTGCCGGGTTATTATCTTGTACGACCTCACCATCAAAAAAGTCTTTCAGGTAATCTGCCATCCTCCATTTGTGTCAGATGACCTGTCCAGCGCATTTGACGTATTTTCTCTATGCTGGCTGTTTGTGCTCTTTTGTGACAATTGATGTCTAACATTCGTTTCGGCCACTGCTAGTGAAAAGGCTTTAAGACATTAATGTGCCTTCGATAGACGGTCGACGCTTCAAAGGAATATTAAAGTGTGGTTATACAACTCTGTTTCGCAGATGTCAATCTTTGTGCGTGATATATATATATATATATATATATATATATATATATATATATATATATATATATATATATATATATAACATAAAAATGAAACTCAATTAGTGGTAGCCCATTTTTATGGCCATTTCTCTCCTCGGGATAAATTCCCTGGAGCTTGTCAATAAAAAAATGAATCGTAACATTACGATTCATTTTTTCATCAAACGTTTTAGTATTGACAAGCTCCAAGGAATTTATCCCGACGAGCGAAATAGCCATAAAAATGGGGTACATTTGAGTTTCATTTTTATGTAATTCTTCTCTATGCTCTATAATATATATATTGACTTCTCTTTTGTGGATACGTTTTAAAATTTTATATTAATCGGATTCACTTGGAATACTTACCCACGGATTTTTACTAATATATATATATATATATATATATATATATATATATATATATATATATATATATATATATATATATATATATATATATCTGAGAAGATATATGAAATATATATATATATCTGAGAAGATATATGAAATATATATATATATCTGAGAAGATATATGAAATATATATATGAAATATATATATATATATCTGAGAAGATATATGAAATATATATATGAAATACATATATATCTGAGAAGATATATGAAATATATATATGAAATATATATATATATATATATATATATATATATATGAAATATATGAAATATATATATATATATATATCTGAGAAGATATATGAAATTACCCATTTATATCAGTACACGTGTTCCTGTATAAATGACTGCAAATGTGAAAGAACGTATGTGTATGAAATTCACATAGATGTGTTTACAATATATGATGGAGCATGATCTCTAATATTGCGTTAAAATGCCACTCCATATTAAATTAAAACTAAATTTTAAGTAATAGAATTTACCAATGTAAAAATAGTCACTAATCAAACTCATAAATAAAATTCAAACTGATAAAGATATCACCTTAATAATCATTTACTACTAGATGTAAACTTATATTTGAGAAAAAGTTTCTAGTGTTTTAATCTAAATTCTATAAATGTTTTTTAATCGAATATTTCACATTAAATCCCCAAAATGCTCGTAATAAGGTTTTTTTTTTCAAACTTTAACATATAATTAAATTGCTTAGACTGTTTAAACAAAAAAATTTACGAAATCTCAAAATAAAGAAAAAACAACGCCTATTCCAATGAAAGTCAATGACACTTTATTACAATTTCTTTCTCTTTTTTTTCTCTCTTTTTCTTTTTTTCTTTTTATGCTTTTTGGTATATCCCCCTCCTATATCAGATATAACTTCCGTTAACAGATTTAAAGTGTCACTGTCTAGATTTCAGCGAAAATTTAAATTTGAAACAATAGAAATGTTACATCTAACTCAATGCTGTCTCTCTACCCCCTACACTGCTCCCACTTCGTTAATTTCCTTATTATTGTCCGTCATAAATGTGTAAATCTATTTTCATTTCTTCATTTCAACATTTGGAAATAAATCTGATGATCCGCGGTCCTTTAAAAGGGCTGTGGTGAAATAATTTATTATATGGAACCTTAACGTAATCTGTTTTTATTTAAATTATTAGCTCTGATTTATATTGAGCTCTCTGGATTTTATCCTCATTGGGTCTACCCATACGGATTACCTAGTTTTTCGTAAACTAAATATATATATATATATATACATACATATATATATATATATATATATATATATATATATATATATATATATATATTAAGGCATAAAAAACAAATTTTTTATTAAAGGTCATGATAGATTTAAAATAAAAACACCAGTCAACCGGTTTCGTCCCCTCTCATCAGAACTGTTAACGGGGAATAGAAATTATGAAGAACAAAATATCTGTAATTGATGACATGAATAAATGGGCAGGGAAGAAAGAAAAAAAAGTGTATATATATAATAAATGTAATACCACCAAAGATGTTAGAGACACAGCATACACACACACACACACACACACATATATATATATATATATATATATATATAGAGAGAGAGAGAGAGAGAGAGAGAGTGAGACATATATATATATATATATATATATATATATATATATATAGATAGATAGATAGATAGATAGATAGATAGATAGATAGATAGATAGATAGATATGTTAATATTAACTTGCATGATCTATGGAACACAGGGCATATTTGTGTCTTTTATTTGAGGTTATTCTCCCATTATGTAGATATATGTATCAGAAGAATCGAGGGAGGAGGTCACGTATTTTATTATTTTCAATGATATTCGAACATTTAGGAACTTATAAAAACGTAGGACAAATAGTCCAATCAATGGTGTTTAAATAATGGGACTGAAATGAAAAAGCTGAAGTAGAAACATCTTCCAGAACAGAATGCAATATCCTCACTTACCTATACCACGTTTCAACATGTTCCAAATAGCTACTCAATATTTTTAACGTTTTTAACCATTTTGTTCCGTTATTATTATTTTTTACTCATGGGTTATATTATCTCTATTCCTCTGATTATTTATTTCCTTATTAAGTCTTTTTTCAATGTGCTTTCCCGGTCGCCATCTCTTTGTTGCGAATTCACGCGAGAAATTACGAGAGTTCAGATAAGATTTCGATTAAGACTGAACGGAAATTGGCATTAAAGCAATATATTATAATTCATTGGATCAATACTAATAATGATTAAAAGAAATAAACAAATTTTATGAAAATACAAATGAGAAAGATAACACAACGATAGAGAACAATTAAAAGGATGTAAAAAAAGATTCTTAATATCTCGGCCTTGCCAGTGAACCGAGGATATGATGAAATATGGATTTAATAGTTTTACCAGTCATTATATGAAACACACACACACACACATATATATATATATATATATATATATATATATATGTTTGTGTGTGTGTGTGTGTGGATGTTGGTGGGTGGGATGTGTGTGTGTGTGTGTGTGGATGTTGGTGGGTGGGATGTGTGTGTGTGTGTGTGGATGTTGGTGGGTGGGATGTGTGTGTGTGTGTGTGGATGTTGGTGGGTGGGATGTGTGTGTGTGTGTGTGTGTGTGGATGTTGGTGGGTGGAATGTGTGTGTGTGTGTGGATGTTGGTGGGTGGGATGTGTGTGTGTGTGTGGATGTTGGTGGGTGGTATGTCTGTGTGTGTGTGTGTGTGTGTGTGTGGATGTTGGTGGTGGGATGTGTGTGTGTGTGTGGATGTTGGTGGGTGGGATGTGTGCGTGTGTGTGTGGATGTTGGTGGGTGGGATGTGTGTGTGGATGTTGGTGGGTGGGATGTGTGTGTGTGTGTGTGGATGTTGGTGGGTGGGATGAGTGTGTGATTGTTTGTGCATACACATTGCACATTATGATAGCCATCGCTAAAGATTGAGTGAAGATGTGTTTTTCGGATATGTCCAGCACCTTTCTCAGTATCCTTTCAGAAATCTGCACGGCATTTGTCTGGAGCGTCTCGCTTAATTCATCCATTCTTGACAGATTAATGGGATGACACTTACTGTCATGTTCCAAATTCTTTTCATATCTCGAGCGAGATTCTGGTATTTTTCAATTTTGTTTTTGCTTCCTTTCATTACCGCTAGCTAATCCATGTCTACGACGTGGCAGGTTAACATTTCCATGTTTATAAACATATGATCCTATATTCACAATTAGTTGGAGAGACCCGTCTGCAACTTAAAATCCACGAGCATCTTGTTTGCAAAGATAATCTCTGGTTAGCACTGGTATTATTTCTACTTTTTCTTCTTCTGTCATCGTACTGTTTTACTTCAGTACATGTGCTATCAATGCTTTTCACAATTTCCTATCCTTTGTAGCATTATTTGTAGAATTATTTTCCATCCTACAACTCCTCATCCAATGATGCTTCGTCGCCAGCCTCTCGTTAATACGTCTCTATTTTCATGGTAAATGTTCTGACGAGTGACATTCTCTAGTTCCACCAGGAAATCCCCATCAGTACTTGAAAGAACGATAACAATTAGTGGACTTGAGAAACCTATTTGCCTGAACAACAGTTTTAAAAGTAAGTTTTTTATAAACTACAACCGACATTAATGCTAATTGTTCGATCGCTGAATACCGAATATTTCCTGTAAGGAAACGGTTAATGTTACCATTACCATCAACTTTGGCGTATTTACTCGTTACATATTGATTTTTTTCTCTTAAAGAGAGAATTTGTTTTTCTTTTTTCGTCTACTTTTCTTTTGGTAAAATCCTTCTTCGTACATTTTTCTTGGATGCAATGATAAAGAATTCGCTATTTCCATTTCAGGTTTTTCGCTGATTTATTTTCAAAACAGTTTTTTTTTTCTGCAATCGGGTCTCTTTTAAAATCTCAGTGGAAAGTTTTTATTTTTTTATTTTTTCACCTTTCGCTCTCGTTCTTGGATTTCTTACTATTCCCGTGTTTACTGTTCTCTTATCTCCATTGCCCACTATTTCCTGATATTTTCATGATATTCATTGCAATGTGGGCCGTATTTTGCAGACCCAACATTGATACATACACGCACACACACACACACACACACACACACACACACATATATATATATATTATGAAATGGACAAAGTTCGACAATTATTTAAAGACATTTTTATGTTTAACATTCTTTTTATAGATACAAGTATTTAAGTAAATGATCTGTTTATAATAAACAGTATTAAATAAAATTTGCCGGCCTGAATGTCCGAGAAATTTTCATAGAAAATATTCGTCTTCTGACAGGATTCGAACCTGTATCCTATACGGTACCGTCATATAGCCTGACGTGCCTTAACCGATTCGGCCACTGAGGATCGTTCGGTTGGCATGGACTTACTGCTTATAACCTTCAATCTTCCATGAATCTCTCACGTACATTCATAATGTGTGACGTCATTTGTTTATATTTGATACGCCATGAGCATGTCAACGAAGATGAAGATAACAGTCCGAGTAATGTAAATAATGCAAGTAATCAGAATATTTACTGTAGCCCATTTTATTTCACCAAGATAATAATTTTACGTGTTGACACCGCCACTATCTGGTATAGCATCGGGTCGAGATGTTCATCATCATTATTATTATTACTTTTTATGATTATTTCTTTCTATTCAGTACATTTACTTACCGAGTTACATTTACTTACCCGTGACCTAGCAGAAGGAATTATGATAAATGCACGATGGAGGTTAATTTAAACTTTTATTATTAATAAATGGATTGTTTCTTTTCGAAGAAGACTGTTTATACTGTTGGTCAAAAAGTCATCGACATCGGATATGATCTCGTCATCATTACGATACTGATCCCCAGCCAAGTGGTTTTTTTTTCTTTTTTCATGTAGTCAAAGATGGAGGATGATGAAGCAGTTAAAAGCTACATTCCACGCATAGCAGCCATCTTTCTCACAAAAATCAAAATCAAGTTTCTCAATTTCATAAAGGAAGTACGAAAAAAGAAAGACCTCCTCAAAATAGGGTTTATCGCGCGTTGATGCTCTATGGAAAAAATGGTTAGCTCTTAAGACATTCACACACACACACATATATATATATATATATATATATATATATATATATATATATATATATATATATATATATATATTGTTCAAGAAAATCATATATTGTTGACAAGGACCCCAATACGGAAACAAGAGTAGGATAATGAGAGCCTTAATCTGTTTAAATTTTTCATAGACTATCCCAATTGGCATATACTAACACAGAAAAGGACACTGATCATTTAAGCATTCCATACTTCATCACAAACGAATCTACCATTAGAAGACAGTGATCCTGATTTCCATCTCGAGGCCAGTACATTGATAATGAGGCGGTTATTCTGATTATACAGGTATTCATAGCTAAGATAAGGATGATCTTGAACAAAGACCCAACATTCTCTACCAAGTATTCCATAAAATAGGACTCACTATTAACGTTTACAAAACAGAAACTATGATCTGAAAATCTAATGAAAGCGGTGATGTCAACTACCCTGAATCCATGAAAATTCAAGATGTGGAATTAGTAAATACTAAACTCTTCAAATACCTCGGAATATGGATCAATTATAACACATTCAAAATAGAAGATAAGGAAATTGAAAATGAAATAAGCTGCGCTAGAAGTAATTTTGGCCGATGGTGTAAATTATCAGGAAACCAAAATATTAACCTGAAAACTGGAGTCATATTCTTAATTAGCCTCGTCAGATGGAAACTTTTATATGGATTCCATGCATGTCGCGAAACCACATTTAAACTGTCAATCGTATATTTCTCAGATCAGCAATTCAAAATGGTTTGAGAGAATGAAATATGTAGGTCTTAACGAAGACTGTCTTCCCTCGAACTTTTAGAACTGCCGCTACAGAATCCAAAGAGCTGAACAAATTTCTCTTTAAATCCATATCTTGAGGAAGATGAACTTATGTTTATTTTCTCTCTCTCCAGAAAGCATGCATACGAATGTGATTGAACTATTTCTCGTTGACTAAGTCTATACTTCCTAGATAAATACGAATGCAGATGAAAGGTCGTATTGTAATAGCGGCACTTGTATCCTTTCTGCGAAAAGCATTCCAGAAGCGTTAATAATATGGGCCACATGTTATTATTTAGGTAGCTGCATCCGAATCCTTTAGCATTATTTTCTTAATATTGTTTCAGTTGTTGTTTCCAAAATACCTCGTAAAATATACACTCCTTCAACATAATCGTTATTCCAAATCACTTTTTAAAGGGGACAGCCTGTGGAAGACCATCATGCAAAGTACAGTTGAAATTCAGATTAACAATTCCGAGCGGTTATCCGTTATACCGCAACACACATCCTAAATTTCAATACAATGAAACCATTCCATAGAAACGGTTTATTTTCTAAGCGTATCTTAGGTGTGGCACAAGGCCTAAATTAAGGGATACACAGTGAGGATCGGACTCACTACTCAGTTGTAATTGATCTAGCGAGACAAACTTGCTAACCATTACACGACGTTGAAGTGCCCAAAATGATTTTTCTAAGCGTAGCTTAGATATGGCACAAGGCCGAAGGTTTGGAACACCCAGTGAGGATCGAACTCATTACCCAGTCGTAATTGATATAGCGAGACAAGCTTGCTAACTATTTTTCCATATCGAAATGCCCTCGTCCTCCATAGAAATGATTTGAATTCAGTTTTCTTTCTCCTGGACTGACTACCTCTCCAAACAACAATACCAAAAAAAGGATCAGTAATATAATCGATCAAAACCAGGCATCTCATATTCAATCACTTTCTTAACAACGTGACGTGCATTCTTTCTGTCTTTTCTACAAATATTTTTCATGGACACTGCTTTGACGAGCTTTTTTCCGACTACATGAATTTAAGCGTGCTACTAGATTGGCATTTAGATCCCACCATTTTACTATTGAAATAGCTAAATGCAACTGCCACTTCTACTCCAACAGTATCTTTTCTCGCACTTCCCATCTGTGGAACCCACTTCTTTTTACTTGCTTCCCTGATAACTACAATCTTCAAAAATCTTAATGCAAATTCAATCGCCATCTTTTGTCTTCTTGAAACCTCTTCATTGTCAAAGTGTTTAATATCATCCCTGTGTAGATTAAAAACTAACTTTTTTTACTTTGTATCCATAGTTACGAGTTCATGCGGAAGTGAGGTTAAGAACAGACAGGACTGAAGAGGCGACGGGGAGTCTCCTTGAAAGATACCTCGCCAGATATTTAAACAATTGAAAGTGGCAGTACCTTTGGTGTGATCTAGGTATAATGTGGTTTTCTACAGTTCCATGTTATATTTAAATAATTTACTATCACCGAGAAGACTTTGTGCATTTCCAAAGCCTTAAGGATCCAAGAAAGTAACCCACTATCAAAGGCTTTATGGTAATCTATACAAGCTCTGGCGAGATCTCTACCTTTTTTCTTGCTTTTTATCTATTTATTTATTATTATTATTCCTTTGATTTCTGGTGTATGCTTATATCTTTTTGGGTCTCAAACAGAGACCTAAGGTCAGAAATGACATCATGATATTTTTCACTGAGCATTTTTTGAGGAAAAAGACAAGCTTAGATCAAACATACATAGATAAATCCCTTCGTAAAGTTTGGACAGTACTTGTGAGTACAATATTTTGTATTTCTTTAAGGCATGGGACACCATGAATCCCTTCACTGAGTCTATTGGAATCCCATTCAGTCCGAAGGCTCCAATTACAACTATAGTTGTTGATGTCCTCATGTACCACATTTTTTAGATTTCGATTTCAAGGTCCTTGTATTTTGACAGTTTTATTAAGATCTTCAAAGATATATTACAGTTTTCAGGGACTGCCATGTCAATAAGAAGGCACATTATGTTTTTGCGGTCTCAGATCACGATTTGTGGACAATTAGATTTGACTGTTCTACCTGTGTGTATTGTAAAGTCCCAGAAAATTGTGACATGTCCTATTTCTGTAACCGGGTCTGCGTGGTGTTCATACTAATTTCTTGCAGTTTCCTTTCTGTAACAGTTGCAGATTTCCAATGCAAATATTGGCCCACTCTGTCAGGCCGGATTTTATATTCAGCGGGTGCCAATACCATGCAACCTGATACAAGATGGTCAATTGTTTCTGGATATGTATCACAGAATCAGCATTTTGGGTTAACATAATTTTTCAGTATATGTGCTTGGTAATTTCTAGTTAGCAAGCATTGACCCTGTGCAGCAAGAATAAAATCTACGGTTTCAGCTTTTAACCCTGCACTACACAGCCAATAATGGGCATGGGTTTTTTCTTCATCCGCTTGTTTATTACGGGCCATTTTATTATTGACCATGAAGAAGCTTATCCTGTCATTGTTTCTGTACCTGGTCGATTGCATTTGCCTTTGCTCCCTTATGGTTTTTGCAGCTGCAGTAGTTGTATTATGTTTTACATGCATTTTTTTCATCTACTTGAATCTCCATTCTGAAATTGGTGGCTTGCTTTAATTGCAGAATAAAGTGTCTTGCATCTTTAACACAGATCATCATCCAGTTTTCTGTAGTTTTCAGGTATCTTTGAAGGTCGATTCTTGTAGTTTTGTAAGACAGTTCTAGATTAACTAATCCTCTACCTCCTCCGGATCTGGGCACATTCAAATAAGCAACATCAGTCTTGAGATGATGCATGCACTGGCATGTGAGAAGCTTTCTCGCTTTGGCATCCATTCGCTTGATATCAGCTATGGTCCAGTTAAGCATGCCGAAACTGGGTTGCTCTACGGGGACAGCCAAGGTGTTTTGTGCTTTATATTCTGTTTTCTTTCTGTATTCAGTGCCAGACGCACACGCCTATAGTATTCCTTTCTTATTTCACCTTAACTAATCTTTGTGACAAAGTCTAAATCTATTGAGTGATTTTCTGTAATTTTCCCTTTCTTGAATGTTACGTTTGCATAATTATCTAATCCGAAATCCATACCTATGTCGTCACCATTGAGGAGACTATTGTCCTCTTTGACAAAGAGTTTGAGATCATCCATGTAGAGTAGGTGATTGAATACTTTCTTGTTTACTTTGTATCCATAGCTGTTATTGATTAGTTCCTGTGTAAAGGGGATTAAGGACAGACAAAACAGGAGTGATAGGGAGTCTCCTTTAAAGATTCCTCGTCGGATATTCAATCAGTTGGAAATGCCGATGCCTTTGGTGTGATTTAGGTATAATGTGGTTTTCCACATCCCCATGCTATGTTTAACCCTTTGAGCCCTGGCCACAGCTTTACCGGTGGTAGACAAGAATGACGTAATGCTCAGCCATCGGTTGAACAGTGATAGAGAAAAATGACTTAATGATCATCTACTGATTGAACGGTGGGTAAACACTTGTAATTATTTTTATATTTACCGTGAAACATTGCATAACAATTATTTGCGAAATTTGACCCAGGAGCTCAGAAAGAAGGGTCAAAATTGTCCAGGAACGTAGGGCTCAAAAGGTTAAGGAAATTTACTATCACCGGGGTAACTTTGTACATTTCCAAATTCTTAAGGATCCAGGACTGTGGCACACTATCAAAGCCTTTAAGGTAATCTATCCATACTGTACACAAGACTTCCACCTCTTTTCCTGTGGTTTTATAGAATAATTATTTCATCAATAGCTGCGTAACCATAAGAACCTTTCCTGCATCCCTTCTGTTCCCAGGGAAGAATCTTGTTTTCTTCGAGAAATGAGTAAGTACATTTTGTCATGACAGCCGTGATTAATTTATATGTGGTGGACAAACATATTATTGGCATATAATAAATAGACATAATACGTATAAATTATTTAACCAAATATGTTTGAATAAAAATATGCTGCCTAATGCATACATATATATATATATATATATATATATATATATATATATATATATGTATATATCGTCAAAGATACACTATGCTTAGATAAAAAGCGGAATTCAGTTACTGAAAGTTCCGCTGGAAGTGTGCAAAAATTAAAAAAACAAAAAAAGATAAAAAAAATAAAATTAAAAGAGAAAGAAACGGAAAAAAGTTAAATAAAGTTAAACAGACTTACAATGCAATTTTTAAAAAGTGCTTACAAACTGAAACGCGAACACAGATTGACATGGGCACAAAAAAATAAAATAAAATGTTCGACTTGCCGACGCCAGTAAGAGTGATAATAATCAAACTTTATAGGGTAGATCACCCCCCCCACCCAGCGGAAAGTTCACCAAGTAATTCAGTAAACAAAGAAAAAGGAAAAAATACAATAGATTTTACTTTTGGATTAATTTCTCACTCTCCTCATAATACGGAACCCTAAAAAGCAAGATTCTCATTCCCAAAAGTTCGTCAAAAAGAACATGGTTGGATTAGCACACTAAAAAAGGAAAAATACGTAATCAGCCAATACGATCCTTACCAACACGCATACGTGTGCACACTGACACACACACATTCTATATATATATATATAGAGAGAGAGAGAGAGAGAGATACATATATACATATCGACAAAGATACACTATGCTTAGATAAAAACCGGAATTCATTTGCCGTAACAAAATTTCTGAAAGTTCCACTGCGGGTTCAACGGAATAAAAAAAAAGACTCCGATATCGCAAAGTGTACGTGTAAAGGTCTAAATTATAACTGCGAGTGACAACACAAGTTTATGCCTGTGTGTGCACGCGTGAGCGCACCCCCATATATATATATATATATATATATATATATATATATATATATATATATATCCTACATATTTTTATTACTTGAAACGTTGTTGTTGCTGAATTATTTCCCCCTCCATTTCCATTTATTTCTGTTGTATATTCATTTCCTTCCTATGCTCCGCCATTTACTGTTGACATATTTAAATGTTATATAAAGTTTTCTTGGATTCCCTTCATATTTTGTTCTTTCATCAATTCTCAGTCTTCTTTTTCAGTTTCACTCCCTGTAATCCCCTGCATATTAGTGATATTCCCGCCTGGCTTGCAGTGAGAAAAATATTTTGACCAAGCTCAAATTTGTTTTCTTTTTCTTTTTTTCTCCAAATGGCATATATGCGAAACAAAACAGAACAGACTCGGTTATAATTTGAACTCGGCACTCTGATTTTACTTTCTGCGGCATTGACAGTATCGCTAACAGCTCATCCAATGTATGCATTCCGCGTCTGGGGAAAAGCATATTTTGAACGTAAAACATTCTATCCTAATTATATACATCCAAAGAAAATATCTGATAAATTCTGCAAATAATCAGGGTTTATGTTATATGATGATACTGTTGTCCGACCCCTGCTGAATTGTCTGATTGACTCCTACAACATTTTTATTCCAACACATAACAAATTTATTTTGTATTTAAAAACTCTTTTCGATATAAAGAGTAGTGCTTACTGGAGATCTTCTGAACTGTTTAATAATAATAAAAAAAAGCTTTTAAAAATTGTTTGTGCAAAAGTCACATCGGTACTTTTAAGAAGAGAGACAAAGAGGAAGTCAGACATTTTGTCGGAATCCGTTTTGTGAATACGATAACTATCTTTGGATAAAAGCAGCCATTTTTATGAGGAGGGACTCTACCTTTTTGAACGGAGAATAATACTGACATCAACACAAGTCAACAGAAAAAATCTACCAATACATCTATTAAGAATACGTCACTAAACCATTATGAAATGGTAGTTCATTAAGAAACGGAAGATGAAAAAAAAATAAACACAAAAATATTTTGCAAAATCTCAAAAGAAAATACTGTGGGTTACTTTTGCACAATTTCTTTTTGGTAATATATATATTTTTAAGTAGGCTTTCACACGTCTTGGTTTCAGGATTCTGTCTAGGGTATATAAAGAGTCAGTATTCTTTCTTGTCTGTGTATGAGTGTGTGCATTCGTGTGCGTCTTCTCTGTGTGTGCTTAAATCGTAAGCCAAATTGACAGTGATGGGTTTCAAGATGTTCACAAAATTTTAAACGAACCGTTTACTAAAATTGCACGAGGATATGTGTGTGTGTGTGTGTGTGTGTGTGTGTGTGTGTGTGTACGGTATTATAAAGAGCATTTCTTATTTGAAACAGAGGTCCCGTTTATATTTATTTATTAACCCTTTGAGCTCTGAACACCGGTTTAGTAATGCCAGCCACAGGTCGAACAGTGGTAGCGAAAAATGACTTAATACCCAGCCACCGGTTGAACGGTTGGTAAACACTTGTAACTATTTTTATATCTATCGTGAAACATTACATACCAATTATTTGCGAATTTTGACTAAGGAGCTCAGGGTTAAAATAGTTCAGGAACGCAGGGCTCAAAGGGTTAAACAGTGTCTATTACGGCCATTGGATAGCGCTTTCGAGAAATCTATGTAAAAAACACTTAGATTTAAGCATCTATTTCAAATAAAATGTATTCACTGTAATAACGTTTGATATAATATATAAAGTGAACTCAAAGTCAAAACACAGAGGTTGTTTCATGCTAGACGCAATCGTCAGGCCTGACGATTGCGTCTAGCATGAAACACCCTGTCCCCTTTGAGTGTTGACTTCAACGTTCCCTTTTATATTTATATTTACATATGCTCTATCTCTGATATTGAGCACTTCATCCCATAAATATAGCACACCTTAAAATATATTTCTTCATATATATTTTTTTTTCTTTTAAACATGTTGTGTTGAATGTTAAAGACAACATAGTCCTGCATATTTTCTTTTGAATATTCTCATATTTTCTAATGAGACTTTTTATTTGAAATAAAAAGTCTCATTGGAAAATGAGAAAATTCAAAAGAAAATATGCAGGACTATGTTGTCTTTAACATTCAACACAACATGTTTAAAAGAAAAGTTGCTGCCAAATTACACACACATATATATATATATATATATATATATATATATATATATATATATATGTAGACGTCTCTTCTACTCCAATAGCTTCATGTCTCGCACATCTCGCCTATGGAACTCCCTTCCCTATTACTGTTTCCCTGACAAATACAATCTCCAACGGTTTAAGTGTGGCGTCAATCGTCATCTCCAGTTGCCTTGATCTATCCACTTCTCTTCTCCACATCCTTTCATCTTTCATTCCTATCTGCTCTCGCTCCAAATCTTCTGTAACCCCCTTGCCTTGATTGACCCTCCGTCCTTCTCTTTCTCCACATCCTCTCCTTTACCACTCCTATCTGCACTTCCTCCAACTCTTCTGTAACCCCATGCGTGATAGTGGCCTCCAGCCTTGCTTGGGGTGATACGCTTAAAAATATATATATATATATATATATATATTAACATGCTTCCCATTTGTGCCTGACGAGTTAGGAAACCATGAAAATCTGAGTTGCACGATAAGCGTAGGTATATGTCTATTTATTAATATACTTTATAGCTCTGTTTAACTACAATGAGCACTGTTCCGTTTACACCATAAATTAAATAAATACTTATTTTCTTACATGTATAAGCACGCTATCGCACGCGTATACAGCAAGGTTGGTTGAATAATCTAGACATATTACGTCTTTTCATTTTTATTTTAATCCTCTCAAATTGCCGAATCAATTTGTTAATGTTATTAAATTCATTAAGGAAGCCGACATAGTTATTTTTTTCATTTATTTTAATTTCTTAAATACTTTCAATCTTTAGAGATGAATTACTAAGACCAAAAATGAATGTAATTGATAGTGGTGAAGTTTTTGTAAATGCGCATGAAAGGCGCTATGCTATAATAATAATAGATATGTATGATCGCAATCCATTACAGTTAATTCAAACATTAGTGTTATCTAATGGAGCTAACTTAATATATATTTGTACTTTTTTAATAATATATATATATATATGTGTGTGTGTGTGTGTGTGTGTGTGTGTGTGTGTGTGTGTGTGAGTGTGTGTGTGCGTGTGTGTGTGTGTGAGTGTGTGTGCGTGCCTGTATGTATGTATAGCTGGCCACTCGTATTCGAGAATACCCGTCTATTAGAGCGGCTAGCCAATCCCTATTGCAGACGCTTGCTCAGGCGTATTTGTGTTTATTTAACACCTACAGAGCCCACCTGAGGTTTATACTGCAATTATGCTGACCTGCCATTTCGGCTTCCACCGCCGTATTTATTTTCTCTGTGTCTTTTTAATAAATATTTTCATGACAATTGTTCGTATGTCCTCTCCTCTTCGGTACTAACACTTTATTTACTTTCTTGCAAATAATTTTGTAAATACTCGTTAGGGATTAGATTTTGAATTTGTTATTATATTCCCATCTCCCCACAGACATGAATTGTACATATGGGATCTAGTTTTTTTTTGTTTTTTGTTTTTTTTCATAGAGACATACAGATATTATGGTGTATGTAGTAAGAGTGGTAAGTAAGAATGTGTTGTTTTGGTGTAAGGAATATTGTAGTTGTTTGAGTCAGTGATTGTAGCTACTAAGTTTTATTAGAAGACCAACCTTTTTCTCCGTTTTGGTCTTGTGCCACATTTTGTAATTGTTATACAATTAAATATTGCTATCATCTTTAGTACCTCGACTTTAAGAATTTAATTGTAGTACTTGATTGGCAGTTAGGTCACATCATTTTACTTTGGCATTGATAAGTGTATCCGTAAGTTCTCTTCTCATAGTGTCTTCTCTGACAAGCTTCAGCAATGTTTCCTGGTAGTTCTTTAAAAGAGATTGAATTTTTAAACAGACAGAAAAAGAATCTCGGTGAGTGAACTCAAATGTAACAAGGAGAAACGAAGCGCACATCAGCAGGCAGGAGAGATTACAAACTTCAACATGTTCTCCATTTAAAATTGTTCCACATAAATAGCCTCGTGGTAAGGCATCGACCCATGAATTTGGTGACAATAGTAATTGTGAGTTCAATTCCTAGGCCGAGCAGTATGTACTTAGACTCAGTGGAAATACTGCATTACCGAACAGTACTAGATAAGTCAACAGATTTGGGTTGTAGGACGAGAACACTCTACACTTGTAGATTTAATAAAGGGTTCTGTTTGAAATTCCCTGAAGGCTACCACGATTAATATTGATGGAAGTTTTAGGTCATAATGGCCGAAATGGTGGTATAACAACAACAAAGACGGGGATAATAGTCTGCGCATATGTAATGTAAATAAAAACCCGAAGCCCCTAATGAACCTCGGCTAGAAACATCACTGATGATGGGTACTAAATCATCCAATAGATGTATTTTACTAAATAATGGTAATTCCCCATCCAAACATTTCTAGCAGATATGGACCGTATCAATATTATATTCTCTACATTGCAACATTTGTAAAAAAATAAATAAATAAATATTAAAAATGTGTAACACTTACTAAGTGTAGAGTATTTTACATGACGGTCATAAATGACTCTGCACAGCTCAACTCCTTCAACAACCTTTCGAAGCACACCCTCGAGTATTTGTTATCTGCAGCAATTTCGTAAACATTCACGTAAATGTTACGCAATCGTAATCCCCGTTTCGTAGACTTGCGATGTAATATGACCACAAGCAATATATACCCCAAGGGATTAGGTTTTATACTAAAAGTTGACCACATCTGATACACTCATTTCCTGTCCACCGATATTGGAATCTTTCATTCAGAAAATTCCTAACAATTGTTGTACAAGGAAATATGGCACCATCTTCTTAAAATACAACAGTGCTAATTCACTTGGTAACATGATTGTTGACTTGGGTAGCAAATATTATTTCCTATTTGCTTACGCCTAGAAAGAATGAAAAATGTCTCTGTCCTTCAAACTTTGTTTTCTGTCGAGGATAATGACATTTCTGAAATTTACCTACTCTCATTTGGAAAAGAAAAGGCAAATTTGAATAATCAAATTCACGCAAAGTAGGAACAAAACGACACATAATTTAAAAGTAGCATTTATTCTAGGATTTACACAAGATATACCGCAGAAAACTTTAGATTTTAGTTTTTCGTAATTTAATTTTATATTGTAAATTTCACGGATCATCCCCAAATAGTCTCTCACCGTGCTTTCGTTATACCATCCTTGATAACCAGAAGGTTCAAGAAATTCTAGAACGGTTTAGAAACTTCTCGAAAGTCCTTGAAATTTCTAAAATGTTCTAGAAAATTCTCCTTTAGCAACTTAGCTCTGAATCTGACTAGAATGCAATGGAAAATAGGTTAGTTTTAAAACATCGATGTCCAGGTCACAAAAGCAAAGTTTGAATGGAATGATAGTAATAATTTCCTTTGCTTACAAGACGGTTTGGTTCATTTGGTTTGTTTACGGTATAACAACCTCAATGGGTCATTTAATGCCGACAAAAAAAAAAATATTGCTGGTAATATTTTGTTTTGTTACAAATCTGTTTCTGGTAATATTTTTCCTTCAAAATTGTATTGCTGGTAATATTTTTTTCAAAAAAGTATTGCTAGTAATAGTTAACAATTTGCCCACAACTGGGACCCTAACAGCAATTAAGAGGTGGTTCTAACCTGGGAACACCAGAAATTGAGAGGTGGTTCCACGCTCCTAAAAACCTCCTTATCAGAGGCCTTGCTGCTGGACGTAGTTTATCGTCTTACACAGGACGAGCTTTTAGACAGAAGCAATTAGGAAATATCACTTACTGGCTAAAAGCAAAAAAGTCAAAATTTTTAACATAGTTTTATCTTAGATGCAGCCAACTGAGGTTCAAGGAGTTTTTGTATTCAAGATAAATCGATTTTGCAACTGCAGTTTCGGCAAATAAAACGTCTATCAATCTTGAGTTTTCTCAAACTTACCCAGACATTAATTTAGGCCATGTTTTCCCAGTGTTCGACGAATTCTCCAAAACTCGCGATTTACCCTTTCCCCTTTGCTTTAATAACTCTGAACTATAACGAGATAAAATAATGCAGTTAATATTCCACACCGGCGATACTGATGACCGTCATGTCGAATCATATTTTTTTATAATTTAATGTTTTACGAATCTTTCATTCTATATTTCTTTCTTTTTATAATTTCAGTTGGTTTCAATAAAAAAAGATATGGAATTTTCGGATGTCAAGTATTTTAACAATCACAAAATTATAATCGAATAGAGCAAAAATTTTAGAATAAATTCCATTTGAATGATAGAATGGAAGAAAATATTTCGTACGCTATGCATTTCGTCCAAAACGGAGATTACGTCATATTAATAAAGGTTTTAACGTAGGTCATTAATAATATCTTGTAGATTATAGATTGTAAAAAATAATATTTATTGTCTACTAAAGGATTAATAATATACATAATGATATTATTATTGGCTTTTATCTCTCGTATTCTCTCTTGTATATATATATTATATATATATATATATATATATATATATATATATATATATATATATATATATATATATATATATTCATTCTAAAATTATAACATAAGCATGTTATAACAAAGTGATGTCATAACATGCTTATGTTATAATTTTTGAATAAATACAATTTCCTCTACTCAGTATTGAGCACTCTTTTAAGAATAGTGTTTTTGGTCATTGGAATTTTATTCCGTCTATAGGATTCCTATACTTATATATATATATATATATATATATATATATATATATATATATATACTCATATTCGACAATTTATTTTTGGCCGCAGTTCTCTTATATAAAAAGCTACCAGAATTTTTTTTGCTTATTATTATTTTTATGAATACTAATGCATTTTCGATTTTATGAATACTAATGTATCTATAAATATATATATATATATATATATATATATATAAACCAGGGTGGTGGAAAGCAACCACATGTCAAAACAAAATATTTGAGAAGATCCAACACATTAACACCCCTCTAAACAAATTCGAACCCAAATATATTTTTTAATTTATTTTTTATGTTAGGTGAGAACAGTATTTATAATTTGTCTCTCCATTTTGAAATTAAATGTCGTGGACAATACGTCCTGTAAAACTGATTACGGTCGTCTCTATACGTTTTTTAAGGTAAGTTATTCAGTTACACATCTAGTAAGCTTTAATTCGTATTAGTCAGTAGCATTATCGATGGACTATTTTATGCTAGTTTCCAGAGCGAGGGAAACAGGCAAACACGAAAAGAAAACCAGATAACAAAAAACGTTCTTGCAATTTTGCAGAGAAGTTGAATTTTGGTTGGGGGATATTTGACGTCATGTAGGAATCAACAATTTTCCTAAAACTTAAACTGACTGCTCATCTCCAATATTGTTACGTTATGGTAAGTTCGCTAATTACTAAAGCTGGAAAATTCCATACCAGTCAAAAAATATCGGAATGCTTTCTTTCTTCATTTAACAATGTGTAGACATTATAAAATTGTTAAATTAGAAATCATTAATTTAGATTAGGTACCTCCACGAGATCGCTAAATAAAGAATATAGCATGATGAAAAAGACGCCAAACTTGATTTATTTTTCGTCTAAATGTTTATTATTAAGAGGAAAAATCAAAGTACTTTTAGGGTATTTTCTTTACATTTTTTAATCGTTCCTGGCACGTCCGAAATTTTCGTTAAATGTCTTTTTTCTGAGTCGGCAAAATTGGGAGATAATCGCTTATGGCAACCATTTTTTTCCCTTTTATAAAAAAAATAAATCTCAGTTTGTAATTCTTTTGAAATCAATTATCACTTTTTCAAAACTTATTTTTAAGAAAATTAGAAATTATGTTCATTTAAAATATTTTGAACCAAGCTTAACTTAGCTTCTGCGCCGAAAAGAAGTAAAAAAAAAATAACGTGCTAAAAATTGTATATGCTATTTTATTAGTTCCGGTTTTACAAAGAGAAACAAGGCTTTTTTAAACAAAATTTAGAATTTTCTAGAAAGAAGGAAAAATTTTTTTTTTAATAATTAAAATAAACTTTGATCTTTCCTCTTCATAATAACAAACATTTAGACGATAAAATTTTGTTTTCGTCAGGTTTGGCGTCTTTTTCATCATGCGATCTCGTTGAGGTACCTAATTTAGATCAGTGTTTCACAACACTTCTACTCTTGTCTAACTCTTGAAACATTTTTATTGTCTCCGGGAACCTCTTCATAGAAATAATTAAATATCAGCATTAATATCTATTTCTATTATATTTTTATCGTAGTACACGTGGTAAACATAATAGATAGACAATGTAAATGTGTCCTATAATCTAGCGAGTTGTTCAATGAAACACGAATCCGCCACGTAAGGTCTTGTCATCTAACCAGTGAAGACGGTTTCACACAGGCTATATAGACATTGCTAAATAATTCCCTATGATTATTACAATTTTAAATAATACAAGAGGTTGAAGAATGTTAAAATAACCATGGATTTTTCAATATGGCGTACGTGTATAATAATATAAAATTAAACAAAAATTACTCGAAGATGCATTAGCCTATTCATCATTGTCGCTAAACCCTAAGGACGAGAAACACTGATTTAGATGAATGTACATTCCGATATATTCCTGGAATTTATATAACGTTATAGACAATGTATTTGCTGCGTTACAAAATTTACTGGTTGCAAGAACGTTGTGGGGAGTTTACAAAAAGCATTTTTTTTTTTTTTTTGCATCTATGTAACCTTGCATAAATGTTTTACTAACATCATTTTCTTAGCTGCAAACAAATTTTTAAATCTGAAGAAAACTTACCAAATCTGTAAAGATATAATGAAGGACATCAAGAAAAAATATATGAAATAAAAATTCTTATTTCAATGATTTTCTTTTTACCTTTCAAAATTCAGGTAAGTATAAAGACAGAAATAACTACAATCGTTCTCTTTTCCAAAAGATCACGGGTGGGGGTAGCAAACTAGATTTCGCACCGTGGTACTAATATTTTAATAAGCCTCTCCTTTGTATAGTTCTAGTTGGCCAAGTTCTTTTAAATGTAGCTCCAAAAATTTACAAGCCGCGGAACTTAAGGTTTTCTAAAGTAGTCAGAGCTGGCAAACCTCGTCTAGACACTGACGCTTGTTTAGACTCAAGTTCCAAATGTATAATCCAGTTGATATTCAAACTTTTGATAATGGATCGTTATCTGTTATTGATTTATATATATATATATATATATATATATATATATATATATATATACACACACACATATATATATATAACTTCGGATTATTGCTACAAAAATATCACTTTTAAGGCATTGGTTTTTAAAATGCTTGTCTTATTGTTGATCCTAATAAGGAAAGATGTAACGTTCATATTGCAAATATGTAGCAATTCTGTCGGTTGCAATTTATAAAATCATTCCCTTAATTTTTTTTTTGTGAAAATACGTTTATGTTCACTGTTATCGCTCTTTCAAGTATTCATGTGGTCTTCCTTTCTAACCATTTGTTTAAAGTAGTGTAGAAAGTCAACGTTTTGATTGTCATTAATTCTCAAGTTATACGTGCTATTTATTTTAATTTTTCTTGCTATTGATAGTCCTAAAATAGTTTGGCTTCTATTATTTAATCCCTTCCCCAGTGTAGACGTGTATATACGTTTTTACTGAAAGTATCTTTTTGCGACACGAACGAATAAACAATTCTATAACAACGTTCAAAAAGCAGCTACACTTGTTTATATGGTGATAATTCTTTATATTCCGCTCAACTCGTACGTCTGGTAGAGGTGTTAGCCACCGCTTGGGTACTTCAAGGCAGCTCCGTTTCTTAGTTACAGTGTAACCCAGATATAAGAGATTTTTTGTCTGGTCCCAAATTAGAGCCATACTTACCTAAACAAAATAGACCAAACCCGGATATAAGAGACTTCTTCTCCGGTCCCGACAACTCTCTTATATCCGGGTTACACTGTACTATATTAAAAACGAAAGTCCGTCAGAAAATAAAACCTTTTTCCAAAAATAATTGGCTGATAAGGGGTTAAAACCGCATCAATATTTAAAAAAAAAAAAAAAACTTACGACGCGTGATATATAATCAATTCTGCAGGTCTCTTACTTTGCTATACACTTTATATCTCTTCTACATAATATATGCAAATATGTGCAATTCTATTTGCCATGCGCTACAGTCAGGAATATTAGGTTGCGCCAAATTTCCAAGAGGGCAGATTTCTTTTCTTCTTTATTAGAAAATCAAAATCTGAAATTCTGGTTATGTGGAATCGAACGGGAAACTTTGGCAACACTATCTGCATTATTGCAAGTAATATATCACGTCTAGGTCGCACCCGTAACACAACTTCATTTTGACCCCAAACTGTATTCCCTGATGCGTGAAATCGAATCTTCATCTCATCGAATGCTTAATTTTTCAGAAGAATCAGATACCATTTCTATTTGAATACTGTATTTTTTTATTTACATTATGTATCGTTTAAAATGTACTCTAGTTTATTTCCTAATTATTTGTTTGTTTATTATTGCTGAAGCTGCGTAGTCCTTAATGTCTTCCCTTGATAAAATTCAAAAGCGTCTACACGGCATTGTGGCTGACGAATCATTTTACACTCCAAAACCGCTTTCCCACAATCGTTGCAACTTTCTAACTAATCTATCCCTATTTCCATGGCAAGTGTTCCGAACAGCTACATTCTTTGGTTCCACCAAACGGATTTTTTTAGCTGGCACCTACACAAGTATGAATCATTTTCATTCTCTTTGTAATCCAGTAGTCAGTTTCGTTCGAACAACTTCTTCACAAGAACTGCTACTTTGTGAAACACTCTCGGAAATATTTATCCTTCACTATGGCTCCCAAGCGTAGGGCAGACACGCGTGTGCTTATGTAGGTGAGTTTCGACCTACGTCGAAAATTAAATTACGTCGTGCCTACGAACAGTTTTTCGACGTAACTCGAGGAACCCCTGTATCAAATTCACGTGAATGGCCTCGTCAAACTCTCTTTGATTGACAGCCATCTCCACCACCAGGGGACAGAAAGAATAGATAAAGCGGATGGCGATCCCGATGCTCGACTGCAAGAGGGTGCCGACAACAATAATTTACACATATACTTTGTTTAGGACAAATAATTAAATGAGTTTGTATTTCGTCACGTTTTCCCTCGTTTGTACATAGTCATAGAAAAAGGCAAAATATTGAGCAACATTATTACGCGAATTGATTCCAGTGATGAATTTACGAAAAAAAATACTATAATAAATAAAAACTTTACAAAAATCGAATTAACCGGGGCTATTTTTAAATGATACATAAAAAAGCACTCTTCAAATTTAGGTTCATCTACATATACACTATTTCGGTCTTTTGACCTTATCTTCAGGTGTATATCGATCTGAGTAGGTTATTTCTGAATTGGACCCTTTAATTATTTTATGGGAGTAGACTGTTCTCGTCCTATTGCCCATGTCTAGGGATATAGTCTAGTTTTTTTTTTTTTTTTTTTTTTTTTTTTAACACTGCCCAGTTATTGTTCGCCCGTTTTCACTGAGTTTAATTACACACTGCTCGGCTAGAGGCTGAACTCAAAATCACTGTCAATATGAACTAGAAGATATCGCAATGCATTGGCAGTGGAATAAGAACAGTCTATCCCTGGAGATTAAATAAAGATCTCAGTTAAGAATCCCTGTAGATTATGTTTATCAATATACTCTTGATGGATTCCGGAAAGCACAACCGTTGGAATATTGTGATAATAACAAAGATTAGGACAATACTCCGAATATAAATAATGTAAACATTAACTTCGCATCCCAGAATTCAGAATTTAAAATTTTCCGTGGAGTCAATTTTCGGGTAAAAGAAATTTATTTTTAGCAGCATGAGGCAGAGAGGACCTTAAATTATGAGAAGTAAAATTTATTTGATTGAGTTGGTCATAAGAACTAAATAAATTAAGGAATTAACGAAATGAGATCGAAATTTACAGTCTCTCAGGAACTTTTATCCATTGAGATTTTTCAGAATATTTCTTGAAAGAGTGAATAAACTTAGGAAAGCTTTTATCCCTGTAAACAAAAAGGAATGGACAAACTTTGTTGTTCAATGAGTGTGTGATTAAGTGTAGCGTTTAGGCCATATGATGTGTTAGAGAAGCGCGAAGATTCGCATGCGATGCTGTCCGAAAACAAATTAGTCTTCTATATGCCGCGTTCTTTCAGAGCATTGTTCATTGCTCCCTACAATTTCCTATCCATTCGGGTCCCTGTAAGTTTTTTTTTTGCTAAAGCACTCACCCCGGTTCCGTCATCCAACTCGTCGGGTAAGCGGCTCGCTGCCTTCCCTTAGATCTCATATGTACTATGAGGGTTACTTTTTCCAAGTGGTATATATATATATATATATATATATATATATATATATATATATACCGAAGAGTTATCTATATATCCCTATATGTATACAACAAAATACGGCCGAAAGCAAACTACATAAAACTGAAAGAAATATTAAAAGTTTGGCTGTGGAAAAGGCGTGCCTTCCTTTAACAGCAGAGTCCAACAGTCTACGTTTCTGAAACAAAAATTAGTACTTACGTCACCAGCTGATGAGCGCTATTCGTTACGGCTGATTGAGCTTCAGATTCTTGAAGAAAAATAGTTCTTTTCTAAAGACTCCATTCAGCTGCTCTCGCTACTAATAAAGTGCAAGTTACTACTACTCTATATTTTCTATATAGCCGTGTTAGGGTTTTAATTTCATTGTATTATCTTATTTAAAATTAATCACTACGGAAACGAATTGCCGATTTGAATTGCAATCGACTTGAAACCATTTGCAGTAAAGATTGATAAATGTATAAAATCGACAATATTTATGGTCAATGATTGATCAAAGTAATACGCTTCTGTATTTTTGTATTTTAATTTTGAATATTTTTAGGCATTTTTATGCTAAAATTTGATAGTAGAAATGTCGTTTTTTACGGTGCTCTTTCTGATGACTTTATTCTCATTTTCTTAGAATATATTTTTTTGCAATATTTTTATGCAAATGCGTCTAGAAAAATAGATTGACTACTTTGTTATTAATCAACTTTTCGAGTGAAATTGCTGTTCATGTTTTTTTCCCTTTTGAAACGTATAGACGTTTTAATTATGTGTCTCTGTTCAAAATTTCAGGAATTTATTAAAAAAATGAAAAATGAACAACAGCTTTATAAAATATTAAAAAAAAAATTAATGTAGAAGTTTTACAATATTTTTTCTCATAAATTGTTGCTTGAAAAAACATATGCATACGTAATAAACAAGAAAAGGCATGTTTTGTGAAAAATACAAAATAAAATATATAGGACAAAGAACAAAGAGGAAACGTTTATAAATCAAACATGTTTTGCTTTTAATTAAAGTCATCAGAGAAACATGGAAACAAAATTAATGTTTGGCGGTTAAATAATTTTTGGCCCCACCCCAAATAATGTCTTATATATATATATATATATCACCAAGTATAGGATTGGTGTATACGGAATAAATTCCAATAACCCAAAAACTACTATTCTTAAGAGTGCTCAGTATGAGTAGAGCAAATATAAATAGTGATTTTATAACATTTGTTTTAATTTTCGAATAAATTATATAAAACTGTAAATAAAATAAGTTACTTAACTATATATCCATTTATTCGTATGAGCGTCTTGAAAAACCAAAAAATGAATCATTTTTCTTCCTCGTTTATCTTCGTGCGGACATTGTTTTAAACACATGACTTGGCACGTAATTGTTTGTATAAAATAATGTTATTTGATAAGTGTGTTAGTTGAAACGTAATAACATTTTATAACTTAACTATAGCTGTTAGAAAGGAGAAACCTTACAGCATAATTATTTGTTATATAATTCAAACGCTGCGAAATTTTATGTTTTAACATGAATTATAAGTTCGCTAAATTCTAAGCTTGTTTATTTTTATTTGCAATAACATTTAATATTTAATAAAAAAATTAAATTTTATTTTGTTTGAAGTTTGTCAACTCATAAAATGTTTTAATAACGTTTGTTGTAGTTTAAAAGTATAAAATGTTTTATCAAATATTAATTTGTATAGATTTCCACAATCTTTTGTGATACACTTATAATAAATCAGTACAGGTGAAGTTTTAGATTCGATCTAATTCCACAAATATGAATGAATGAACAATTTTGCTGTTATTTCCTTCTGGAAATGCTTCTTCTTAATCTTAGATTTAATTCACTCTCACCATCACCCTCGCATTTGTATTTTTTTTTCAATTTGAATATGAAATATATGTGTGTGGGGTGAGGTGCGTGAGTTCTTTTCTCTCTGACACACTTTCTCATATAAAAAGACATCTAATTTCCACAGTTTAAACTATTTCTTTGGTATTCAGTAACGATTTCTATTAATTAACTAGTCTGGACACCGCATCTACAAGATTTGTTCTCGTGATGTTTACGTCTGTCATTATAGGGGGGTTTGGGTTACGTATATATTAGACACAAGTCCATAATCCTGTTCGCGCAGTTTCTAAAAAAAAATTTTTTTTTTTTTTTTTTTTTTTTGTCATACATAAATTTTCTTCCAATACTAAATCAATGTGATCTGTCAGATTCTCTCATATTCAATATCCTACTGTCATCACCTTAACCCTGGCAAATATCGCTTCCAGGTGCTATGACTTGCAAAAAGACAACTGGTGTTTTGGCTGTTACGGTTTTCAATTCATTGTCGTCCTTCTCTTAAACTGATTTCCAACTACAAATGAAGGCCCAAGCTGTACTTCTGTTTAACGTATAGCTAGGGGACAAGTGATGGATTAATACCATTTTCCAAGGGTATTTGCGCGCAAGTGAATGTATAAAACTAGACAGGAATTCGAATCCGGCTGTCCGATTTCTAATTCCCAACCGCTATCCACTACACCACCCACACATTTCTTTTAAGGTAATATAAAAACACGTTTATATTATATTCAGCTCGTTCATACGCACACATATGTGCTAGGTTTATAACGGTGAAAAATAGTTTTCATAAATGATAGTAATGTTTTAATAAAATATAATTGACGAAAATAAACTCGATAAGGAAAAAAATCTCAACAAATCAAGCAAATACAAAATTTAATAAAAATAGACATAGGTAGCTTCGTGATCACAATTTTTCTTTCTTGTGAAAATACCGCTTAAATAAAGTAAATATAATCGTAACGTTTTCGTTGTAAAGCCTGATAAGAACACGAAACTAAATCTCTTGTTTATAAAATTACCGTTCATTCACCCACGGATTTTCTCATTTAATATCGCCAGACCTGATACTGCCAGCAAACCGCCTGCACACGTACAGAAAATGAATTCAGTAAATATGCCAAAACAGGACACGGTTTAAGACAATCATTTATCTCCTCACCGGACTTCAGTTTAAACTGTGAGTTCGACTCAGAGAGAATTAGATGTTCTAACCAGATTCATTAGTGGCGGTCACAATCTTAGCGTAAGATATGCAGATGACCGTGTTGATAGTAAGCACGGAAAGGAAACTATAAGAATTCCTACATAATGTATTGAAGGAAAGCATGGAAGAAAGGACGAAGGATCGATTACAAGATAGAATGCATGGTTGTTAGCAAAAGGAACAGCCCTACATGCAAATTACAAATTGGAGATAACAATAATCAAAAAAACTAAAAAAAATTAGATATCTTTGAAACAGAGGACGGAAAATGCGACACTGAAATCCGAAGACGCATTGTCATAGCAAAAGGTGCCTTCCAAAATCTAAAAGTATTAAGAAACAAAGAAGATCGTACTGGACTATTATGTAATATCAGCCCTCTTATATTACAGTGAAAGGTAGATAAATAAGAGACTTGAAGCAACACAAATGTCCTTCTGCAGCTGAGAATACAATGGATCGAATATATGATCAACGACGAAGTTTTAGAGAAAATGGAAAAGTTATTTATATTGTTTGGGCTGTTGTCTTCATCTTTATTGTTATATTTACGACCTTTCGGTCGTTGTACGCTCTGACCTTCTTCAGTGAATTGATCACGTGGACAAAAGGGTGACTTGACCCAAAGAGTTGTGAGTTCATTACCTGGCTACTGCAGTAATGAGCCCAGATTGGTGAGTTGTGTTACTAAAGGGAAATAACTGAAACTGGTATATCCGGAAGAAGCATGGCACATGGAACTAGAATCTACCCCGGTGGATGAAATAAAGTTCGAAATTCCAACCGAAACGTTGTGAATATGACAATAAAGATGAGGACAACAATAGGAACAATGTAAATAATTACAATACCTCACCTCAGATATAGACATATATTAAAATGGAAACGGACATTTACACTTAACATCAGGGAAATATTTTAATATTTCTAGGGCACATAATGAGTAAAAAGGGGCTTGGAAAACTTTTTGCTCAAAGAACTGATTGAAGGAAAGTGCGGCAAAGGTAAAAAGGGATAACCTACCTAGCGAGCTTCAATAAATAAATGGCGGAACAAGATTTAGAGGAAATAACCAAAGCTATTAAGAGCGACAAAGGACTGGGAATTATGTTGAGACGTGTGTGGTTTTGTGGGCATTCTTTAAACGTAGACACATCTCGCGAGGATTTGAAGATTATGTGGTTTTTCGCCTCTAGGGTGGAATGCTTAGATATCTACCCCTCATACAGTTACTCCACGTATGCACATCCTAAGCACAGCTGAGTTGACCACTTGTTGACAAGTCGAGAGCTATCACTGACAAAGCTTGTGTTGCGAATCTGCATTAGACGGTTACGAGGGCATCTTTAAAACTCCATAGTCTCTTTGATTCTCTGGCGAAAGAGTAAGTAAAATGTTTACTTTGGTATCTCTTAAAGTGAGTGCAGAATATGCTGAGGACATTCCAGATAAACTTCTCAGATCAAATGGAATTCGAATTCGGCTATTTGATATTTCCTGGCGTAAATCTCATTCTATTTTTAAATCATTCCACTTCAAGTGAAGCAGCAAATGTCACTACGATGCAAGGGTTACTGAGAGTGAAGGAAACAGAGGGGCATATAAAAGAATAGGATTCGAAGAGACAGAAGTGGATCCATAATGCATTTCTTTAAGGCCGTTGTTCACAGGAAATTATGAAGAGTTCCATAAGCGGGGAATGCGAAAGAGGAAACTGTTAGCATAGAACTTACGGTTACATCTAGTAATTTGACCTGTCAAATAAGGAAACCTAGCTGCCAATCGAAAACTGTGCTTAAATTGGTAAAGTCCAGGTACCAAAGAGGAAAGGTCATCAAAGCAATTACCATAAAAATATACATAATGGCACAGGGAAGCTACGTTACGGAAGTAGGAAAGTGACTAGAGTAATAGAAAATAAGACATCTGTCTCATTTAAATCCACATATTTAGACAAGTATGTTCTATTTACTCTCCTTCGCTATTGCGAAAGACGTACATTTCAGCGGTTTTCAGGAGAAATGTTAAACGAAAAATGAATTGCGATAAATTTACGTTGGAAATAATTTTGAGCGTTCACAGAGCAAAAATGGTAAAGTTCGCGTTGTCCGCGATATCACGCTTCAAATATAATTAGGTTTATACATTTTTTCTATCATACAGTTCATTTTAACCCGTATCCCTGTCCTATACTAGCGGGTATTTTTGCTTTACATCGCACATTGTTAACAAAACAATAACCTGAAAACTGAAGTTATGCTCTTAAGTTGCGTCGTCAGGACGAGACTTTCATATGGCTGTCATTCCTGGCTCCAAACCCTTTCATGGATATCTAAATTGTCAGATGTATCCAACCGCTTTCTTAGATCAATGGTTAAAATTCCTTGTGTGACGGGTGTGCGACTTGGCGAAAATAATCCTTCTTTGATGCTTGTGGACTGGCAACACAAAATCACAAAGAACTCATACGAAATAACAGAAACTACATCACTTGAGGAATTTGCACATAAGAAACATCTAAATTGAGTGTGTAAGTCGAAGAGAAAATGACATGTTGACATTCCAAACTAATTAATATAAAAGGAAACTCACATCAATACTGAAAAGTGATAAGTACTGGACTTGAGAATCCTACTTGCTTGAAAAATTGTTTTAAGAGAGAGATAAATTTCAACTGACAGTAACAATGGCTGCTCGTTCAATGATTAAATTTTCAAGTAGCCATTCCAGTTATGTCTGTCACTGCAAACATATCGGGGACCTGGAATTCTCATATGAATTAATGATCTATTTTTACTCTATTACGGTTTACAGAACGTTTTATCACAACCCACTTTCGGATAACGCAGAAGAGCATGTTACGTTGAGTGTTTTTATACTTCTAAAATACGCAATATCGATATGATTGGTGTGATGATACTCCTAATTATTAATGAACGCAGTTTAAATTCCTCCCTTGTCAGTTGCGTTCATTTTCGCACTAATGTCATTAATAAAGCCGCGAATCCAATTTCCCTAAGCTATTGGTTAAATAACGACACAGACTGGGCTCTCGAGCAGTGAGTGGAAACAATTCTATGAATTAAAACTTTGAATTCAAAGCCGTGGAGAAGACAACTGGACAATATTGTCTTTCCTAACAATGGTAATTCGCAGATAATAAAGGACTCTGTGGAAGTGCATGATCACTTACACTTCGAAGCGACATAGCTTTTTGCAAAATACACATCGTTTAGTTTGTGACACAAAAATAGAAATATTTTCTAATTTGTTAATTTATTCGGTCTCTTTCACGCATATATAAAAATCATTGACATTATCTTTCTTTTTCTTTTAATTTTGCACGTCTTGTTAGAGAGTAAGCAGTTTAGCCAATACCTTGATTAAACAAACATTTCTAGAGATGTGCATTTAAACATACTGCAGAATCCAGATGTTCAATCGCTTCTATGAATTTTGCAATTTCTATCTATGCTGCTTTATCCCGTCTTTCCTAGTGCATTTTTTCTCTCAGTCGGTTGCTTCCCTAATCTTTTCCCGCTTAACTATTTTCTTCATCACTATATTTCGTTTTACTGTATTCAATTCCGTCTATCTGTGCCTCTTTCTTTCTTTCTTTCCTTCTATCTATCTGTGCCTCTTTCTTTCTTTCTTTCCTTCTATCTATCTGTTGCCTCTTTCTTTCTTTCTTTCCTTCTATCTATCTGTTGCCTCTTTCTTTCTTTCTTTCCTTCTATCTATCTGTTGCCTCTTTCTTTCTTTCTTTCCTTCTATCTATCTGTTGCCTCTTTCTTTCTTTCTTTCCTTCTATCTATCTGTTGCCTCTTTCTTTCTTTCTTTCCTTCTATCTATCTGTTGCCTCTTTCTTTCTTTCTTTCCTTCTATCTATCTGTTGCCTCTTTCTTTCTTTCTTTCCTTCTATCTATCTGTTGCCTCTTTCTTTCTTTCTTTCCTTCTATCTATCTGTTGCCTCTTTCTTTCTTTCTTTCCTTCTATCTATCTGTTGCCTCTTTCTTTCTTTCTTTCCTTCTATCTATCTGTTGCCTCTTTCTTTCTTTCTTTCCTTCTATCTATCTGTTGCCTCTTTCTTTCTTTCTTTCCTTCTATCTATCTGTTGCCTCTTTCTTTCTTTCTTTCCTTCTATCTATCTGTTGCCTCTTTCTTTCTTTCTTTCCTTCTATCTATCTGTTGCCTCTTTCTTTCTTTCTTTCCTTCTATCTATCTGTTGCCTCTTTCTTTCTTTCTTTCCTTCTATCTATCTGTTGCCTCTTTCTTTCTTTCTTTCCTTCCTTCTATCTATCTGTTGCCTCTTTCTTTCTTTCTTTCTTTCCTTCTATCTATCTGTTGCCTCTTTCTTTCTTTCTTTCTTTCCTTCTATCTATCTGTTGCCTCTTTCTTTCTTTCTTTCTTTCCTTCTATCTATCTGTTGCCTCTTTCTTTCTTTCTTTCTTTCCTTCTATCTATCTGTTGCCTCTTTCTTTCTTTCTTTCTTTCCTTCTATCTATCTGTTGCCTCTTTCTTTCTTTCTTTCTTTCCTTCTATCTATCTGTTGCCTCTTTCTTTCTTTCTTTCTTTCCTTCTATCTATCTGTTGCCTCTTTCTTTCTTTCTTTCTTTCCTTCTATCTATCTGTTGCCTCTTTCTTTCTTTCTTTCTTTCCTTCTATCTATCTGTTGCCTCTTTCTTTCTTTCTTTCTTTCCTTCTATCTATCTGTTGCCTCTTTCTTTCTTTCTTTCTTTCCTTCTATCTATCTGTTGCCTCTTTCTTTCTTTCTTTCTTTCCTTCTATCTATCTGTTGCCTCTTTCTTTCTTTCTTTCTTTCCTTCTATCTATCTGTTGCCCTTTCTTTCTCCCACTCTGTCTATTTGCCTCTTTCTTTCTCCCTCTCTATTTGCTCATTTCTTTTCACCTTATCTCATATTCTGACATAATATCAATGGCGTCTGCATCAGCACACGCGTTTTAGCTTAAGTGCCTGGTTGATTTCTCGCGAGATTGATCGACCTAGATTTCCTCGATCCTGTCTCCGATTCGCTTCACCTCCCAAAAGCTGCTCCATCAAACATCTCCTCCCTTCGCCAAATCCCCTTGATGTTCGCTCTCTCAATCACCACTGCTTTCGACATTGCTGCACCAACCAATCACTCACATGACACAGTGAAAGACAAGAGGCGTGACATGTCGGCAAGGGGCATCGGCCACCTGCGCTTTATTCGCCTCAAACTGAACTGTCATCGAGGAGGGTGGCGACCGAGACGACGACATTCGCATTGCAGAGAAATCCCATGCGTTTGACGAGACTTTAAATGACAGATTGGATCTGCCTTTAGTTATTTCTCCTGCTTGCTTCGCTGTTAGCGATTTTTAAAAAATTTTTTCTTTCTCTTTCACTTTTCATTGGCCATGTTTTTTTCTTTGTGTTCTTACTTTTATTTTTATTACTAATTCAGTCATTGATTTACTTTAAGGTTTAAATATTCGTTTTCTTTTACGCGTACATTTAATAATATTGTTTCTTTTACGCGATAATTTAATAAAAATATTTTACACGTATTATATCATCTCTTTCTCTTCGTTTATTCGACATTTGCATTGAGCCTGTTTGCTTTATTGATGTCATTTTCGCAGATCATCTGATAATATTATCAAGAAGCTCTTTAATGTCAGAAGAACTCAAGTAATGTTTACGATAGTATTTAACCCATGTATTAGGTCATAACACTCGAATATTTCTCTTTTGAAGGTGCAAGCTAACAATTGGCCTATTAAGGTGTGCTAAATAGCTTGATGGATGAAGGGAAACTTTTTTTTTTACCTGACCCGTCTGTGAAAGTTATCAAAACGATCTCTTTTTAAACCTTAAACGACAAGAAAACATCGGGATTGTTATGGTAACGAAGCTAAATTATGAAGAGTACGGCCGCTTGGCTCAGATTGACCTTGAATTCTGTCGCGCATACACTCTACGTTATAACGTTCTTGCTCACTTCCGTTGATTATGGGAGTGCTTGGGAGAAAAGTAAGTAGAGGGTAGACATCTCACCATGTCACAGAGATTCCATCAGCGACCATGTCTTTTGCAGCAATTCTTGGTTAAGAACATTATTTCTCCATAAATATAGCAAATTTTAAACACAGTATTCGTACGAATGCGCACAGTGTGACAGTATCGTTACATAATTTTTAAATTTCATAAACGAATGCGATTTTACATATTTTTTTTAATAAAAATTGATAAAATTGTTAATTATATAAATGCAAAATGTTTTTATAAAATTCTAGTAACGAAGTGAATTTGTGTAGATGTCAGTTTCCAGTACTATTTTTGATGGTCATTTGATGTAACGAACGACATACCCAAGTCATATTGTACATTCCTGTTTATATTTCTGAGATGAGGTGTTGTAACTATTTACATTATTTACATTGATCGGACTGTTCACCTCATCTCTGTTGTGTTATTCACGTCGTTTCGGCCGTTTATACGCTCCGGCCTTCTTCAGGTGATTGGAATATTGAGGACACATAACCCAGTAGATAAAAGCGTTGGTTGAAGTAATCCAGTGACTTTACCCAAAGAGTTGTGAGTTCAATCCCTGGCCACAGCAGAGGTTAACAAATCCTTGGAGGGTTGAATTACTACAGGGAAATGACTGAACTTAAATATGTATTTTAAGACACTATCCACTGATCGGTGATTTCTTGCTCAACTTGACGCTCATATTGTCTCATTTTGATGCCGATGTGATTTCCATCTTCGGACTGTCTCCTATAATTTGGATAGGAGTAATTCCGTTGTTCAAATTTAATTTAAATCAAAGGGAAAAACAGGGGGGCTTGTAATCTCGGGGCCCCCCTTTTGATAAAAAAATATACTTATCCAAATACCCTGGGAAATGTTGTTTTGGGATATATGTGTGTCTGTCTTCAAATTCCTACGGGGAGTTAGATAACAAACAGAGGCTACAACTTTATATATAGATAAGGAACCGATCATTTTCCCGCATCTTTAAAGACAGACCGTATATATGAGTTCCACTAGATGCCTTGGATAAAAGTGGAATCTCAAAAGACTTTCAAGGGAAGGAGCCTCCTTGTGGGAACACGATATTGCGATGTTTAACATCCGACGTCTGATCGGTGATGGAATGTGACTTATCTATTTTTTTTCATTTGATTTTTGCCAGTCAGTTATTTCTGTTAAAGCTTGGTCAGAGAGATCAGTTGCTACGATCTTGTCATCTCTATTTTTGGTGGTCCAGCTATATACCGTTGCATCATCTTCATAGAAATTTCCGAAAGTATGTTCTTAGACAGATCTCAAGGAAACTCATTGAGAGTAAAACCATACAATATGAAGAGAAACCTCGGTGTCCGCTCGGTGATGATGAAACTGCATTAACTTGTTTTGGAGATAATGAAGGTTAGAAGCCATTACCTCCTCATTGATCTGTGAGAGCTATGTTAGACGAGGGATAAGCTGCCAGGCACTGGTTATCTAGATTTTTGTAAGTGCATCCATAAACCATGATATAGTCTGCATATATATATATATATATATATATATATATATATATATATTAATGATCTGAGAATGTTCTTATGCAGAAATCGGGCAGGAACGAACAAAGAGCCTTTTGTGATGTCAACGAATACTCGTTTCATTTACGTAATGCTCGTTGTAGTAGAAATTTATTTGTGTGTATATATATATATATATATAGAGAGAGAGATAATGAGATAGACAAAAGGAGAATTATCTTAGCCGACGTGTTTCATCCTCTGATAGAATTATCATTTTTATTTTGCAATAAGTAAAAATGCTTTTCGTTTTTCAAGATTTTTATATTTAATAGATGCTCATAATATTAATCAGGCTAACAGAAAAGCTGCTAATGACGTAATTTAATGTTTAATAAACGAATGTGAGTAAATGATATTGGTATTTTTTAACACAATATTTAAACTGGTGAGCAGTACCTTCTTTAGTAAGGTGCGCCTGGTCAGGATCAGGTACAGCTGGTGGCAATGCTGGTGCCAATCATTTTGGGAAGAAAACTTCTAAAGCAAAGGTTTGAAGCAAAGTCCTTTGAGATGAAACCAATCATTGCAGCCAAGCGCGCCGCTCTCTCTGTGTACAAGACTACTAACGTAAAGAACTTTCAGACTCTTAGAACTCTAACGAGCAATTTGGAACAGACTGCTTTACGCCAATAAGTACTGGATCCAGCTCAGTGAAGACACCCAGACTGCTGCCATCACTGGGAACATCAGGGGAATGTACGATGATATCAAAAAGGCACTTGGACCAGTCCAGCCTAAGTCAGCTCACCTCAAATCTTCCACTGGGGAGGTATTCACTGACAAGAGCCAACAGATTGAAAAATAGGTGGAACATAATTCCGACCTCTACTCGAAACAGAACACCGTGTCTGCTTGCCAATCACGGATGTATTGGATACGGAGCCAACGTTGGGTGACCTCAACAAGGCCATTGACAGCCTGGCTGTGAGAAAGGCAGCAGGCATTGATGAATTACGACCCGACCTTATCAAGCACTGCAAGACAATCCTACTGCTCCCATTGCATGAAGTCCTCTACCAATGCTGGCAAGAGGGTGCTGTACCACGGCACACGAAGTACGCCAAGATCATAGCTCTACAAAAGCAAGGGCAAGAGAAGCGACTGCAACAACTATAGAGGAATCTCTCTTCTCCGCATTTTTGGCAAAACATACGCACGAATCGATCTCGTTCGATTACAGAAACTTGCAGGACAGCCTTCGCGCCAACAGATCGACAGTAGACATGATATTCTCTCTCCACTCCTGTACATCGCCTTTATCGATCTCGCGATGGTGTTCGACTTGGTTAACAGAGAGGGTCTATTCAAGATCATGCCTAACATAGGATACCCATCAAAACTGCAGAGCCTCATTGGATCCTTCCACATCAAAATGAAGAAGAGATTACAGTATGACGGTAGCACATCGGAGCCATTTGACATACACAGCGGTGTGAAAGAAGGCTGCGTCCTTGCCCCAACACGCTTTGGGATCTTCTTCGCCTCTCTTTTGAAGCATGCCTTCGAAACAAGAGAGGAGTCTACCATCCCAGCATATCGAACGGCAAGCTGTTTAATCTTGCACACCTCAAGTCCAAAAGAAAAGTACGAGAGGCTCTGATAAGAGACCTGCTGTTTGCGGATGATGTGGTAGTCGCAACTCATACACAAGATGAGCTCCATAAATCCCTTCCCTCAGGCTTGCAAGTACTTCGGGCTATCAGCTTGAAAAAGACGAATGTCCTAGAATAGGATGATGATGTGAGACCAATCATCACCGTTGAGGATTACGAGCTGGAAGTTATGAAGTTATGAACCAGTTCACGTACCTCGGGTCTACGATCAGCACCCTGGACACAGAAATAGACAAGAGGATTGGAAAAGCAACAACCACATTCGCTCGCCTCATCACGCGACTGTGGGAGAACCCCAAACTCTCAAGATAAAATTTGTGCTCTACAGTTCCTGCGTAATAAGCACACTTCTCTACGGAAGAGAGATATAGACGACATATGTCAAACAGAAGAAGCTGAACACTTTTCACTTGAGGTTTATCCGCCGCATCCTGAGCATATCGTGGAAAGACAAAGTGCCCAACATTGAATTTCTGTCTCACGTCAGCCTAACAACCATTCTCACCTGATTCTATAGCATCCTAAAAGATAATGAAGAAGGCTATGTGAGGGCCGCGTATCGCAATAGCACATTCGTTCTGCAAGCATGGCAAAGTGTGCTGAACTTGACAAGAAGCTCCGAATCAAGATAGTTGATGCGTACAAACAAGGCGATGGATATGCAACACTTTCCCAGCGTTGAAATATTCCTATATCGATAATTAGTGGCATTATCAAGAAGTACAAATGAGCCTCATTGGGTTGAAAAAAATTCAGGACTGGTAGAAAAACCATTAATTTCTGAGAGAATGGGAAGGGGAATTGTTAGTGGTTGTCAGAATTCTTACTTGACGACAAAAGACAATTTCAATGATGTAAATACATTATGGTTGAATGTATCGATGAAGACAATCACTAGATGATTTCATAGAGCAGAACTTCGAGCTTGTCGCACAAGGAAAACGCTCTTGATTATGGCTAAACACCTAAAATGCAGATTAGCTTAGGTTAGAACCTATCTAGGACATGAGTAAATATTGGAACTTTGTTTTATGGTCAGATAAAACCAAATTAGAATTATTTGGTCACACAAACTCCCGCTATCTATGAAAGAAAGCAAATGAAACTCAGAAACCTAAAAATATCCTCCCTACAATTAAACACTGTGGTGGCAACATCCTGTTTTGGAGATGTGGAAAGCACGGGGTGTCATGGATAAAGAAGAGTATTTGGCAATTTTAAAACATAATGTAAAACATAGTGCATAAAAGCTGTCTTTGAGGCGTCACTGGACGTTACACCATGACAATGACCCGAAACGAATTGTCACTAAATACTTAGAGGAAGACAAAATTAAAGTAATGGTGTACCCCGCACAAAGTCTTGACTTACAACACATTGAAAGTTTTGGGGTACATTTGAAAAAAAATATCAGAAACAAGACCTGAAGAATTTGGATGAACTAGTAACTATTGTCATGAAGAATGGAGCAAAATACTTATCAGTGTGTGTAGTGATCTTATAAGGAACTATAAAAATGATTAAAGGCAATAATCAAGAATAAAGTTTATTCAATTGACTATTGTGGCAAGTGGCCAACAATTTAGTCCAATATTAAATTTTATATTTGGTGTTTTGTTTTTGAAAGTTTTGTCATGGGCATCACTACACATTCTTTCAAATGTATTATTTCATCATTTATAAAAAATGGACATGAAGTTTCCATAAAAATTTGATATTACAGCATTATTTGTAATTAAGGAAGTGGAGGTGAATAATTCTGTCCACAACTTTATATAGTGCTGACTACTTCCAAATTAGCACTAAGTTTCCGGTTGGTGGGGGGAACTGGCTGGTTACATTCAATGCCTCGATGACCTAAGTAGTTATATTCCTTCACTGTCGATCAGACCCCAAACAACCGCCAGTCAAGGAAGCACTTTGCCTTGAGAGAATATTGGGCCTCAAACTGGCACCCAACCTGAAGTGGAACTCTTATATACGATACATCGCTAAAGATGCTGGTAAAATCTGTTCAATGTAACGCTCCAGTAAGTACCTGGCTGCTCATGCTATCATCTACCATTATAAGGGCCATATCAGGCCGAAAATGGAGTACTATTGCCATATTTGGACGGCAATTGCCCAGTCTTCACTTTCCAGTCTTGATAGAATTCTAAAGATCCTTGTTGAAGAATTATTTCCACACCCAACCTATCTCTCACAGGAAGGATCCGGCGTGCGTGTCACTGCTCTATTGCTACTTCCATAGAAAGTGATCGGCCAAACTACATTCCTTGGTTCCACCATGTCTACCCGTCACGGTTTGGACCAGACATGCCACTTACATTGTAACAAAATACCCCACCCCTTATTCGATCGGCAATAAGTTCTACTCGAACATCTTCCCGCTAACCACTGCTCTGTGGGACATCCTTACAAGAGAATGTTTCCCCGATCATAACAATCTTAAACTGTTGAAGTCTAGATTTAACCGATTTCTTCACCTCTTATCCATGTAAACTCCCCCTTAATGAAACCCTGTAGTTAGTGGCCCCTTGGCCTTGTACAGGGTGAACTTTAAAAAAATAAATTAGTAAGCTTACACGTGTGGTACGCATTGAAAGAATACAGTGATATTTTTTTGACGACACACGATAGAAACGTCTTTTTAAAAGTGGCAAACCAACCAACTGAAACATCTTTAGCAGTATCAACTTTGATGCGGTCACAAAGAGGAAGATGTAAGATCAAAAACCGAAGATAACTACTTCGAAAGGGTTATTTAGCGCGAAGATGTCGTTGTATGTGTACGAAATCCAGCGTATGAGAATGTTAATGGTAGATGCACGCCAAGAAATTCACAAGCAATATATTGAGTAGGTATATACACTTTTTCTCTTTTTTGTTTTCCTTCGAATTTTGGGTAATCACGATGTGTCTAGATTATTTTCAAGAGCAATATAGATAAAAAGAGGTTTAATGATAGATCCAGATTAAGATATTTAGTGAAATATTGGAGGCATATATAAAGTGAACGGAATAGATGTAAAAAGACTGATAAATCGAACTGTACAGCTCGTTAGACATCGGCGCTGTGAAGTGGAGGCAAGGAGGGTTATCGGGTGCAAAGTAAGCACAGCACGTGCGCGAAATCCATCTTATTGATGGATACGCATCGCCATAAACATAAACAGTTTCCTTTTAATCCTTACACCACTTTCTACTTCCTTATTTATTTTTTTTATATTTTTAAAATGGCCTTGTCTCTTTTCTCGCAAATGATTTTAGAATACATGCATCCCTCGATTAATGTGCTGAAACTTTTATATACCAAATTTCGATTAGTGCTTACATAGTACTCGTTTAGTGCGGTAAAACGTTCTGCAGTTTAACCATAGTTATTGAAAACTGACTGTTTTTATAGTTACCGGTGTACAAATTAACAGCACTAATCGAGAGATTCCTCTAATCATATTTACCATACCTGACAAGAAAAAGATATTTCAACTACTGTTGCCACCTGAGTAGCTGGCCCCTACGTCAGTGTCGCCACAGTAGCTCGTCTTTAGATCCACGTTATTCATGCTGGCTTAGTAAGTACACTATTTTCAGTAACAACCTGCTACGCTCGATTTCGGGAAATTTGAACATGGAAACCATGAAATACTCTGGCAGATTTCTATAATCTCCGCAAATACTCCCATCGATATATGCTGGCTGGAAATCAGATATGTGCTCCAGAGACATATTTTCTAGTGGCTTAAATCGTTGGTTGAAATATATATCTTGTTACCTGGCAGATGTCTGTTTAGTGTCTAGGGCTGATGTTGCTGCAAATTTTAGTGGATGAAGCGAACGAAAAATGCGAAGATGGATAAAGCTGGTGACGATTAATCGATATGAAATATCTTAAAATTGGAATGAGAACAATCTGCAACTTTGATTCTGGTTCGGAATTCGAAGCAGGTTACTGAGGATCATAACAGACACATGGCGAAATCCGAATTGTAGAACGACTGAAACTTTTGAGGATAGCAGCTGTATTTCGAACTATATTCTATTTTGCTTTTACCTTGTCAAATTACTTGAGATTTTTAGCAACACATCGTGTATATATTGGATTGGAAGAAAAAGTACGTCGCGTTTTTTCAATAGGTGGCGTTTGAGTATGTGATCTCGTTTTACACGTGAGTGAAATTTATTACATATATACATATTCTGAAAGAAGGCAACTCGAGGCGGTGTTTTGTTAAGCTTGTCTCGCTAGAACAATTACGACTGAGTAGTGAGTTCGATCCTCACCGCGTGTCCCATACTTTCGGCCTTGTGCCACATCTAAGCTACAGTTGGAAAATTGCTATACATATTCTGAAAGGTACATTTCAACGCGTCTGTCTGTACGGTTCGTGTGCAACGTTAAAATAAAAACGGCGTAAAAGCAAATTTTTATGTACTGTTTATGGAGATGGTGTCATAACTTCTAGTACTGTCTTTAAGACGTTTGCTCGGTTTAGAAGTAGCATTTTATAAGTAACCCAGGTCACACGACACTGAATATTGCAGAAATATTTCATATATCTCACGTGGCCGTTGTAAAGAAATTGAAAAGACTTTGATGCGGGAATCGATACGATGTTGTTATTTTTATTTTATTTTATTTTATTTGGTGTCTCGAAAGTTAAAGGAAAAGATTTTTTTGACCGTATTCCTATCTGCGACGCATTTTCAAAAGAATTTTTACAACAAGACTGAGTGAAAACGGTCCTAGGGAAAATATAAGTCAGTGTTAACTACTCCAAAAGCCACTCTTTATCCAAAATATTTCATGCTGTGTATCAGGTGGGATTGCAAAGGAATCGTGTATTCGAGTGCCTCCGTCAAAATAAAAAAACGCTGAACTAATTAATGGCAGTACCTTTCCGAGAATTTGTACGGGATATCCCCCTACATATGGCGTACCACTCGATCTTACTTTTTCGGGTTACCATTTATTTATTAAGTACTTTAATTCAGTAAACCATACATTTTTTTAAAAATTACCAATACATTTTTAAAGCAAAATTACCAACAATAAATGTTGTAGCGAAATGACCAACAACACATTTTATCTGAAGTTGAAGCCATGCAACTATGTTCTAAATATATTCAGCATTAAATAGCTCATAGAGGTTGATATGCTGCTAAACAAAATCAACCAACCAACAAGAACTCTTTCAGGGTTTTAATCCATAGAATATATAATTTCTTAGATGAAACTGTATTTCAAAATATAACTTCCACAAAACTACAATTTAAAACACACATATCATCGCCTCATAAAATTGTGTCCACACAAAGAAGTATATGCACGAAAGCTGAGTAACATATACCATGTATTCACTTGTGAAAGTAGAATAACATAGAACATTCTTTTTAATTACTTCAAAGCTGCCAAGATAATTAAATTTTGGTCTGAATTAACCTATATGGAGCTGTTGTGCCGTTAAAAAACATCAATTTGGTATCTTTAAAAAAGTAAAATTTCACAGATTTTGATCTCAATATTTTTTAGGAACTCTTGAATCAGGTTTTCATTAGAGAAAATTATCCCCATCATATCGTTTTGCAGCTAACCAAAATGTAATTTGCTGATGCTAGATTTAGTGAATATAGACTGTAGAATAGAACAGACCAACCGAATTCAATTTGTGTGTGTGTGTGCGCGCAGATTTGCCACGCCTTGGAGGATAATATTTTTTGCTACTGATGAGGGCAGGGTTCCTTTTCAACCAAACTTTTAGGGACATTTTAGTTTCTGGACGTATAAATTTGCTTTTAGTTTTTCATTGTATTTTAATAACTCTAAATGAAGAATCCACCAGCGGAAGCCTGCAAAATCACAACATTAACTTTCTTGGATGTAGCGCACATTTTTTGCGGTCTGTTGTGCAGATTTACCTTTGTCAATCCACTGCCTGTTGCGTTATAAATTATCAAACCCATTTTTTTCATCACGTGTTATATTGTTATAATACAATGTCCCACACTCCCTATCGCCTAACGATATCAGTAGATATATAGAGTGAGCACAGGATATATCTGGGCTTTGCTTCGAGAATTACTAGCCTGCTACCCGATTTCAGTAGTGTATTCTCTTTTACAATAAACCTCTTTTTTCATCTACGCGCGTGTTGCTGTTTCCTCACTCGAGTACCACTTTTGTCTGTTTGTAACCTCTTTAAGGATACAACAGAAATATATAAGGAGCAACTTTTGAGGATGATAAATTCGACGACATTAATCTTGGTTCCTAAAATCGGAAAATATTTATGACTCATCCTAATATATTCATTTATTCTGTAGTTTTATGATAAAAAAAGAATGTATTTTATATAACGAAAATTCTGCTAATGTCTGTGTTGATCTAATGTTTAGAGGCGATTTCGCTTTCTGCGATATCAGACATCCGTTGCCAATTCCAAAGAAAATCAGTTCATTAGTTTTACATACGACTGAAAACAGTTCATTAGTTTTACTTACGACTGACGTCAAAGAGCATTAGTAGTGATGCTGTCAATTTGGAAATAGAAAAACTTTGTTAGAAACAAAGAAAAGTGCACTGAAATGTTACGTTATATCTGTCCTCGTATATAGCTGTGGATGCTGGACAATTTCTTCAAAGAGGAAGGGACTTGAAGCAACAGAAATATGGTTTTACAGGAGGCTGAGGATACCATGGCCCGAATATGTGAGCAACGACGATGTTTTAGAGAAAATGGAAACAAGACTGAAGATCCGAAAGCGAAAGTTGAAATTTCTAGGGCCCATAATGAGGAAAGAGCCCTTGGAAAATCTGATACTCACAGGTCAGATTGAAGGCAAAAGGGACATAGGAAAATAATGCATAACACACTTCGTGATCTTGAGTAAATGGATGGTAGATCAAGGTTTAAGAGAAAAAAATCAAAATGCTAAAATTTATTAAGAGCTATGACACACAGGAAATTATGCTGCCATAATCGCCTACGTCTTGAGGGGGAACACGGTACATAAAGAAGATATGCTTCCTTTAATTTCTCGGTTTAAAAATAAAGAAAATCGTATGTTGAGACAGGTAAGTTTTTAGGCAACAACAATCTTTTGAGTATGTATTTTTACTATCATTTCACGGACCAAGGCGATAAAGCCCCCAAGACGTAAGGTCTTACCGAGAATAAAAGAATATGAGAAAGATCATAATTAAGTGATGATGATTGACATTGTATTTCAGTTTTTGCTAATAAAAGTTGTCTGGAGAACACAAAAACATGAAGAGTTCTACAAACGATAAATGCCAGAGAAGAAACTGTTATAGACAGATCTAACATATTAAACTTCAAAATGATGAGACCTAGCCGCCAATTTAGTACGGCTCTTAAAGAAGAAAGGACCATCAAAATAAAATCGAAAGACTATCAGAATATTTATGAGAAAAGAAATCTGAGGTCCAGTACTAGTCACAGTTTCTGGCATGCATGTTGCTTCATATCTCCCGCTGATAAACGCAACTAATGTTGTGTACGTTCTCATCTAGTCAAAGTTAACGCTGTGAAATATTCATACACTTAATATTTGTTTATACATAAGATTCTTGGATGATTGTGTTTATAATCAAATATTTATTCACATCGTTTCCACATAATAACCAATGATTTATGGATCAAGCGAATCTGAACCACAAAAGAGGCAATTCCTGAAACTGGGAGGTGTCTGTTTAGTGTGGCATTAGACCAAGTATGATACAAAAAATAGACTCGAACTCACTCGGTAATATTGGTCTGTGATAGTATCTTGTTAATCGTTGCCTCATCTCATATTAAGGTGTTCTAAAACATAAAATATATTGGAGAGTTTATCTGTAATTTTGATCCCGATAGTCATACTTTTTCACCCCCCTAAAAACTTGTATAATGGAAAAAGCTTTAGTGTAATGCGTTTCGAACTTTAGGACTTCATCCGACTAAATCGATGCGACTACACATGCGCACACGAAAGAGAGGCGACGCTGGGTATTATAAATGTTTCCATCAGTCTTATTATTAAATATCCCACACTGTGATAAAAGATCTGCCAAGAATGGGGAAACGCTCTAAGTACCTGGACGCAAATTTACCGTGGATGATCTAGTCATAACAGCACTTTGTAAATTGTTTTCTCTTTTAAGTAGAGCAGCATTTTTCAAATCAAAATTGTGGTCAGTCTCCTTAGGGCAAATGTAATTAAAAGGGAAAGAAATTTATAAAGACTAAAGTTTAGTCGCAAGATCATCTCCAGTAAATATGTGTGCAGGTTCTTACAACATTTCACCCTCCTTAGCAGATCATCTGTTATCACAATGTGGGATATTTAATAACAAAAAATGACAAAAATAGAAACGAGAAAAAGAAACTAAATAAAATTGGGTAAACTGACGCGTTCGGTGGCGGAGGGATGTATTTAACAAAAATTGCTTTTTTTCACTGCAAATTATTCATTATATCATATTCAAGTATTTTTCCCAAAACATTATAGCCGATTACACAATATTAATTTAGTTAATAGTTTGTAACCATGCAATGAGAAGAGGCAACATAAACCTTAGATTTTTCTGCGGAATATCATTACATTATTGTTACATAATTATAATGAAATCATTAACGTTATTTGTCAAAAGAATTTTATGATTGGTCGTATATTTAAAATATTACTTTTGTAGGCTTTCTTTCTTAAATGGAATGAGATCGTTCTAAATTGCAGAATTTCGCTATAGCCCATTAAAATGTCTGAAACAAAGCACTTTTAAAAACAATGGAAAAGAGGCAACAAAACTTTAATGAAATAGCTCCAGTTTAGCTACAAAACTAAGTTTTCTAAGTTGAAAAAAGTATTCTAAAATGCTTCCAATAACAAAGGAGAAAATAAAGGAAAAATGCCTAACAACAAATCGAATATAATAAAATTGATATTATTTTTATTTATGTAACTAAAAGCAAAATTGTCAACAATGTTTCCATAAAACTTCATATTCCTTGTAAGAAATTCTTAATGAATATTATTATTATTATTTGCTTAAGTGTAAGGCAGTCCTACATTTACAATTCCAAGAAAAGAAATGTTGATTAAAACTGCCTAAAACCTTTAAGCGCGTATTGTTGCAAAACCGTTCGGAAAGTTACTCTGTATTTTTCTAATCATATTTTTATATTTCAGATTTCTCCCCAGGACAGTTTCAACAATTATGTTTATAGTTTTCATTCATATTCTCCTCCTGTATTCTATATTGAAAAATATATCATAATAAAAATATAAGTGCATAGTGACTTTCCGCCCATTCTGTATATGGGTATGTATGTGAGATATATATATTCAAAATTATTTATTAACTATAATTTTTACAAGAAATGTATATGAAAGGGAAGCGTTTAGCATATTTCATTTACAATTCGGTATGAGCACCACATTTCGCTACCAGCTTCTCGTGCCGTCTAGGAATCGCGTTGACTGATTTCACCAGGAACTCGTATGCTATGGAAGACATAACTTCTTGTATTCTCCCTGCAAGTTCTTCCAAAGTCTTGATTTAGTATAGTATACTTGCTATTTTAACTAAACCCAAAGAAAAAAGTCACACTGTCTTAAGTCAGGACTCTTAAATAATACATAACATATGGAGTTCATTTTCAATAATATATATATATATATATATATATATATATATATATATATAGATATGACGTGTCTCATTAAATAATTTAGACAAGTCTTGCCTACTTATTTTTAATACGATCCTCTCGTAATTACAAACCAGCTTCTTAGTATACTTAATAAAGGAAGAAAGATAATTACCATCTTGATGCATGTTCATAATATTCCAAGCACTTTCGACATTAGCACAATGTATTCATCAAGGTCTTGTTTTTCTAAGACAAAATTGTTGTGTTCATCTGAAAACCAAGTTACTTACTGTACTGTACAATTTTAAAATTTTATCATGTAGACACACGTGCAAACGTAAAGTGGTGATAACTAAGATATTGAAAAGTATAAATAATTAATATTTAAAACTAATAGTTAAAACAGATATTTTAAACTATCTTCTGCAAACATTTAAAAAATTTTTGTACAGTATTCATAATTCATTTTATTAAGTGTTGAATTACTCTAATATAAATAGCTTCAAGAATTTTTAGTTTGTTTTATTATTTTCATAAAAATTATAGAATTCAACAAGAATGTTTCTAAATTGCGAATGTGAACAGAGATGGTGTTGTAAATGTTGAGAGACGTTAGATGCATCATTCAAATGAAAATTCAACCTTAGAGACAACGTAGTAGTGGTATAGCTGACATATCCTTTTTTTTCTGTTACAATCTCTTAAGGAACACTTAAATTTATATACAATGTTGGTTTTCTACAACACGTAAGTTGGTGGGGAGGAGTCATTACGAATGATCAAACTGGATATATTGTATTTAATATAGCACATAATTAATTTTATTATTACTAGGATCTTAGTATTGATTAGTTTTTTAGGATATTTCCATCTGGTTTATAATTAGAATATATTTGATTTCGATAAAAAGATCAATGTTTAGAGTTGAAGAAGTATTATATTCTATTTGCGTTATATTAAATTACTAATAGCACATCTTATTGTCCATCTTATGTGTGTGTGTGTATGTGCATGTGCGTACATTCTTTAGCATAAGTAAAACAGCGCTTTACTGTAACAAGGTTATCTTCTTTTTATAACATATGGGATTGCATAATGCTACAGTTCTTTATTGCATTAACACTTGATTTATGGTCAGAAAAATTGTCATTGGAATTTTAACAAACATTTTGATAGCATTTTTGTAATGAATTAGACTTAGAATATAGCGGTGTGGAAATCCTCACTTTCACATAGACGAAAGTCCCAGCTTGTCGTTTAATTCCATTCTATTCCGAACGGGTAATTTATAAAAGTGGGTTGTAGTAAAACAGTAATAAGACATTCCAAAAATCAGGGACATTTGCCAACAAGAAGAGAAGTGGACGTCTGAGGAGAACGAGTGCTAGAGATGAAGTTTTGGAAGCGTGATCCCCCAACAATCTCTTGTATGAAGGTACGTGCTGATCTGCTTCCAGATGGTACAAATTTCTGTTCTGTGACAGTTTCTCATCGTCTGCGATTTGGATTTAGTTTGATATCGTTCAAACTGGCCTGTCAAACACGACTAACTGCTGCAGCGAAATCCCAGCCCCTGACATTTGCTAAGCAACATGAAACCTGGAGAATAGAAAACTGGAGCAAAGTTATGTTTTAAGATGAATCTATTCTGCATGATTTCCTTTATACATAAAAATCATTATATCACATATTTTCTTGCTTTCTTTCTTCTTTCCTCATTCATTCAGTCTTTCTCCCTCATTCTTTTCTTTCTTTCCTTATTCTGTCTTTCTTTCCAGATTTTTTACTTTTTTCTTTCTTTCTTTCTCCCTCATTCTTTTCTTTCTTTCCTTATTCTGTTTTTCTTTCTCATTCTTTTCTTTCTTTCTCATTCTTTTCTTTCTTTCTCCCACATTATTTTCTTTCTTTCTCCCACATTATTTTCTAGTAAGAAATTTCATGAAAAGGATACCATTCTGACCACGAAACAGCCACCAAGCGAATATGATTTTCAGTGCCATATCCAAATCTTTAACAGCTGGGCTCTACTTCTTACCTCCAAGAACAACGACGAATGGTGTAATGTAAGTGTAACTATTGCAGGAGAAACTGAAATTGCATATGCATATTCATCAATGCACTGTATTTATACATGATTGTACCCCATGCCACCGGTCAAAGGTCGTTCAGGTGGTTTTCAATCGTATCAACGTGACAACACCAAACCGGCTGTGGAAAATGCCGTTCAGAACTCAATTGAAAACTAATGGAAATTTGTTGAAAACAAAGTTGCAGAAAAAACAACTTTCAACTATCGAAACACCGAGTGTGGTTATTAAAAAAAGTTTGGACAAAATCTTGCGTGACAACTGTAACAACATGATTCTCAGCAGTAATCACACGCAAAGGTCATAAAAATACTGAACTCTGGACTATTTTGCTTGAAAAGAGTGAACATAATCATGTGAGAATTTTCACTTTCTCATAAACTATATTTTACTTTATTCTTTTGAACTTCAAGATTGTAAAATTACAAGTTGGTCTTAAACTTTTGTCATATGATCTTAACTGCATCAAAACAATTATGCCCATAACAATAATTCTAAAGCTGTTCCATATAAAATAAACTGTCACGAATATTCCTTACAATATATTGGAAATTAAAAAAATATCTATGAACACACGAAGGATCTTTATACTTAAAAACAAGGCCGAATTTAATGCGGAGTATGCGAGCCCGTAGTCTCGGCTAAAATTTCCCCGTAGATCCTGTATAAAACGGGGTCGGGTAGCTGTTTCCCGGGACAAGACTCTGAACTTCGACATAGCCTCATCTGGGTTTCTCTCTGCTCAGGGGCAGAGCGTTTGACCAGCACAACGGGAGACAGTCTCCAACTCTAGGCCAACATAGAGTATTTACTACTGTAGTTATGTGAATGGAGACATACCGATTATCGTCCGTAGGTATGCTGCAATACAAATTATGTCATACCGACCCATTTTTTTCTTCTTGCCTTGTAGTGATAAAGCTATAACTACTTGACTGTACTCCTTTTACACGTGAATACTATTTCTATAATTTTAACCTAATCATTTGTTACTTAATTACTTATCTTTGCCTTGGATTATATTCTATTGTCTCATATTATTTTGCCCATTTCTTTAATTGTGTTCACACCATGCAAGACAGTAATGCCACCAAAATACAAGGGTTGCAGAGTGTGGAAAAATTAGAGACAGAAAAATTACTAATGAAAAAAATAAACATTAATCTGGAGGACAGTAGATAGATTAACATTTCACATCATTTTTTGCATGTTAAAGTTGGCTGGAAAGTATGAAACTGGAAGAAGTGAGAAAAGAAAACCCAAAAACTTACGGTTACATCTAGCCAGATCAACTGTAAATTGATGAGCTCTCGACGTCACTCTAGTAGTGAGCTTAAAATTCAAAAAATGCCTAGCGAAGAGTTCACCCGAAAAATTACTATGAAAGTATTGATAAAAAAGGCAAAGGGGAGGCAACCTTACGACGGTGGGCAATTGACTGAAGCCGAGACGCCAGATCAGGACCGATAATATTGCCGATTCTTATTTTTGCTATTGAGAATTCTGCCAATGCCGCTTAACGATGTTTGCTTCCTAAACAATACAGAACAATATACACGTGTCAATTTCGAATTTTTTCGACTATGATTTAAGATGTTTTACGATTATGGGGATCTTACATTCGAGAGTGAAATGTGCGTGTAAATCAGTCTTATCACAGCGGTATTAAAATCTGTCAATACTGCTCCGAATCCCGATGTGAAAGGAGGTGGAATGGGCGCAAGGTTACCACATCCATCTGATAAAAAAAATTCTCTATCTACAGACAGTCCTTCAGAAGATGGACAAGCATCTCACCTCTGGTATCGTACCGATGGCCTCTACCCCTGTTGGTATGAGAGGTAGGAGACTGTTTAAAAATATCAATCCAAATCACTCGAATAAATATTATCCTAGCTTGTTTATACTCTCATCGATGACACATACCAACAAAGTTTAAAGATATAAATATCTTCCTCATTTATCACAGCCGGATACTAAGTAATATTGTGTATCTATGATATAGACATTTTTATTCAGATCTGTCCATTTTGTTTTATTCTTCAGCTTTTCATACGCTTTACGTTTAGAATAGCACAATTGCTGGCATAACATATTTTATTACTGCAGCAAAAAACCCTGGTATGAAGAGAGTTCTTTTCTGAAATCCTTAACAGATGCCAGACATGTTTCAAATAAAGTTACAGACTTTTTATATAATCTGGAAATTTAACAAGTTCAACATTTGAGAATCCTGTCATCGCTAAGAACTCTTATTTTAACCATGTGTCAAATTAAGCTAATATTACTCAACGAGTTTAATCATGAAAAATGGCATTTTCCATGTTATTTCTTAATGTCTTGCTATTATTAGATCATCGTATATGAGTCCCGTAAATCTATGACAGTTTTGAAAACACTTCTTCTCACATGGCTCGCTGATCAATCTACGTCATCTGAAAAATGGATTTTATTTCAACAAAATCTACATTAGTGAGACAGAACGTGATCTACGTTCATGATATGAACGTTTGATATTGCATATCTGTATCTTTTTAAAATTAAATGTTACTAATTTTAATTCATTTTTAATATATATTCATTTGTTTTCATATATATATAATACATACATTATTTATTTATATAATATAAATTAGGTGTATTTAAGCAGCAAGAAGTCATCCAAACAGACTCTGTTAAATACATTTTCGCTTCAAGTATTTTTCGTCAAAATGAGTCATTATCAAGAACTGAGTTCTAATTGTTGTATTTTGGTTGTCTGTGATACGAATTGCACCACGTCTAAACAAGTAACAATACACTCTGAAGGAGTGTTAGTGCATGTGGCCAGTGTAAGAATTTAGTGCTGTGGTTCGATTATTATTATTGCAGTACAACTTTGCAAAGGCATAAAAATTTATAAATACTTTTTTTGTTTTTCCTATAATAGATATTTGTAGTCCTGAGTTTATATGTAAAATGGACACTGGTGTCAAAACAAAGCAATGAATGTTTTTTTCATGCTGCAACTCATCGCTCAGGACATGTGTATTTCGTTTTGGTTGGACTATTTATATATACTTGTCAGTGGTGCATTGTGGATAGTAAGGTCTATTGTATTAGCCTGACACGTTTTTGAGTTGACGGTATAGGTTATGTTTCAAATTATTGTAGAGGCTATTGAAGAGAAATAACTGAATCTGGGTGTGATTATTTGCAGCTATTTTATAACTTTTTACTTGTTATTTATTATTGATTACTTATTTGTTGTTGGTTATTATTCTATTGACTTGGGTTTATATGTTCGTTTGTCGTTTGATAATTTGTTTATTTGTATTTTACATTATATATTATATTTTAATTTACCTATAGATATAGCAAACCTTAAATCTATATTGTTATCATTATTCACATATATAATCCTAGTGAGCCAAAAACTACCTACTTACCCTGAAGATCTATTTAGGTGAAACCTAGGTAGGTAGTTTCTGGCTCACTAGGATTTTTATACTCTGCTCTACTTAGTGTATTTGAGCACTTTACGTTTTTTCTTGTTTTACTCGATTGTTTTTGTTTTTCTTTGTACTATAAATTACGACACAGGGCGATTTTTTTGGGGGGTGGCTACTTGGATTTTGATATTATTGATATGATTATATTAGTCTTTTCTTTTTTCCTCGAATTTTTTCCGCAATTTGTTTTAATATATTTTTATTCGATGATTGTACTATCCGTATTCTTTGTTTTTTTTTTTTTTTTTTTTTTTTTTTGCACCAGTCGAGTATAGATATTAAAATTACATACATATATATATATATATATATTATTGTGTGCGTGTTTAAACAAATTTCCAGTTTAATCTTATTTAATTTATTCTTCTAGTAATCAAAATTACAGTTAGTTCTGCCAGTGAAAAAAGGCAAGTCTAAATAATAGTAATATTTTTAAGTTCTCTCACTTGAAGTAAAAAAAATTCTGAAGCCGGGTCATCGGTGACACATTTACAAATTGGTTTTATTTCCTTATACAGGATATTCAATTTATATAGGTAGGCAGGTATGTCCATAAAGCCGTAACCTAATGATAAAAAAACAATGTTTCTTTTATGCGGCAAATATTTATTTTAAATATTTATCTCAATGTAATTAATTTACTGATTAATATTAAGCATATAAATCCAAAGCTATATAAAGTGCAAGCCATAAATGGGCATTCAGCTAATAACTATACGTCAGGCTACAAACATTTTGCTGCATATTCGGTGATACCTCACGATTAGAAATATATATCTACTGTTGCTGGTAAAGGAAAACAAACACATGCACTTATACATAGATGCAAATCTTTATGTAAATTATGGTTAAATAAACATTCATTCTATGTTTTTGTATATGTGTGTGCGTATGTTCACACTCCTTATATATATATATATATATATATATATATATATATACAAGCTCTATCCAGGATATTGTCAACTTTTGCCTCATGCATATAGCATACCTTAAAATTATATTTTGTCATATATTTGGTTGAAGCAAATCCCGAAATATAATGATTTATTTATTGCTTTATAGGGCTTCCATAAATTCAAAATTCATACTTTCACATTAATAAAAGTGTCTTAACTGATAATTGAGGAATTCCTTTAAGTATTAATTTCATTTCCAAAACAAAATTATTTATGGTCGAGTGTCATTTAAAATTTCATAATGTGGTGTGCTAATTTCGTTAATATAATTTTCAGTATTTTACTATTTGTTGGATTTACTAAATACATCTACGGCCTTCGTTGTACTTGAACGAGGTACTGTTATTTACCCATGCAGAAAAACAAAAGTATATAATGTCTAGGGAGAACTTCAATTAAGTATTTATATATATATATATATATATATATATATATATATATATATATATATTGTTAGGAAACAATTTAAAAATCAAATTCATTTATTAGAGAGGCATGTAGTAAAGACGTTATTAAATTTCAATAATTATTTCTATAGATTCTTTTATTTATGTCCATCGTAATCCCGTCACGTTTACTATAAAAATAGTGTAATCAATGTGTATAAATTCATTAGAAGTTTTTGTCATTAACTGCCTTACCACTGAATTGCGGTCGGTATCAAGAACGAATGAGAAACACTTTTTTACGACTTATCTAGCGATTATGGATTATTTAATCTCGAAACACATTTTTGTATTGTATTGTATTTAATCATTTTTTGCGAGTTAATAATGCATTAACATTTTTTTAGAATAACACACACACATATATATATATATATATATATACGCACACACACAATTTTCGTTAAAGATGACTGTACTGCGATTTAGCATTTAATGTATTTTTTCTTGTGGTCGTAAAAGTGTTTTCTTTATTGACAAAAGTGTCTAAAAACCGCCCAGAAACTGAATTTATACATAAAAACAATAACATTAACATCTTCTATACAAGCCAAATACACGTTAACTATAAGCAAAATCAATTTGCTTTTAAAATATCATAAAGAATCATAAACCCCAGTCGGCCAGAACAAGAAAATTAAATTATCTATTACAAAAAATTAAAAACAGCTAACCTTGTAACATACCTGCATAATAAAAATTATAGAGAACCAATATTATTTACGAGTTTAAATGTCCCTTAAATAATTGTGTATCAGATCGAACCAAACTCATAAAAAATTATATTGATTATACTAATACATGACTATCTAGACATCTCATGTTACACCTACCCGATCATAACTAAATTAGAACTCATTTAAACACGCAGGAAAACCTACCAACATATTACTAGAAAACACAAATAAAATAGCCTCACCCACATGTAAAAAAAGATTAAAATATAATAGAAGCATTAACAAAAAAAAGGAAAAAAACAACACCCGATAACATAAACTATGAAACAAATGTGCTGACCGTGTTTAGAAAATAAAACATTCTTATAACTCCTCTAACAAAAAATATTCAGTTACAGATAAAAAAATAAAAATCGTCTTTAATAATGGCTAAAAGAATAGACGAAAGCGCTCGGATATGCAGAACATTTGGACAGTTTATACACACTTTCTGTTCCGAAAATAAAACACTTGTACGAACACAAAGATTAAATAAAATGTTTAATCGTAGTACCTTGTTTAATTACCCTTTTATACAAGTTTGGTTAAAAAGACTGACAAGGTACTCCTATTATTTTTTTTAATTTAATTTTTCTTGTGTTCCTATATTTTTCTCTCTCTGGACATAAATTACGCAGAAATTGTCCTGTATGTCCGAGCGCATTCGCTTATTCTTTTAGCCATTACCAAGGATTATTTTATTTTTACTTTTTATATGAATGTATGGATCGTTTATGCATGTACCTAGACTTACAAGAATTGTTTGTAAACACGGTCAATACATTCTGGTTGTGTTCATAGCTGATGTTATTGAGTGCTGAGGGTATTCTTCATTTTAGAAACCTTATAAAGAAATATACAGCACCCGTCGACAAAAGTTTAATTTATCTACGACAATAACTGTAAAACTGCCAACCTCATCGTCAACAATTACTCATCTGCAAGATCCAAATTACAGTGAACCAATATTATTTTTTGTATTTACATGTTCCTTAAGAAACTGTATTCCTGATCAAACGAAATTTGTGAGTGATGATATTGAATATACTACAACATGCTTAAGACGTTTCACATTACATCTCCCTGAACATAGCTCTGTTATGTCTCATTTAAATATACACGGAGACCTACCATGCTGCATCCGCAACATATTCGTTGACAATAAAATATAATAGCCTCACCCACATGTAAAAAAAACAAAAAGCTAACACTATTGGAAGCATTGTTAGTAAAAAACAAAAATCATTAAGAACTAAGAATACGGCCACAATGAGCTGATCGTGTTTGGAAAATAAAACACTTATAACTCTAGATACATACATAAAAAATATCCACACATTCAGTTAAAAGCAAAAATGAAATAATCCTTGATAATGGTTAAAATAATAGCCGAAAGGGTTTGGACATAGAGTACATTCGAATAGTTTCTACATAATTTATGTTCAGGAAAAAAAGTCTAAGAAAACAAAAATGAAATGAAAAAGAAAATAACCACAGTAACTTAGTCATTTTAACAAAATGCACACACACACACACACATATATACGTATACATATATATATGCGTTTTCTAGACACCAGGAAATGTTTGTCCCTAGTGTCTGCATTAATAAATATCACTAAATACTATTTCCAAACGAGCATAGACCTGTAGTAGCTTATAATATAACTTGCTCTGTGACTTGATTTTACTATATCTGGTGTTTGGGGGTCGTGTCTAGCTTAGTTTTTATTTCAAAATATCTTATCGGAGCCAAAATGACGGCACTCGTGAGAAAACCTAATCAGTCTTTATAATCATTTAGTTGCAGTAAATGATAATTTCCTTTTTTCCCTAAACTGCCCATCATTGTCAGAAAAAAATGCAGCAATGAAAGTGTTAATATTACTTGCAAGAAAATGCGGTTTATACTTGTTCTCACTAATTTCAAAACTGAATTTACTTTTGCTTTGTGATTTGCGTTGTGCCAGTTTTATCATAATTACTGTAAGCTCGTTAGGTTAAAGAGGAAGTTCCCGCGGAAAGAACTAATTTAAGTTACTCCATCTTAAATGGCTCCTATCTCTTTAAGGCCAAAACAAATACAGTAGGCAAACTGTAAAACAAGCCAGAATATAAGAACGAACAGTCGTCAGAACTTTGTCGCCACAGAGGATGGATATTCCCAATAATCATCAGCCTTAGCTATCTGGAGATACAACAAAAACATTTTACCTTAAAGTTTACAAAAATATCACGAATTCTTTCAGTGGTATATTAATGACTTATTTTATTGTATGCTGTCATTTTGTTAGGTTTTGTCATAAGTAAGTTCCATTTTTGAGAGACAATTTAATGACTAATGTATTTCCCTATCTATTATTTCCTTAAATATATCATAAGAGATGATGAATTGGGTTCTATGCAACAATGGAAGTGGATTGACAGGGATAAATCTCGAAAACCGGCTTCAGAAATTGAGTTTTAGACAGGAATGTAACGATGGGTGTGATAGGATCGTCAAGGCATTACTTCATCTATTGCATATCGTTTCAGGGCGTGGGCAATCACGCTTCTCCTCAACTTCTACCCTTTGTAGCTCTTAATGACCTAAAAACCATCCCTCCTAGTTCTAGTGCCGCCAACCTTTTACACAAACTCATTGTTTAAAGCGCAATGAAACACTAAATACACATTTACAAGTCCACCAGCTTCAATATAAGAAGAAAGGTTGGGTCGAAAAACTCCCCGTGCTATTAAATAAAAGGAAATGATTATGCAAGGCTGCCTACAGGAAGAAAGTTTTGAACTCGGTTCATCTGTTCTACCCCATCCGCCATATTCAGCTGATCTCGAAAAAAAAATGATTACTACATTTTTTGTTCACTGCAAAAACTCTTTGATTTGGAAAAGATTCTCTAACGAAAAGCAGATTCTAGATTTCATAAAAAGAAAACCGTTTCATATCAAAATCTTAGGAATTTTACACAAAAGGTATCGAAGTGTTGCCAGATATGTGGCAGTAATGCTTAATATATAACTAACTAAAATATAATTAGACTTAAGTTTTTGAAGAATGAAGTTAAGAAGCGAAAACGGAAATGTATGACTCGACCGAATAAATGCAATTCCCGGCGATTATCTCAACAGCAATGGTAGACATAAATATCACTACCTTTATAGGAAAACGTTGAACTAGAATTTTTAGCAAAGCGGGAAATGTAATAAAACAGTACGATCTTTGGTAAAGAACTTATGGAGTATGTCAAAGCGTATCATCGCTGCATCTGGTTTCAAGTGTTTAAGTCTTACTTTCAAAAATCATTCGCTATATTTAGAACCTAAAAAATGTAGGTAAAATATTTTCTTTCGTTTGTTTTAGGGAAAAACCTTGCAAATTAACCCACTTGAGGCGAGAGTGAATGAAATAGAGAATCGGGAAAGAATTGAGCTCGTTCAGACTACGGTATTTTTAGGGGTCCGCTTGGGCAAAGAGAAAGATACTGGTGATTTGGAGATTAATAATTTCCCTGTCTCCATTGATGAATATAAAATATATAGCATATCTATTGATTATTATTATTACTATTATTATTATTATTAATTCCCCCCCTCTCTTCTACTTCTGACTTTCTCTTTTCTCCTTACCCTTGTACTTTTTTACTCTTCTCTTTTCTTTCCTTTTTCTATTTTCCTTTCTTGCTCTTTTACCGTTTTTCTCTCTCTTTTTTCTTTCTCTCTCTTTTTTATTTGTTTACTGGCGTCTATGTTGCAATCTTGAACTTATTATTCATCAATCGCCAACTGAAAATTGTCAGTTACTAGTGGCATAAAAATCCATAGTACTTAATAAACCCAAAATGTACGACAGTCTAAAGAACTTTTTCCCTATACAAATCTCTCTAATCGTCTTTGAGATGTTTTTTTTTTTTTTCAGATCAACCTGATGAATATTTTTAACTTACATTCTTAGTCATCCGTAAAGATGATTAAGAATTTCATGCAATATTGTTCCTCCATCTTTAGCAAGTGCTAAGGGGAACTTTTCTGAATATGCAAGTAGATTTCTTAATACAGGGAGTTTCTGATTGTAATCGTAATATTTGTGTCAGTTACAAGGTTTATTTCTTCAGGGAAAATTTTAAAAAATCTATTACATATATGGATTTTTTCTCATAAGAAAAGAAACAGAAAATTCAAGACAATATATGACAATTAAGGAATAATGCTATATCAATAACAATTTTAAATGAGGATATTAATATTCCGATATTATGAACGGAATATTAGTTAGGAGTATAGATGTATATATGTTTTTCATCTTTGGAGCAGGAGTAGAGGTTTATCATTTGTTTACTGTGGGCTTTCGTGTTCGCTCTACTAAGCCCTTAATAAAGCAACTGACTCGACTTTTTGATGACATGACTGAAAGATGAATACCAAGTTGTCACTTTTCTGGTTACTGCATCCAGACAAGAAGAATGGATTCCGGACTTTTTGACAGAGCTTAGAGAGTCTTCTCATGTTCAACAGTAGCATAATAACAGAGTTTTTGCAGTGCCATGTCGCACCTGGATAGGTGTCTCTGTAAGCACGTCCTGTCATCATTTCTAAGGATACACTATGCACATTTCAGCGGGCTTCTTTTGTCTTAGACGTTCTTGACCGTTTCAACGCTAAACATTTACCCTAAGGCTACAACCATCAATATAAATAAACTTAAAGCAGTTCCTAAAAAATCAACTGAATCTTTCAACATCTTTCTCAAAAATTCGTACCAATTTCTATAATGTAGAATCTCCAGACAACCTATTTCTCTGCTAAACTAGCCTAAATCCTCAATCTCTACCACTTTATTCTCTGTTCCTGGATATCTTTCACTAAATCGAAGGGACTATATGTATGTGTATACTTTTCTTGGGGTGTATAATGAATGTTGAAGGCTACTCGTTCCGTTACACATTAAAACCCTGGCCTTTCATTTTACCCAATAATAAAGACTTTCTTTTACAGTTCAATCCTTGAAAAAATGAAAGTCACTACAAAAACCTCAAGTAATTAAGTAGATACATTGAGTATATTTCGATATAGGACACTTTTAAAACATTCGTTTTCTACGTAGGAACCGTACGATAATACGACTATTGTCACGGCTGACAGGCCACTGATTTGCTTCAATGTACTCGGGAGACCATGAAAATCAGTTGTGTAGATTGGTCTTCGCAATCAATATCGATCTACCAGCAGAAGAATTCAGTCTATTTTCTAATCAACCCATCTTACAGACTGCATTGTATGACTTATTTCCGTTACACGAGATCTGGCGAAAGAAACTGCAGCTTTTTAGTGACCAATCTAACACTTCTGCACAGATTTGACAATGTAATCTATCTCGACGACGCCAAGGATAAGAAAACAGCGAGATAAAGCGTTTGTTCAAGAAATCTGAAGCATAAATTATCTGAATTGCGATCGATGATTGACATAAATCGGGATATTTCTCCTTTTTTATTTTTAGCATTATTATTTTATGACCAGTTTTACTACACCCCATAACTGGTCATTTTTTACCACAACCTTGGTTTCAGTTGCTACATTAAACAGAGCGGAAACGGAAACGAAGAAATAACTTTTGACTATAACTGCCGTAGCCGCATTGGTTCAGTCACCATCCATGATGAATGAGGTTCTGAAAGATGTAGTTTTATCGAATGCGACAGCTTTATTTCCAATTTCATCCTGTTGAACCCAACGATCAGGCAGTGTGTAGACCTAGAGTGTTATAATGATAATCCAAACTAATACAAACATATTAAAACTATTAATAAAACGAGTCATACGTCTAGATTTATAAACTTGTAAAAATTTCTGCTCTTAAAAATTAGAAAGAATTATTTTTTCTATAATAAAGCATTAACTGCTATATGTTGATCAGTTCTCATGGGCATAAAACAAAATTCAACAGGATTCCTTTTATTTCAGAAGTATTAACTTAAATTAATCAAAAGTTTCCCTGATGCATTGTTATAGCAATGTTGTCTGGATGTAATGGTCTGTTCAGTAAAAATAAGAAATTATCTTTTATTTATTTATTTATTTATTTATTTTTAGGAAATCAATTACTTGTTTTTGGTAGGATACTCTGCAGTACGTACTAAGCTAAAGGCCCTATCGAACACTTCTGTGCCGTGTCCCTTCAGGGCGTTGGCGATCATGGCTCTCCATATTTCCGTATTTTTTTGTAGCTCTTAATAAATTTTACCTCCAACACACAATGCATTAAAGATACGTTACAAAACAAGTCGTCCTATTTCCTAATATGTCTACGCTGGTTTGGAAATCGCACTAAACCGTCGTTAGTTTATAAAACAAACGCAGGGGAACAAAATGATATTTTGTATTAAGTTATATACACGTCGACAGCAGGCAGTATAATTTTCGGAAGAAGTATAAGTACGTGTATAGCTCCGGAAGTGATAATTTAAAAACTTTATACCGGGTGTATCAGAAATACCATTACATACTTTGGGGACAGTTTCCTCAGACCAAAACTAGGACAAAAGTTCATATAAATATATTTCTGCAAATCCTTCGTTTTTTAGTAAAGTTTACGGTAGACTGTTAAATGTACAAACCAAGAATACTTTACACACTGGTGATGGTGGTGGTGGTGGTCTTCTTATTATTATTCTTATTTGTTCTTGGTATTCTTCTTCTTATTATTATTCTTATTCTTATAATTATTATTATTCTTATTCTTATTCTTATTCTTCTTCTTATTCTTATTCTTATTCTTATTCTTATTCTTCTTCTTATTCTTATTCTTATTCTTATTCTTATTCTTATTCTTATTCTTATTCTTCTTATTATTCTTATTCTTCTTATTATTCTTATTATTCTTATTATTCTTATTCTTCTTATTATTCTTATTCTTCTTATTATTATTCTTATTCTTCTTCTTCTTCTTCTTCTTATTCTTCTTATTCTTATTCTTATTCTTATTCTTATTCTTATTCTTATTCTTATTCTTATTCTTATTATTCTTCTTCTTCTTATTATTCTTATTCTTCTTATTATTCTTCTTATTATTCTTATTCTTCTTATTATTCTTATTCTTCTTATTATTCTTATTCTTCTTATTATTCTTATTCTTCTTATTATTCTTATTCTTCTTATTATTCTTATTCTTCTTCTTCTTATTCTTCTTCTTATTATTATTATTATTCTTATTCTTCTTCTTATTATTATTATTTGTTTATGTTATGTTTCTTACTTTGTAACCTGCAGATCTATGGTCCTTAGGCCCTATAAGAGAAATGTCATTTACTTTATAGCACTTTTCGTAGTATATGAGATGTTCCTAGTAGGGTGACCTTCTGGGGAACTTGTATGTTGATGTTACCTGGCACATGTGTTCATTCCTTTTCTCACGAGGACAAGAGCTTCGATTACTATTGGTACAATCACAGCCTTCATTACCCACATTCTGTTAATCTCGATCTCCAGGTCCTTGTATTTGAACAATTTCTCAATAATTTCTTCTCATTATTATCAGCAGCAGGAGTACATCCAGTCGCAGGTCTCGAAGTGTGTTTGAAATAAATGGCCTGTAGACATCTCTTGTAAGACGTGCTGGGAAAACATATGGACCTAACAGTCACCTAAAATGCCAGCCCACACAGTAATCGTAAATTGTTGTTGGTGTCTAGCCTGCATTGTATCATGGAAATTCCAATCTGAACAAAAATGTTGGCTGTGTAAATTTGTTACCCTGTATCTTCCAAATGTTGCCTCATCCGTAAACAAGGCTGAAGAGACAAACAGCCTATCGGTAGTTTTTGCAATAAACTATCTCGTGGTAAGTGATCATAGTGCGAAAGACCCTGCACACGTTGCAAATTATACGGATACAGGAGCTGCTCTTGAAGTACCTCCATGCGGTTCTATGTACGACATGCCAAGGCCATTAGACTTGTGCTGATCTTCTCTAACAACATGTAGAATGTGTCCCTTGTGGCCAGGCGTACGAACGGATTTCATTTGATACATCATTTGTGGTGCCACGGATCCTGTTTCAGAAACGTGAGGATAAACAGCAGCAAAGTTCGGATGACTCGACTGCCTTCAGCCATGGAACGCAATCTGATACAACCGTGCAGCTACGCGTCTATTACCAATTGTGGGGCCGTATGTAAAAATCATATACGTCCATTTTTAAAAGGAACACTTTTCAGTAAACTCACTACACACGTTAAAGGTTGAAAAGAGACTAGACACAAATGTAAGCGAATGAAAAAATTAACCTAGTCGACATAGCAACACAGCGACATCTACCGTAATTTTTTTAAATTTAACTGAAAATCAAAGAATTTGTGAATGTACGTTTGTATGAACTTTTATCCATGTTTTGATATAAGGAACCCGATCCTAATATTGGTAAAATTATTTTATATAAAGTAAATGTTTATCAATCAGCTGATTGATGCTAACTCCGGCATCCCGACTCCAGAGTTTCGTAGATTGTGTTTTTGTTTATTGTTTTTTTAATCAATTCACTCCCAAGTAAGGCGATGACACTACGAAGACGCAAGATGATACTGGGAGTGTAGATAAATGAAAAATACTTTCGACTGAACCGTAAACCAATCCTAAACAAGGAATAAATCTCTACTTCTGTTCAAAAGACCAGGGAGGTGTGTGAACCGGACAATAGTTGAACATATCAACTTCTATTGAAGAAATAAAATAAATTACTAGTAATTAAAATTTTAGTTTAGGCGGATACGTTAGAAGTATAGAGTTGAAATAGACTTTCGGGGGAACTGGAAACCCAATCCTAATCAGGAAACAATGAATAGACCTCTACTCCTGTTCAAAATACTGGGGTGGAGTGCCGACCGTATTGTAATGCCAATATATCTGTTTCTTTATAAGGAAACATTCATTGACAAAGCAATTACTTCTACGTTCGGTTGAAATCTATACTATTAAAATAATTTCTCAAAGAAAATCTAGTGTCCAGTAACTGTTATTGCTCTTTCCAATATTGCTGAGTACTTCATACTTTTGTTTGAAGTAGTGTGAAACGCATTATGATCGTTATTTTCTCTTTGAGCTAAATGTGCTATCAATTTTGGTTGTTGCTGTTGTCGAAAGTCCTCAATTAATGTGGTTTGTTATTTGGTAGTTCTTTTTCGTGATTGTATAGCGCCAGTCCACGGGGTTTTAAAGAAGGGCGCTAATATCTACGTGCTTCATGAATCCTTACACTTTTGTTGTTGCTAGAGCTTCAAATGGAAATTTCTACCTTGGACCATTATGATGGGATTTTTTCTGTCAGTTTGCTTTCCAAATTACTTCATATATTTAAACAATCGTAGGTTAAGATTCTCCAATCACTTCCCAAAATTTGATTAAATCAACAAACAGAATTTTAAATTTATTTACTTGTTTAATTCCTGACGAAATTTTCTTGGATGAGAAATTATCATTATTCCCATTATTTAAATTTACCTCTTTATCTTGTATGTTATTATCACAACGTATCGACCGTTGTGCCCTATGGCCTTCTTCAGATATATGTCGATCGTTGTAGTCTTCAGTGAAGTTTAAACTGAACCGTTTAGTTTACTCAATCTACGCGAATAAATTGTTCTCCTCCCACTGTCCATGTCTAGAGATATTCTGTCTTGTATTTTTTTTTTCAGTACTGCTTATAGCTATCTCAGTTTTTCACCAACATACATTTTAATTCATGAACATTTTTGTTTATCTATAGATTTATTATATTACCTTTTTGGTAGTGTTTATATATTTTACTGATGGTCATAAAAACACCAGACACTAAAGACTGCAGATAAAATGATTTTGTACCCACATGACTTTGTGTTTTCTAATGACAGACGGGCCTCATTGTGTCACACTTAATGTTATCTTTCTATATATGATCCCGTAATTATGCCAGTTATTTTTAATTGATATGTAAGTTTTCATATGATTTATGATATAGAAATTATATTTACTAATCTTTAAATTACGTTACGGATAAGTGTTCTCTGCACTGCCTTTTATTTCCTTTCCCCCTAGCTTAAAAGACAAAGATGCGGATCAGATGTATGTATACAACGTGCCAAACGAGCCTCGTGAACATTGCTTGGCAGTAAAGGTGTTCATGCGAGCATTACTGACAATTTAGGATTATTTTATTGTAGATATAATGTAAGAACTGATTTTACTTCACAACTACACTGCAGATGATTTATCGAACGATAGTAATTGCAAGTGAATTCAAATAGATACGTTGAAAACACGAAAAATGCTATTTTAAAAGTAAAGAACTCGAGGGATGTTGGTGAATCTCCTCATTAAAATGAAGAATCTATTATGGATATCATACATAGCGTTGAACACGTTCAGAAATCTTCGAATAATCCGCCTGTGTTTTGATCCCGAGGGTTTTCATTATAAGCAAAACTAATATAAACAAGTTAAAACTAGTAAAAAAATAACCGTAATATATCGACTTATAGAATTGTGAAAATGCCCTACAATACAACAGTTTTTTCAGACCAATAATTCTTCAGGTCGTAAGACAATCCCTCATCAGATCCCATCGACTCGAGCTACAGAATCACAAATAACGAAAACTATAATACAGAATGATGTTCCACATTTCTTAGAGTAATTTCGAAATGTAAGATTATGCGCGAGACAGGGGAAACGCTGTGTAAGTTGACAAATGAACAGTTTGATCAAACCTTTGAAATTCTCGCATATTGTAAATAGTACCTCTGACCACCCAAATCCAATGAATCATTCGATTATCTCATACATAAGCACATTAATAATTTGTTGTTTGAACAATGGTTGGTATCATCTGAAAAACAGATAACCAAATTTCAGACTGTAATTATTTTCTCTTTAGTTCTTGGATGAAGACGAAGAAGCCAGATTAAATGAGGACATCGGGTTGAACATTATCTTATGTGTACGACTGTCCCTTTTAAGGGGTACCGGTATAGAGTGGCTTTGTACCACGCTAAAACTCGAAAATTTATCTTTTATTGTGAAATCAAAAGTACGAGAAATATGAAAAAAAAATTTTCTAATTTTGCTTTTTTAACGAACATCTCAAACGGAAATATAACTTAATTGAGAAGGAAATTAAAATTCCAAATATAATTATTACAAGAATCGCTTCTGGCTCTCGAAGAAAAAACATTGTTACTTTAAAGAAAAAAAACTCCCATATTAACAGCTCCAATAGCTACTCTATATATTAGTCAAAGCAAACACGCATTCAACCAAAACTGTATGAATCTAGACTTTCTCTTGACTAATTTAATTTTCTGCTTTCCTAGAGTTTACTTTTCGAATCTGGTTAAAAGACCAATATTACAGATAGTTATTTTCAAGTCAGGTATTACTAAGCTAAATCTATGAAGACTAAAGCAACTCCGATTAGGATGTACAGGGGTTGGACAAAATAATTGGAACAAGTGCAAATTCCACTCCTATATTTCAAAGACCTATTATATTAAGAACTTTAACTAAAACTTTGTAATTGCAGGTTATATCTATTGTAAATATGTTTATTTATCTAATTTACTTTGTCTTATTTATTTTTAGAATTTAGTAAAATTGAACCTAAATGCGTGACCTCTCCGAATTCGAAAAAAGGCAAATTGTTGGAGCTCGCATGTCAGGAACCTCGATCACTAAGGTTGCTGAACTTGTTTTTCAAGAGCTACCATATCAAGAATTATGATGCAATTCGAGAAACAGGACAAAACTTCTAGCAACCGTAGCAATTTGGACTGGACTTGCAAACTTACTGGCAGGGACCGACATGCATTGAAACGCAATGTGGCAAAAAATCATCGGACAACTGCGACTAAAGTGACTGCTGAGTTGAATAATCATTTGAATAGTCCAGTTTCTACTAAAACTGTTCATCGTGAGCTCCATAAGCCTGCAAGGAACCTCTACTCTCCACTCGCAGCATTCAGAAGAGCTTGAAGTGTTACAGAGATCACAATGCCTGGTCTGCAGACCAATAGAAGCAAGTCATATTCTCAGACGAGTCCAGTTTTTCTCTTTTTCCAACTTCAGGGCGTGTTTGTGTGGCGGCAGCCCAAAGAAGCTTACAACCCTGACTGCCTTCTTCCATCAGTGAAGCATGGAGGTGGATCAGTGATTGTTTGGGACGCCATATCATGGAAATGTCTCGGTCCATGCTAGTATCAACAGCAAAGATAACCTGAACATTTTGGGAGATCATGTTCGTCCAGTGGCCCAGACTTTATTCCCTGATGGTGACTGCATCTTCCAAGACGATAATGCTCCAATACATACCGCTCGAGTGGTTAAGAATTGGTATGAAGAGCACGAAAGGGAGCTAGAACACATGGAGTGGCCTCACCAATCTCCAGATACCAATATTATTGAACAGTTGTGGTGCATTTTGGAGCGACAATTTAGTATCCGCTATCCTCCACCGTCGTGCCTTAAAGAGCTGGAGCAGGTGTTAATAGAAGAATGGCTGAAAATTTCTTTGGATGAAGTCAGGAAGCTGTATGATTCCATTCCTAGAAGTATTAAAGCTGTATGTGAGCCTAAAGGAAGACCAACTCCATATTAAATAAATTTTCTTTGAATTTAGCAAGTGTTTCAATTATTTTGTCCAACCCCTTTATGTGAGTAAAGAATTAGGTTTATATACTAATGGAAGATCATTGGATTTAGTATGAATCTGTAGTCATTGATTTGTATTGTAGCTTAACAATTACATTCTTGGAGAAAAACTGATAACTAGGAAAAAGGTGGTAGAATATATCGTACAGGTCTCCGAGATAACTCAAAATGATTTTTAAATAAAAATATTACATTTCCTTGTCCTCCTCAAGCTCCCGATCTTGCTCCATCTGACTGTCATCTTTTTGGATCATTGCAACATTTTTAAATGGAAAACTGTTTATTAACTGTGAAGAGAAAACTGATATTGAGTGTTTCTTTGTATCATAACCTAAATAATCTTACGTCCGAGCGATTAAAGTTTTCAAAATAGATGAGATTAGGTTACCCATAATGAGGGGTAATATCTTGATTAAATATCTTTTGAAACCAAAGAAATATTGATTTCTTTTTAATCCTCTATGTTATGACTTATATATTTCAAGCGCGAAAGCTTTTTTAGAAAAGCAAAATAATTTATACGACTAAAAAACAAGGTGTGTGTGTGCGCGCGCGCGGTGTGTAATACGTTGGCAACACTGAAAATGATTTTAAGACAACAGTTTGTAAACTGTTTTCTTAAGCTTTTGTAAATGGTCGAAAATTAGAAAAGCTACCAGTGTTTCGGGGATCTACGTATCCGTATACAAAATAATGAGGCAATAGAGGAAATAAATTCAATGCTGTTGAAAAAAATTTCTAGAAAGGCCCAGGCACTTTGGAGGCTTCACAGAACCCAGTTAAATTCTAAGTCTCTTTAGCTGCATGGCGTTCCTCCCGATAGCCTTCTGGATGTCAATCAGGAAAGGACTTTCTGCTAAATTGAGATAATTATTCTAACTGCTTCAGGCAAATCGGAAAATGTGTTTATTCCCAGGATGGTTATAATTCCAAGAGACTTGCTATTTAACTTCAAGCAACTTCGATTACTAGTGTCGTTATCCTTTACGAAAAAAATGGACTGTCTTTCGAGATCTTTAGCCTCAACCGCACTTCGGAAATGTTTTTGTTTTCTTATGGGCGTCAGATTTTTATTGAAATAACATCATTTTGGTGGATAATATAGTGTAAATATTTTTATTTTTTTTTAAGAATAACTACTCGTGTATAAGCCTGCCTAATGCATAGTGCGACCCTGATTTTTTAAAAATTAATTTTATTTCCGTCAAAAAAAATACCTGTGTATACTTCAACTGGTCACCGAAAATGCATGATTTCTAACCTTTGCAAAAACATACCTGTTTATAATGCGGCCCACTATTTTTTTGCGTAAAACCTAATCATAAAAACTTGCACTCTACTCGAGTACATGCGGTAAGTGATATATGTTCATGGTATTATTGAACTGCTATACACCCAGGAAATGTTGGATGTTTTTACATGTGTGATTTAAATGAAAACCAAAATTGTTGGATTTCATACATTATAAGAGAAATGCTGAAATAACCTGAAGCAGAAATAAGCAAATATATTTATTCGGTGGTCAGGTTGATAGCTGTTCCTTGCATATAAGAGAACAAGACTATGCAATACATATGTAAAGTTATGTGTATAGTCGTATTTATAATGAGCGATTCATGCATAAAATATGCCTGAGATAGATTGCGGGTGTCTGCCTATATATATATATGTGGGGGAGTGTCTTAATTTTTTTAGTAATTGATTCGTTTTAGACGGTTTATCAACCTCTATAGGTTATTTGAAAACAGAAAATATTCCTCGATTGTAGGAGTTTTTTTTTTTTTTTTTTTTTTTTAGATGATAATGATTTAGCAATACAAGTCTTATTAATTAACCCGTACCTGGGAGAAGAGGTCAATTCAGATCTTTCCCAATGGTATTTGCGCGTAAGTGAATATAATGAACCAATTGTAACTCTGCTCTGGCTAAAATTCCGATCCATTATCAGTTACACCAACGCTCATACAATCTTAGAGCAACCTAATATTCCCAAGCGCTCCCAGGTCTAGGTACTGACAAGGCTCGACGTCGCTTAACTTTGGTGGTCGTACGGAAATGATGTAAGCCACACATAATGTGTACGCTATGTTTGAGAGTGTGTGAGTGCTCAGGTGTGTAATTAAAATGGCATCATCAGTAGTCTCTTGACTGCTCCAATCGTTGAGAACGGGATAAGGGCAGAAGAAATAGATAACCTCTCCCAGGATTATCTGTTGGCGATGGCTCTCAGGAGTTACGAGATTGTCATGTCTGTCAAATCTTTGATATTGTTTGGCCAACTTTTGTGTTGCCGTTTTCGTTTGCGTCCGCCTTCAACAGTGCCTTGCATGATGGTCTTGCAGAACCTTCTGTGACGTGGCCCAACCATTGACATCTCCTGACGCTTAGTAGTTGCAACAAGAGATTCCTTTCGGCCACGAAACTTTTCAGTATGCTCCGTACATAGTCATTGTTTTTTGTGCTCCCAGCATGAAAGAAAGAGCTAACTCGAGTATTTGTTCTCGAACGCCCGGATCCTGTTACCCGGCTCATCCAGGAGTACCCAAGTCTTAGACTTCGGAGAATTCCAATAATATATTTTTAATCATTTCTAAGATACAACGGTTCAAAACTTAATGTAACAATTGGACAATTTTGATGTTACTCTCGGTATATATATATATATATATATATATATATATATATATAACACTTTAATTATATACTCACACTTCTACATACATACTCCCTGGTCACGTCTTAAAGATGGTGGTGGACAAATACTCTTTTTTATGCAAGTTTATAATCAATGACATGTCAGAAACTTAAATGATATAAACATATAAACATGGTCATGGCAACCTGATAATCCCATTTCTTGAATGAGTATGGAAAAGAAATGTGACTTTTAACGTGGCACATCCGTTGCTGCCAGACGCAAATGTCTGAATATTTCAAAAATTGCTAATCGACGAGAATCTTAAAGTACAGAGGATTTACAGAAAATGACCAGCCAAAACTTTCAGTGAGCAACGACTCTTTAGTATTGAAATCCCTTCTTGATGAAAGAGGTCGGATGAAAATTGCTAGACTAGTTCAAGCTGCCAAACAGCAAGAGAAATTCAAATAACCATTTTCTTTTACAACGGTGATATACAGAATAGGATCTGAATGCAAAACACGTGAAACCTTGATGCAGATGAGCTACAGCAGCAGCAGATCACGGCGAGTACTGCACCTGTCCGATAAAGATAATGGAAACTGGATATTGACCTCACTTCTGTTATTCACAATTCATACCACAACATTCGGATGATACGTTCTGAATTTAGCGTAAAGATGAGTTTTAGATGTATCGTTCCTTGCGCCGGCGATATTCGGTGGGAGGGTAACGGTACTGGGAATATTTTCTTAGTATACATTTGGACCCTTGGTCCCAATAAAATTTCGGTTGAATGCCGCATCCTCCATGTATATTATGATTAACCACTGCTTAAGTTTATGACCACCATTTGTGACAGGGTGCATTGTCTTGCTGTAAATGGCCCGCAAAGCATGAGGCTTTGCGGGCCATTTACAGCAAGACAATGCACCCTGTCACAAATTTAAAAAAAACACTGGCAGATTGTCTCATGTAATACATCAATTAATTTTCGATGCGATGTTAAAATGGCCAACACAATCACTGAATCTCAGTCCCATACGTTTTGGATGTAGCGGAACGCAAGATGTGGATCCTGGATTTGCACCCGACCAATCTAGGATCTCAGGATGGTATAATAGAGAATGCAAGCAAATGTCGAAAAATCCTTCCAAAATAATACCATGTAAAGTAGAAATGAGGCGTTTCTAATCCAATCGTTTCTAATCCAATCGTATATTAGCGGAGTAAACCAAATAAAGTATGGGTATAAGATTGTTTCAGATTTGCTATATTTTAAAAGAGCCCTCAGTATCGTAGCCGAAACATTTGTAGAAATAAACATCGTTGACGTCTTCTCAGCGCCGTGTTTCTTTCAGGTTGTGGCCGATCATGGTGCAGGAGGCCTTTCGAATATTCGTGCTGGTTTTGCTTTCTTTTGTTGTTGTCTTAGGATGAATGGCTGCTTGTGTGAATGCTTCTTCTTATTCTATGTGCCGTGTCTCTTTAGGACGTTGCTAATCATGACTCTCTGTAATTTCCTGTCCTTTGTATCTCTTAATAAAGTCTTCTTGGCTGCCTCTCTTAACCTCTGTTGTGCTAACGATTTACACAAGCTCGTTAGGTAGGTTATCTGATACTTTTCTCTGTCCCTCTTGCCTTCAATAATCCTGTGAGTATCCAAGCCTCTTTCCTCATGATATGCCCTACAAATTTCAAAAGTCTCTTTCTGATGCTAATTATATGTATTTCATTATTTCTAAAAACGTTTCTAACGTATTCAGTTCATGATATTCTTAGCTTACTTCTGCAGAACCACATTTATGTTGCCTCAAGTCTCTTCACCATCTGCGATGAGGTGATCTACTATTCAGTATGTTGTATCCTTAAAAACGTTACAAGAAGACAAAGGTGGCACTTTTGTGAAAGGAACAGCAGCACGGACGTAGATGGAAGAAAGAGGCGTTTATTGTAAAAGAATACACTACTGAAAGGTAAAGAATATGCTAACACTTTCCGAATCCAATCAGTCAGACAGACTCTGCTATGCCCTGTGCACAATACATATATCGCTGATATAGTCAGTTCACAATAGGTAATAGGGAGAGTGGAAAATTCCATTACACTACCATATAGGAGTATCAAGATTACAGAACAATTCCATATTTTATTTGGTTCCAATTAAATTTTCCTGCTTCTTAATACTTTCCTTATCCCAATGCGGATTTCGATGTCGAATTTTTCAATCTCTGTTAAAACACCTCATATCCTGGGAATAATAGAACTATTGTATTTTGTTACGCCATGCAACAATAAAGGAATTGAGGAATGCACTTGCTTATTTGAAAACTCTTTAAAGAATTCTTCTTTGCATATATATTGAATTTGGGACTAGCATATCATTCTCGTTTGATTGCTTCAAGGGACAAAGCAAGACAATGTTTTAGATTCAATTAACATTAATTCCCGTGAAATGACGAATGTCCTCGAAAATTTAATTTGTTCAAGATTGTTGGGTTTTGACGTCTTAATTTGATCTACCGTAGGAAATTGCAGTATCGGGATCTTATAATATCATGGTTGATTTCATAAAACTCTCGCTGTTAAACCAAGAGAATCGTAATTATTAAGTTTTCTGCAAATAAATGTCAATGATAGCTGTTTTATAAGAGAGAATTTCTCTTCGAGTGGTTTCTTAAAATAACAGGGTTTAAGGCCGTTCCAATTTGCATTCTTTTTTCTTATTTTTAAATTCCAAATAAAGCGACCAATACGGGAGTTGGAGGAATTTATATCAGCACTTAATGTAGAACATGCCTATATAACCCTTCCTAAACCAAAATCTGTAAAACAAAGTAATTACCATTAGCTAATTTTTTAAGCACTTCCACACCCATCCCAAATTTTATTCCTTGAAATTTTCCGTTACTATTGACAGCACCATAATTATTGCAGAAGCAAGCGTATATTCGGCATTCATTGACCGAGAAACACCGGTTGACATTTATAAGATATTTCAACTAATTCAATTTATTCAGAAAATACTTCAATAATTGCTACTAACCTTTCTAATTGTGACGGGGTTTTCTTTTTCTAACCGTTTATTGTGGTTTGGACCGTCAAAACGTGATTTTATTACTTTCTCTCTGTATTATGTGATATCCCCTTTAGTAGGTACACTGGAGTAATGGATAGCGACTCGGATTGAGGAATCGGAGAGCCGAGTTCGAATTCTAGTTGAGTCCATTACATTCGCTTACGTGCTAATGCCCTTGGGAAAGGTATAAAATCTCTTCTTCTCCCCCGGCTATGGGTAAATAGCAGGACAGACTGGGTTCTGTAGCCTTGGATGGCAACTGGTCTACAGCAGAAAGAAATGGCAACCTACTGAGGGTGAAAAATCTACCTCGTCGGTAACGTATCGAAAGATACACGATCGCCTAAATGTTCGGGCAATGTTTGTTCCTAACCCGGATGTATGCGCTCGGGCTCCGCACATTAAATCGACCTTGTGTCACAACCTGAACTCGTGGGTGGCTGAGTAAATATAAATACTTTTTCATAAATATATTATAATTGCTAACCCCTGTGAAAACTAAGTGATCGTTTTAAAAATAGTTTTCAAAAATTGGTTAAAACATCGCTCATCTTATATGTGTAAATGAGGCTTATTTATCCTAATGTTAGCACCACCGTTCCCTAGCGTTGGCTATAATTTTGCTCCAGATGGTCACTTCTACCTAGTTTGATATCATAATATTATTTTCGCAAACGGAAGAATAATATTATATATATTAATATTATTAATGCAAACGAAAAAATAATGACAATATAAATGAGTATTGTTGCTATTTTTTTATTTTGCTATGGCTAATGCTGTCATCACCACCAGAATACTGCATGTACCGGCGATATTATAACTATAATTATATTAGCCGTAATGGTTAAACTGTTTTGTTTTATTTTCAGTTGTGGTGGTAGCTTACAGTGTTATGGTTTTTATCTATTTTCTTTTCTTTTTTTTAATTCCTGCAATCATTTAGGATATCTTCGCTATCGTGATTTCTTGCTTTACGTTTTACTGCTCGCTTTATTTTTATATACACGAATGTTTCTGCTACCGCTGAATTGTTTTGTAATGCACTTGTTTTAAACCTTTAAATCATCTCATTTAGATCATAAGCGTATGACTGTCCACGTACTATTTTTAGGATCTATAAGTTTACATGTATTCTTGGGAAATATTGTGGTTTTCCATTCCCTTCTCAACTCATTGAAATTAAGTTTCCTTTCTGTTAGACTGGCAGACACCTAAGGCTATACTATCCAGTTTACCCTGATATTTTACCCATACCTCCGGGAGAAGATACGGATTCATAACTGTACAAAGGGTATTTGCGCAAAAGGCAACGTTACAAATATTCCGAAATTTGAAATTGGTTCACCGATTCTAATTTCTGCGTCGATATCCTCAACACTACACCCACATCCTTAAATACACTGATAATGTTTATTTTTCTGACATATAGCTGCTAATAATATTATTATACACACACGCATAACTGCGTTTAGGTATGCGACTTAAGTTTCGCTAGTTTTCCAGACTCATCGGGCACATTTTTTGTACCCGTTGAACTGGAAAACCAGCGAAAATTAAGTGGCACCTCTAAACGTAGATATTTGTATATGGACCTTTATTAATATATATCTTTACTCTGTCTAACCACATCGAGCAGTTTTACGTTTATACCTCTTGGCTAAATTCCATGATTATTTATTTGCTTACTTGTGTATACACGCCAACACACGCGTATACGGTTAACTATATCTGGTCATTTGATTTACCTAACTATATATATATATATATATATATATATATATATATATATGAGTCTGTGTGTGTCATATATGTCACCAAATACGATAAATGCTTCAAATGTTGTTTATATTAAAGATTTGCTGGAAAATATGTAGGATAATTTAAATAATTTAGGATGTAGCATAAGAAACATTAATGGTTGAAAACAATCGATGCAAAAAAAGATTTTCCCGATGGGTAATAGTCAATATTCTGTTCCCCTGATGAATATGTTAAAAAATAAATATTATATCTAGTTTATGATGAAATGAACTACGTACCATTGAGTTCTGAAGTGATTGCTATAGAAAAAAACATTTAAGATATCAAATAACATTGACATAGCATGTGAGCAATACAGAAGTTTCAATATAAACAGGAACTACACGGAAACTATTACATAGATAATATACTGATAAGATTTGGCACTCACACTATATACTGAAGGGAAAAGAAGCAAGAGGAACAACAGGTAAACACCTTAATATATATGTGTGAAACGATAGCAAAACAAGTAAAAAAAATTGAACAGTAAAATTGAAAATCTACTTAGGGCAACAAAAGACAAGCACTTTTGGAGAGCCAACAGAGCCCGGGTAATTAAAGGGTATAGCATATAAAACGACTAGAAAATCCCTCAGACATCCGCTAGATGCGACTGTAGAGTACTTATATTACCGACAACTCCCTCTAACTTGAGTATACATGCCGAGGTTTAGCTAGATGGGTCGTCGA
>OZ038482.1:86841337-86918837 GCA_964036315.1 Acanthosepion esculentum
GTCTAACGTCATTTCATTTGTTCTTCGCCCAGATCCATAATATGACTACAATATTTTTACTCCTTTTTTATCTTTTATTTGTCGTCCTAAAGAAAGGTATTCATATTTTATTTTATTTATTTTTATTCATTTATTATTTTTTTCGAAGTTTTTGTTTTCATCATTGTGATTTGCTGGCACAGTAACATCTACGATCTGATGTGTCGTAGAGGAATCTTTTTTCTTCTGATTTACGTAATACCGTCTGTTTATTTTGATAACGTTTAGATGCTCGACCCGATTTGTACTCTCTGATCTTTTCTGTTAATTCACCCCAAATAATTTAAGGTTAATTATCGCAAATATTAATTAATCCGAAGATTATTATACATTTTAAATTGAAGTTTTTTTTTGTGGGGGGGTCACTCTTTTGAAATTATAAATCCAATTTATTTAGCTTTCCTCCAAGCAACTTCAACTTTCGTAAGTGCGGATGATTTTTCAGGGACGTACAAGGAATATTTTATAATTCAAAAAGAAAAAAAAACATCTGTTGTTGTTTTTATCGGGGTGAGCGCGAATGGAGGCCCCACACTTAGAAATAGCACATCCGAGTTGCCCACATTTGAGGCAATCGCAAAGGTCAGCCCGACCGGATAGCATTGGAAGGGACTCGCTCTGGGAGAATTTGGTGAGAATTTTAGGAAATATAAATTATTTTTTCTTTTGTGATGAATTAAAAATGAAAAGATCCACACTCTCTTCTTCATGGCTTAAAATCCATTTCCAAGCCCTCTTAATAGTCTTTCTCATATTTTCTACATCATCTTTTCATATTATTCATTCCTTTTCTCATATATTGATCTCATCCCTCCCGTATAATTTTATGCAATTTTCTTCATCTTGTCATCGAGCGTGTGAGATCGTAGAGAGGTTGCAAACAAGGTGGAGGCTTATACTTAACATCAGGATGATGCAGCTGAAATTTCTTGGACACATAATGAGGAAGGAGAGCCTGGAGAATCTGATACTAACGGGTCGAATAGAGGGAAAGAGAGACAAGGGAAAACAATGAATGACATACCTAGTGGACTTAAGCAAGTTGATGACAGAACGTGGTCTGGGGGAGGAAGCAGAGGGAAGGAAATTGTTGAGAGCTGCAAGGGATAGGAGGAGGAAAGCTATGATCGCCTACGTCCGGAAAGGACATGGCACATAAAGTCATCGCATTGCATTTTATTCATCTTGTCGTTGGTAAATAGAATAGTAATAAGATGAAGAAAATATCAGGAAGGACAACATTTGTCTCCCTCTACTATGTGACTTGTCCCTTCGGGGTGTTGGTGAACATGACTCTCCACAATTTTCTGTCTTTTGTATCTCTTAATAAAGTTTGTATCTCTCGTAAACCCTTTTCATCCACTTACTCAAGCTCGCTAGGTAGGTTACGTGTTGTTTTCCTCTGTCCTTTTTGTCTTTAATCTGTCCTATGAGTATCCAATTTCCCAAGCCTTCTTTCCTCATTATATACCCTGGAAACTTCAACTGTCTTTTTCTGATGTTACGTATAAATTTCCTTTTCGCTTCCATTTTCTCTAAACCTTCATCGTTTCTGCTTGTTTACTATTTCCAGTAGGGATTAACATACATGGCAGCACGAACAAATTAGTTTTTAGGAGCTTCTATTAAAAAGTGTTTGACTCATATTTACATCTTCTATGTGCCGAGTCACTTTTGGACATTAGTGGTCGTGGCTCCCCACAATTTCCTGTCGTTTTTAGTGCTTGATAAGTTTTGTCTTTTTGCTATTTTCTCCCAAACTCTGCTCCTCCATCCATTCACTCAAGCTGACCAGGTAGGTTATGCGTTGTTTTCCTTTGTCCGTCTTGCTTTCAATCTGCACTGTGAGTATGAAATTTCCCAAGCTTCCTTTCCTTATATGACCTGGAAATTTCATCTGTGCCTTTCTGATGTTAAGTATAAGTGACCTTTTTGCTTCTATTTTCTCCAAAAATTCGTCGTTGCTCATATATTTTGTCCATGGTATTTTCAGCATCCTTCTGTAGAACTACATTTCTGTTGCAGGAAATCTCTTCATCTGTTATAGGACTGATATTACATAACAGTTCCGTATTCTATTCTTCACTTGTAACGAAATTTTCTTGTTTCTTAATACTTTACTTAGCTTTTGGAAGGCATTATTCCGCTCAGGAATTCTTTTTTTTTTTCTATTTATTTTATCTTCTGCACATATTATCCCCCTTTTTTCATTTATGCATTCTTTTTCATTTCAGTGACTTTATCCTTCTTCATAATATTTTCGTATTTCCTATTTTCTTCATCGTATTTTTCTTCATCAAATTTGTTCATTCCATTTCCTCCGTTTCCCCATGTTTACATCTAATTTTCTTTACCTTCTCATTCCTTATATTTCTTCTTTATATTAGAGCCTTACAACAATATCACGTTGAAGCACCGGTTCTCGTGCGATCACCGAAGTTAAGCAACGTCGAGTCCGGTCAGTACCTAGAAGGGTGATAGCTTTGGTATACCAGGTGCTGTAAGCTCGGGTGTGTGTATGGTGTAAGGTATACAGTTTCGGGATTGGAAAACCGGAGAGCCGAGTTTCAATTCTTCTTGATTCCCTTATATTCACTTACGCGCAACTGTCTTAGAGTAATTCATAAATCCATCTCTTCTCCCCAAGCTTTGGGTTAATTAGTAAATCATTAATTTATCAGTAAATAATTATCTCCCAAAATCATATTAGAATCTAAAAATATTTTCTGGCTTTAAATAACCTGCTAAAGTTGATAAGCCGTAAAAGACAATGTAATTGTCAAATTACTCTTTTATTTTTTATTGCCGTTATTTTATTATTGACTTAATTTTTGCATCCAGTTTTCTTCCCTTTGTCTTTCATCAGTCTGTTATGTGCCATATGGGATACACCTTTAGGTGATCATCTATCTTTTGATACATGACTGACGAGGCAGATGTTTTGCAACCGCAGTAGGTTGCCAGTTCTTTCTGCGGTAGATTAGTTGCCATCCAAGGCTATAGAACCCGTTCTGTCCTACTATTAACTCATAACTGGGATGGAGAAGACGTTTCATATCTTTCACAAGGGTATTAGCACGTAAGTGAATGTAATGGATTCGACTGGAATTCGAACTCGGCTCTCCGATTCCTCAATCCTATCCGCTATGTACTTCATATTCGTGGCTTACGACCGCATCACGTTGAAACACCGGTTCTCGTATCATCACTGAATTTAAGCACTGTCGACCCTGGTCAGTAAGATGGACGACCTCTTTGGAATACCAGGTTCTGTAAGCGTGGTTGTGCGGTTATTTAGCTGAGCTGAGTTCAAATTTCTATCGGTTTCGTCATATTCACTTACGCGCAAATATTCTTAGGAAAGGCATGAATCCATGTCTTCTACCCCCACCAGAGTTAATTAGTAAGACTTGTATTACTGAATTATTATCTTCCCGCAAAAATTCTTAATGTTTAAAAATATTTACTGGTTTTAAATAACCTACAACCGATGGATAAGCAGTAAAAACAAATCAATCTTCTATTTCATATTATCTTTATATTAGCCTAATATTTTTCATCACATTTTCTTCATTTTGTCTTTCATCACATTTTCTTCATTTTGTCTTTCATCACATTTTCTTCATTTTGTCTTTCATCACATTTTCTTCATTTTGTCTTTCATCACATTTTCTTCATTTTGTCTTTCATCACATTTTCTTCATTTTGTCTTTCATCACATTTTCTTCATTGTCTTTCATCACATTTTCTTCATTGTCTTTCATCACATTTTCTTCTTTATATTAATCTATTTTCTTCATTTTATGTTTCACATATTCTTTCTTCCATCACATCTTATTTTTCATATTACTCTTCTATTTATTATTTCGTCCTGGGTATGACGACAAACTACATCCAGCAGCAAGGCCTTTGATCAGGAGGTTTTGAGGAACCTGTAACTACCTCTTAATTCAAGTTGTTCCCAGGTTCACCTTGACCCGGAGGGTCACCATCTATTAGAATCCCAGCTATTGCAAAACTGGGATGAAAACACTATGAATGTGTAAAAATGCATTCTTATAGAGAAGGTGCTAGCAATACATTTTCATAGTAAAAACATTTACTAGCAATACATTTTTGTAAGGAAAAAATATTACCAGCAATATATTTTTGTTAGAGAAATTACTAATGCTCCCAAGAAAATTAGTTTGGCATTAAATGACACATAAGGAGTTAATGTCGTTAAAAAATAAAACAAATATTTCCTATTTGTTCATCCCATTTTCTCCTTGGCATTTTCCATCACATTTTATACATAGTCGCCTTCAAAATATTATGTCTTTTTCATCCATTTTTCTTATTCTTTGCTTCACATTTTATGGCATCATTTTTAATATTGTTTATTATTAGGTTCACCAGAATGTCCTTACTCACTTAGGAAGCGGAAAAAAATCTCGATCTTTCTCTGGAATTTTCAGAGTACTGCATTTCGACCTTCTTCCACATGGTCACGCCATCAACGCTAAACTGTATTGCCGGCAGCTAGACCGCGTGTACCGCAAACTAATGGAGTATCCTCCTATGATCAATCGAGTTCTTGCTTTGTTTCAGCAAGACAATGCGAGGCCACACACTGCCAGGTCGAGATTTTTCCATATCTACCATTAAATGGTTCAATAAATCACAGTAATTATTTACATTATTTACACGCGGACTACTGTCCTCATCTTGATTTTATTACGTTTCAACCGTTGTTCTCTCCAATCTTCATCAGGTTTCAGCCGGTCTGAGTTACCTTCAGAAAAATAGCCTAATGAATTTACGCGTTGGTTCGAGATTTTTGGTAATATAGTAATTATGTTTTCAATCCTTGGACCCGGCAGTGTGTACTTGAACTCTGTGTAATTGGCATGAGCCACAATTGTGCAGTATCAAGTAAAAACTAGGCATGATATCCCTAGACATGCTGATGGGAATGCGAACAATGTAAACTTCGCCGATTAAATAAACCCCTCAGTTTTAAGTATCCTGTAGGTTGACCGGATTGATAAGCAAGTTATGAAGACAGAAGGACAGAACGACCAAAGCTGTGCCATAACAAAAACACAAATATGAACGATAGCGTTTCATATAAATAATATAAATAACGATACCTTCTCATCTCGGAAATTAGGACAGAATCTCAATCAGCAAGCCAGATTTTCTCTTTCGCTTAATTCTCTTTTCTTCTACTTCTATTTTAGTCGTCATCTTCAAGCTATCCTATTATTTCTGGCTTTGTTTCCCGTTCATATTATTCATTACAGTCACCTTCGCACTTTGGAGTCACCGGTTTGTTTGACAACAATGAACTTTCATAGAGATCGGCAGAACTCAATTATTGCTGCAACTACAATGATTATTGGTAAGACTTCAGTTTACAATGATAGCATTGTCTTTGATGCCGTCTTCATCTTTCATTTTTTTTCTTTTTCTTTTTTTAGATCTCTGTTTAATCATAGTCATTTTCGGTCCTAATGTTCCCATTATTAATATAGAAAACTTCATATTAATTTAATTTTAAGGCGATTGATAATTAGTGTATTTTACTTGAGGTCGATGCTACTAACTTCATTCGGTTTTGTTAAAGGTTTAATTTTGTTATTAATATTATTAGTTTCATGTTTTTTTCATGTAATAAAGGATAGTTAATAATGAAAAAAAATCCAACATTTCGCCTGGGTACTGAAGAGTATGAAAAATCAGTCGGTTATTGCCATGCCCATAAATGATGAACTTTGGACTGTCTCGCAGCATGATTAGAGAACTAGATATTTCGGGGGACTTAAGTAAATACAGACCTCGATAATGTTGGTGTTCAGCAGAAATGACATCAGATTTAAAGAGATTGCTATCACTCTTTCTCGATCGAGTTACAAAAGACACTTGTTGCAAATGTGATAACGCATGAAAAAAATAATAATGTCAGTACCTAATCGAAATTTGAGAAAATGTCTCGGATTTATTCCTCTGAACGGTATTTGCCAAAACCAGAAACTGTCCCAGAAAATATTACATATATATGCCATTATTTGCATGCATGAAGTAAATAATAATAATAATAATAATGGCAGTAGCTCATCGAAATTTGAGCAAATCTCTTGGAATTGTTCATAGGAATGGTATTTACCAAAATCAGAATCTATCCCAGAGAATATAAAAGAAATTCTTTGCGACTTACGCAAACACTGAAATTTTATAGGACAAATGAGGAAAGAAAACATACAGAAGCCAAGTAAAGCAGGTGCAAACAACGAGTAAACTGCTTAACGCCTTTGTCATTGTTATACCTACGATCTACATAAATTGTAATATTAGTTAATTTCTTATAAGGGAACATTCAGCATTCATTGCCCGAGCAGCTGATGCTAACTTCGGTTGAAATTTACAAAATCTTTCCGTTGAAATAATAGGTTTCTCAAGTTCAGTAACCATTGTCCCTCTTTAACTGACGACTTTCTTTCTAAAACTTTGTTTGAAGTAGTACGGAGCGTCAATATCGTTGTCATTATTTTCTCACCAATTTACATGTGATATCCTTTTGTTTTATTCTGTTGCTGAATATACTAAAGTGTTGTTGTTTCAGTTATTTGTCACGGTTCCTTTTCTCTGTCTTTCTGCCACATTACATCCGTGTTTCACAGAAGTATGGTCCTCGCTAAGACCTTCGGGCACTTGAAGGCATATATATGTTTTACAGGAATAAAGTGTAGCTGCCAAACCTGGAGTTTTAACATAGATCGCCATTGATCAAACACGGGCGATCCCATTTTGAATTAAGTGGATCACGTGACCGTAGAGGAAACGCATTAAATGGGATATACGTGGCGTCTAATTGGTCACCATTTCTATTCTATCCTCTATTCCTATACGGATCACTCTTCTACACTATCCTCTATAACAAACGGATCGATATTCTCTATTTCTTTACGCTATTCTCTATACTGATCAATATACGGATTACTATTCGGATCTTTATTCGGTGGTTACTTTTCGACCGAGGGCTATCGAACTTTTCGTGCGTATGTTATTCGAAGGCGTCGGACACCAGTATTGTGCAACGGTGTTACTATAGCTGTATCTGTGATTACAAAGTCTCTACTACAACGAGCATCACGAAAGTGGCAACGAGTGTTCATTGACATCACAAAAATATAATTATTGAGCTGGCGCTTGATAAAGCAGCAAAAAACGTTGGGAAGATGCAAAAGACAGGAAAGTATAGTCATAATCAACCACGCCTTGAAAGACTATAGAATTTAAAACAAGAAATGAAAGATTTCAGCAATTCCAGACCACCAAACCGTATCTATTTATTAAAGGCAGAAGGAAATCGTACAATGGTAACATCTACTATTTCCTAATTGTTATGAGAACTTACCCATAATAGATAATGGACTATCCCGTACACCATAAATACTGCGCCTCAAGAGGAAGCAGCAGTAGTGTGAGTTAGAGTGAGTGAGTCAGTCAGTCAGTCAGAGACAGAGCCGCGTCAGACGATTACTGTAAGACATTGGAATAGTGATACTTCGAGACAACATAGTTCTCTCTAACCTAACCTGATTATTATTACTAACACTTCTACTTCTTTTGTACATATTCTGTTTGTAATATATCTGTGTTATTCCATACCTGTGTTCGAGTTATTCTTCATTGGTTCTAACTTGGACCATCACTGTGATACAAGGAACCTGGACCATAACACTAATTCTATCAAAAGAAATGATGGAACTATTCTGTCGATGATCATAGGTACAGACTGAAATCATCTCAAGACTGTTGCCAAAATGCATTAATAATCAAGCCTCCATTGAGGGAGTGAAACTATTCCGGCAACAATATGATTAAAACTGTCAAGAATACAGGTAAGCACTGGTTTATTGCAAATATCCGCTGTGTTTTAACCATTGTTTATATATATTAATCAAGAATATGAGTTAGGCTATTCGTCTGCCTACAAGCTCTGGCAAGTTAAAGAAAATATCTTTTATGTGCCGTGTCTATTTAAGGTATGTATGATCATGATTCACTCAGCTACGCTTAGAAAATCACAATTTCGGTACGTGGTGTAATGGTTAGCAAACTGGTCTCGCTAGATCGGTTCCGACTGAATAGTGAGTTCGATCCTCACTGAGTGCCCCATCTAAGCGACGCCTTGAAAACCAGCATTACACTCTTGTCTTCTTTAGGCCTAGTATTTATATGGAATATTGTTAATATCAATATATACTTTGTTCCAAATATTTATCAATGATCTTCCCAGTGTCATCCGTTTTGAACTCGGTATCGTTGTAGATGATAATTATTAGTCTTGTCTCAATGGTATGTGTTATAGGTTCGATACAGTCAAATTGGCAGCTGATCTGAAAAATTACTTTCAATCCGTTGTTAAAGAAAATGACTTAAGTTTAACACCTCAAAAGCTAAACAACTCTTTTTTTTTTTTTTTTACAAGTCTTAAAGAACTTTTTTGTTCTTCCATCCGCATGGCTGATGCTAACCTCCAGGTGAGTATCTTTGTCTACAGCCTTTTTCCGGTGAAAGAAACTGGAACAATTATATCGACTCTGTTGCTATATAGTTACCCAGTTACTATACTAGATAAGGGGCTAGACAATTCTTTTTTTCTCATCTGAATCCATCTTTCACCTTTGTAAGTCCACCACTTGTCCGTTTATTTAATATTGCTGCTTCTGCTACGTATCTAAAGATTGACAAAATCGAAAGAATAATCTGCAGTATCCTTACCTGATGTATCGCTTTCCCACTGCTCTAACGTAGCTGCGCTGTACCTTTTCTATGAATATTTACATGCCAATTGATCTGATGAGCTTTGATCTTTGGTACTTAGACTTTACGAATTTAAGCGCAGTAATAGGCTTACAGCAAGTTCTCTTTATTAAACCGTTGAAATTGCTCGATCTAACTGTAAGTTCTATGTTAATATTTTCTACTCTTACACTTCGCTACTAATGAACACTTTTCTGGCTTCTGCCTTTACCGTCTACGATCTTCAAAAATTTAAATGCAACACGAATTGCAGGCTTTTAGTACTGCTCTTTTATTGCCTTCTCGCATCTACAACGTCTCCTCGGATTCATTCACACTCAGTAACCCCCTTCTGCCGTAGTGGCTTTATCGCCTAACTCTGGAGAGAACTGATTACAAAAAGGCTATAAATCTTAAGCCGATCATGTGAAGTCCTAACGACTACTCCTTAGTTCGTTTAACAAGGAAGCCCTCGTCCTGGGTACGACGTTAAACTGCATCCAACAGCAAGGCCTCTGATCAGGAGGTTTTGAGGAAGCGTGGAACCACCTGTTAATTGCTGGTGTTCCCAGGGCCACCCTGACCCGGGTGGTAGCATCTGTTGGGGTCCCAGCTATGGGAAAATAGTGAACTTCCAGGTCTTTTCCAGCACATTGAAACAATGATGTTGCCAACTATACTTTTTTGAAACAATGATGTTGCCAGCTATACGTTTTTGATATATCTAGTAAATACTGGATCTGGCATTAAATAACCCATAGTGGTTGATATGCCATAAAACCCCAAACAAACAACCAACCAAGGAAGCCCTATACACTAGGAAGCTCTTTAAATGAAGTTTTATTTAGACAATATTAGTTTTCGAACATTGCCGAATACCTCAGTTAATATATTTAAAAGAAAAAAAGGTTTCCCGCTAATTCGAACGTGACACAACTTAAGTATGGTCCGGTTGTCAAGAGGCCAAGTAATCACACAAAAACTGCTACTCTTAAATTGTAATGTACAACAAGCAAAACCTGCCTCCAAAATAATGCACAGACCCAAATGAATTTACTATAAATCGTTTGTTAATTAATCGTCTGAGAAATACACAATACATACGTTCTTGACCATTGTTGAACCTTCGAGAAACACCATCATCTTTAATCATAATTTATATAGAAATATTGAACGCATTCATTTTTCATTTGTATCTTGCATGTATTCAATTACAGTAAGAATTAAATTAATGTTAACTTCGCTTACACTTAATGTGACATTTGTGATAAATTCTGTCATCAGCAATGAAAGTGATATGTGATGATTGCATTAGTTAACTGTAATACTCCCTCTCTTCTGAACGCATTTTTCATCTTTTTTTCCAGTGGAGAAATTAATGTGAACCTGATATTTTATGTTCACTTTCAGTTTAAAATACACCAAGTGAAAAAAACTTTGCGAATACAGGGATTTGGGGGACAGGAAAATGATTACTTGAAGATAAAGTAATCGGCGATGGTAGCCGAGACATCCATGGACTGAATATAAGAACAAGGAGATGGTTTTAAATAAAGTAGGCGAGTCCTGTAGAATTATTCATTGGACTGGAAAATCAATGAAATTCAAAATTGATATATTTTTATTCAAAATTCTACGGGATTTGTAATCGGGTAGATTGTCGCTCAGTATCTGTTGGGCAAAAATGCCTTAGAGAAAATAGTATTTAAGTTAGAACCATCAGTACGACATGAATCTACTGGTCTGCTCATAAAAATAGGGTAGACTTTTTTACAATTTTTGTAGATTCTCGTTCAATAGATCTTATCCAAACGACAACATTTATCAGAATAAAAAAGGAGTCCTGTTTATAATATAAATACATTTTCAAATTCATCCCTGACATTCAGCGATCGATTTGACACTGTATTTATATTATGAACATGAATTCTTTTCTAAAATAACACTAAAAATCAATTTTCCGATTCTGACATTGAGGAATGCCTACTAAATGGTAATCTACAAACATGATTTCTCCAGAAATGTTCCTATTTTTAAAAATACCTTACTAGTCAATCAAAGTAGTACCGGAAACTTCTATCCATTAACACTCTGAATTATTCACTACTTTCCACTGCATTGATTTTCAAGGATCTTCTACTCTCCTACTTAATTTCAGTCATGGTCATTTTCTGTTGCCATAGCAGGATATGACAATACAACTGCAAAATTAAAACTCTCTACTATTCACTCATCTGAGTCACTTGAAGCGGCAGGATAAATGTTTGGCTTTGCAAGCAAAATCACTTCCAATATGTTAAAGGTTAAGACTCCCTATAACTCAATTATGTAGAAGGAACAAATTGTAACAGTGAGTAACCGATCTGATGTGATTTGCGAATTTATGGCAGGGCGAGAACAAATAGGTGTAGTAAATAATCAGTTTGCATAGAAATACAATTGACACGATATTGTGGAGAGCCATGATCATTCACGTCCTAAAATATAAGACGGCCATTAGTAGTAATATTATTAAGACAGAATATATCACAACCTCCGCTGAGCCATCCGAGCTGAAGTCACTCAATGATACATCCATTAAAAGAGTTTAGGACTTCAAATATCTTGGATCTCACATAATAGATTCCCAAAAAGACTTCAACCTCCGCAAATCTCTTGCAGTGGAGATGTGTAAAAAAAAATTCACAAGATTTGGTGCTCGAAACTTCCATCTCTTTAAAAGTACAAACCTTTCGAACCGTGATTGAACCAATCCTACTGCATGAAATAGAAACTTGGACATTATCTGCTTGTCTTGAAAGACGACTGGTTGGAACATATACAAATCTACTTATAAAAATCCAGAATATCAGTTGGTTTTCCCACGCAATGCTTAACACAATTTACGGAGAACTGAGATCAATCTCTCTTAAACTCAAATAAAAACGATTACAGTTTGCCGGACTCTAACATCAAGCAGACAGGGGAATCGTTTTATCCTAACTTCTATGGCATCCTCCTGGAGGTTTCTTCTTACGAAAATTAACTTTCCCAGACACCGTAGCTCGGGACTCAGGGTTGGACATTGGGGGATCTGGGGAGCAGGTATGCAGGACTGAATAGTGTGGAAAAGAATTGTCAATGCAGTTTCAACCAACCGTAGGGAGGTCGAAGGGTAATAATGAATATTATTAATTTTAAGTTTAGTTGATTTATTTATATCAGCATTAAAGATAAAATTGTAAGGAAAATGAAAATACAAAGGACACTTTTACTTAATATCACAAAGAGACAATTGAAATATATAGGTTTCATAATAAGGAAAGAGGACTGTGAAAATTTAACACTTACATGTCATGCTGAAATCAAGTGGGACGGAGGAAAGCGGCGAAATAATCTACTTGATAAGCATGTGCAAATGGTTTCCAGTTTAGGAGAGATAGCAAAAAAAACAAACATTGCTAAGAGTTACAAAGGATATTGTAGAGAAGCATTATCGCCCACGTCCTGAAGGAAGGCGGTACATAGAATATGAAGATTGTTATTATTTAGCAACGTGGAATCTCTAAAAAAAAATAGAAAGTAAAAGTCTGTATACTTAAAATCAGACAGAGACAGTGGAGACCTTGGAGGCATATAATGAGGAAAGAGGTTTAGAGTATGTAACACACACAACGCATACTGGAGGCAGGAGTATCAGAATAACCCAACTACCGATTTTAAAATGGATGGCAGAGAAAAGACACATGGCTTAATGGGTAAAAGTGTTGGCTGAAGTAATCCAGAAGTGACGTGCGTGAAAGAGTTGAGAGTTCAATACCTGATCACAGCAGAGGTGAACACAATCAAACAAAGAAAAAACTTGTAGTTCCATCGAATGATTTATTTTATGAAAATATTTTGACTAGTAGTTGCCAGTCTTGGTCACTCCTTAATTTGAGTAAAACAGTGCAAAGAAACTAGAAACGCTTAAGAATTCAAATCAAGGGGAAAAAAACGAGTTGATGACGTTAACAAAGTTGTTTCTTTTTACGCCTAAACTTGCTGTTACTTTGTAAACGTCAACTCGGTTTTATTCGGTTTTATTCCTTGATTTGAATTATTAAGCGTTTCTAGTTTCTTTGCACTGTTTTACACAAATTAAGGATGACCAAGACTGGCAACTGCTAGTCGAAATATTTCCATATAATAAATTATTCATTGCAACTACAAGTTTTTTTTCTTTTAATTATTCAACTACCAAGGGAGACAAGCATCCTAACTTTAAAACAAACAAACTTGCAGAGGGAATGAACTGAAAACTGAGATACCCAGAAAGGGCATGACACGTGGAACTAGAACAATCTACTCCTGTGTACTAAATAAAGGGTTCGGTTTGAAATTCCAGTGTATATCATCTGAAGAAGGTGTACAACGGCCGAAATGTCGTGAATATAATAATAAAGATGAGGACAAGAGCCCGAACAATGTAAATAGTTACAATGCCTCATCTCAGAAATATAGACAGATTTATATTTCATAATCAATTAAGATTTCATTCATTATTTTTTTAAATTTTGAAATGTTTCCCAAAAGAAGAAATTTCAAATATTTAATGTGTCATTGCACGCTGTAATTGACCAACAGTAAACATCCAAGCATTGGTAACAATACAAAGATTACAGAAGAAAAAGGCAACTTTATGGTGGATAACCTCGCATCTGCAGATGATAAGAATTCTTCCTTCTGACTACGATTCTGGTCGTCCAAAGGAGCTACTTAAATCCTCGTTCCACTAGGAGAAACACAAAAAATGTTATAAACAGGCAGCAGAATCAATTGCCTAAGACTGTTTTAATAAAAGGCATAGTCAGAAAAGGTTGTACGTGTGAGATTTTAAAAAAAGTGAATAATATCTATATCAACCAATACAAGGAAAATAGTTCGAAATAATGCAAGATTGTTTGGTGTGTATTTCAAAATTCTACATAAATAGTTCAAAATATATCACACGGATGAGCCTTATGAATTTCGAAGAGGACGATCGTTTTGACCGGTGCTACAAAAACAAAAACAAAGGGTATTTCCAAATTACAAAAACCCAGTCACTTGAAGCTTTCCAACACCACCAACAACAAATATGCGTAGAACATATAACGAGAACAGAAAATAATGTGGAATTTCCACACTACCAAAAACAAAATATTTGGAATGAAACCCTTATTAATACGAGAAAGTTAGTAGACACGAGAAGCATAATGTCCTCAAATACAATTTATTAAACATTGCTTAATACTGCTTTATTAAAAACATGCGAGATATTCTAATTGAAAGTAGTACGAAGCGTCCGAATAATGATTTGCGGCTAATTAAAGGACATCGTATTTGCGGCTAATTAAAGGGCGATCTTATTTGCGGTTAATTAAACGGCGATCTTATTTGCGGCTAATTCTTTGCGATCTCATTTGCGACTAATTCTTTGCGATCTCATTTGCGGGTAATACTTTGCGATCTCATTTGCGGCTATTTCTGGGCGATCTCATTTGCAGCTAATTCTGGGCGATCTCATTTTCAGTTGATCCACTTATCTTAGGGCGTAATTAAGGGATAGCTGATTCCAGGATACTTTCTATCCAAATTCATAGCATTTACTTGTGCTGTTGAATACAAGACAGCTACATAATTCCCATCTAGCCACTGTCTTAATCCAATCGATTTTACTTTTGTGCTTTCCATTGGCTATTTTTCTGTATTTACTTGTGCGCATCCAGTTTCAGCATTCTCTCCATAGACAAAACATTTACTAAATTCCTGCATTCTATCTATTTTTGCCATTCATTTATTCTCATTCGCTTTTGGGAGTTCGGGTGGTAAAGCAGGGATTCTGTTTTGCATTTAAGATGCCTTCGAGCTGGCTATGTCCATGTGACATCATGCATTAGTTTCTGAACTTTCTTTGGAAAATTTTTCCCCTCCATCTTTGGTTACTCTTTTTCACTGATCCTTCTCCACCCTTTCGATTTTCTTTTGTTTATTCTTCTTTTATCAGCTGCTTTATGCTTTTTACTTATCTCATACATTTTCTTTTGTTCTCTCTGCTCCGTTAGTTATTTTGTAGATGACCGCACACTGACTTTTCTTTATCTGGTAACGTGGTGCCTGTCGACCTCAACTATCGCGTGAGAGGCTCTATGTATTATCTTTATTTCCCCTGCCTATTGATTTAAAGATTTGATTTTGCTTTGGTTTCTCTTGCTGTCCGCTCAGTTGATGCTCCTTTTTTTATATTGTTTCATGTTGCTAATGAAAGGACGTGCGGTTATCGTGACGGTTATGAACGTGGAATCGGCGGACCGGGTTCAAATCCCGGCCTACTCAGTTTTGCACAAATATTCGACAATTCATTAATATCTCTATTCTCCACCCCCGGTTATGGGTTAAATAACAAGGTAGGACTTTCTAGCCTTGATTGAGAAACAGACTAATAGAATCAAGACGCTGAAATCAAAACTGCGGGAAACTACTCTAATAATCGCTTTGCCAAGTAATCGCGGCAATTCACAAGTTTTAGAAAGCCATGATCGCCGATATCCGGAAATGTTATAGCAACGTAATGAAAGGAGTTTTAAGTTTATTTATTGATTGGTCACAGCAGTAGAAAATGGTAGTCTGCACAGATACTCATGGTAATGTTAATATTATCCGTTTTTTTTAATCATTTCACCCCAAGCAATTCGACCATGCCACTAGTACACAGGGGCTTACAGCAAGTGAAAATGAGAGAAAAGACTGAGTATAGGGAGGATTGAGGAAAGAACAACAGATGAACGGAATTCAAGAAGATAGAAGACTGCGATTGATGTTACATTTAAATTTTTGAAGATTGTGTTTATCATGGAAGCAAGTAAATGAAGGAGTTTCACGGGCAGGACGTGCGAGAAACGAAACAGTTGGATAGGAGTGTCGGTTTCATTTAACTATTTCAACAATCAACAGGTGGCATAGAGTAGCACGCTTAAATTCATCTAGTTAGGCCATCAGAAAAAAGCTTATTGGAGCAGTTGACATGAAAATATTTATAGAAAAGACAGAGGGAAGCCACGTCACATCGGTGAGAATGTAGGGATGCCAAGTCAGGATTGATTACATTACAGATCCTTCTTTGGATTTTGTCAAAATTCTCGAGATTAATAGCAGGAGCATTAGATCAGATATGGCAGTCGTATTCAATGCATGGGCGAATAGAAGATTTGTATATGTACAAAATGGGCCCTGGCGAGAAAAAGATTTCTGGCACGACACAGTGAACCAACTTTCCTAGCAGTAGATGCGGCAATTGATTCGATGTAGTTGCTCCACTTCAAGTTCGTAGACAGCGTGAGGCCAAGAAGGCGCAGTGTGTTGCTCTCCAGGAGTCTAGCATAAGCTTTGCTGGTGGCAGCAGGAAATGTTCTCTGTTAGTTAAATGAAAACAATTCTTTATGAAAAAAAAGGTTTCGGCATTCATTGCCCGAGCAGCCAGTGCTACTGACTGTTGGAGTTATAAAATATCTCTATTAAAACAATTTTTCAGCAAAGTCTAGTAAGTCTTATTGCTCTTTCCAGTACTGATGGAGGCTTCCTTCTCAATATTTTATTTGAAGTAGTGTGGAACGTAAGAATCTTGATTATATCATTATTTTCTCTCTGTTCTACATGCGTTATCCATTTTAATTTTTGCTGCTGTTGAAAGTCCTCAACTGATATGGTTTCTGTAATTTTGTACAGTTCATTTACGGTGTGAATCTGCAACGCCACTTGTCGGATTTAGCAGAAAGTAGAAGCAAGTCGCCTCAATATTCCAGTTCTCTTGTCAGTCTGTTTTTAATAATGATGTCGCTGAAAAGGTTCTAACTGTTCTACTAATTTTCATTATCTCCAGTGTTTCACACAGCTACTTCCCAGCGCTCCTATAACGACAGGTACAACTGTCATCCTTGTGTCGCGCAAGTTGTTCGGTTTTTGGCAGGGTCGAGATATATGTCTATCTTATTACATTCTCTTATTACTGCTTCAGGCGATTTGCCATGTTCACGCTACGTGTCTGTTCGCTATCACTTGTGAACAATTGACATCAACTTTGGTAAATGTGAAACCGAAATCCGAAAGTGCAATGAGCAAGTAAATGGAATGATCAAATTCGTGAAGAATACGATGCAGAAAATAGGAAATCCGAAAATAATATGAAGGATAAAGTTAAAATGTAGAAAAGATAAAATAAATCGAAAAAAGAATTTCCTGAGAGAAATAATGCTTTCCAAAATCTAAGCAAAGTATTTTGAAACAGGAAAATCTAGATAAAAACAAAGAACAGAGTACGGAAGTGTTTGTAATATCAGACTTCTTATACGGCAGTGGATGCTGGACATCTTCGAATAGATGAAGAAGAGTTCTCACGTGTCTCTACAGAAGGATGCTGATAATACAATGGACCGAATAAATAAAAAAAAAAGATTTCGTGAGCGAAATAGGCATTCCAAAAACTAAGCAAAATACGAAGAAACGGAAGAATTTCGTTAGAAACATAGAAAAGGAATCCAAACTCTTATGCAATATAAATCCACTTGTATCGCAGCGAATGCTGGATAATCTGCTCACATATGAAGAGAAGACTGGGGACAAAAGAAATGTGGTCTTATGGAAGAATGCTGAAAATTCTGTGGTTGTAAGTAAGGAAGAAGTTTTAATAAAAATGGAAACAAAAATGATACCTACACCCACAAATCAGAAAGGGATGTATGTATTCATTTAGAATATTTTTATTGTCAGTTACCAAAAATTTATTATAGGAGATAAGAAAATTGAACATAGAATAGGATGCGCAATGGATTGTTCCACCCAACGCAGAAAGTTAATATAAAATAAATAAAAATATTAACGTGATAATTCGATTCTTTTTCTTAAATAGCCTCGTCTGATCGAGACTTTCATAGAGTTGCCATGCATGGCGACAAACACGTTCAGATTTTTTTAATCAATTCACCCCAAGTCAAGGCAGAAATGCCACTAGTACACAGGGGGTTACAGGGATTGAAGGTCAGAGAAAACAGTGAGTATAGGGAGGGTTAAGGGAAGGACAAAGCATGAACGGTATTCAAGGAGACAGAAGATGGCGATTGAGGTTGTTTTTAAATTTTTTAAGTTTGTATATTTTATGATGTCAACGATCACTCATTGCCACTTTCGTAATGTCAACGAATACTCCTTGTCACTCTCGTAATACTCGTTGTAGTAGAGACATTGTAATCGCAGATATAACTATAGTAACGCTGTTGAACATTACTGGTTTCAGACGCCTTCACACTAATAGTACTTTCTCGATAATACTCGCTCGGAAAGTAACCACCGAAAAGTGATCCGAATACTGATCCGTATAGAGAAATGGTATAGTGAATAATATAGAGAATAGCGATCCGTATAGTAATAGTGGATAAATTAGAAATAGGGTTCAATTTGACGCCACGCTAATTCCCATATGTACATTTCCTCTAACATAACGTGACCTACTTATTTCAAATGGGATCGCCTATGTTTGCTCTCTGGCGATCTATGTTCAAACTCCAGTGTCGGCAGCGGCACTTTATTCCTTTATAACAGTATCTAAAACTCGTTTCCAGATCAATGATTTAAAATGATCTCGAGCGAATGAATCCTGTAGGTCTTAGCGAGGATCATCTCTCTTCAAATCTTGTGGAGGAGCATTACGGAAACTCAAACCAAAGAACTGTCGCAAATAACAAAATCCACTTCATTTGAATACTTTCAACAGCAGCAACATCTAAAATGGATAGCATATGTAACACGAACAGAAAACAATGGCGTAATCAAAATGTTGACATTTTCCATTTTCAAAAGACGGTTTCGAAATGAATCACACTATCAATACTGGGGAAAAGCGGACTTCAAAACTGGACTTCAAAAACCTATTTTCCTTACTTTATTCTGAATAGAAAGATTTTATAAATTCCAACCGACGGTAGAACGAATCGCTCAGTCAATAAATGCCGATTTTTTTCCTTATAAGGAAACAACTACTATTACAACTATCATATTCTTTAACAAAGGTTGTCTTCGATTTACAGGAATTTAGTTCTGATATTTTTTTCCGGGCAACAATTACAAATTCACCCCTACCTCCTTTTTTTAAATTTTTTGTTCATAAGTTTCCCAGACATTTTATATTTTCTAATTTCCTTTTAAATTCTCTATGGGGCGTTTTTCCCGCCATTTCTCTTCCTTGTAGCGTTGTTTACTTCTCCCGAGGTTAACTTTCGCTTTTTCCTGTGTTTTACTCTTAGAAGAAGCTATCATTTGATTTTTCCTTCTTTGTTGTGTATATTTTACGAACGAATTTAGTCGTCTACACACTAACTTCCATCATGATACGTCTTTTTCCTCCTTATTTTCTTTATAGTGTGTAGTTATTATATCTCTATTAGCCAGTTAATTTTCGATCATTTCAAAACGTGTTAAGACCAGACACAGAAAGTAAACTACAAGAAAACCTACAGACGGTAGTGAAAGAAAGTGAGAAGAAAGTACTAAACATCAATTGAAAGAAGACTGAATCCACGGTTACTAGTAAAATTCCCAACCCGTAATTTATAAATTAGCGATACCAAAATCAAACAAGTGCAACAACAACTAGAAAATGTTTTAACTGAGAACAGAAAGTGACACTGAAATCCGAAGGGGTATTGGGATAGTGACAGACGCCTTTCAAAAGCTAAGCAAAGTATTTGGTTTGGTATGGTTTGTTTTACCGCATATCAACCCCTATGGATTATTTAATGCCGACAAAAATTTTCATTGCTGGTAGTATATATATATATATATATATATATATATATATATATATTTTTTTTTTTCTTTGTCAAAAATCTATTTCTGGTAATATTTTTTTTAAATATGTTCCTGTAACAATTTTTTTCAAAAAAACTATTGCTGGTAATAATTTTTCCTCAAAAATATGTAGCTGATAATACTTTTCCCCCTCAAAAATTTATTGCTGGAAATAAATTTTTTTTACAAAGTATATCTGGTATTAAAGCCTGTTTTTACACTTTCATAGTGTTTTTACCCCAGTTTCGGCGTTAACTATTTGCCCATAGCTGGGACCCTAACAGGTGCTACAACCCCGGGTCAGGGCGGACCTGGGAACACCAGCAATTTAGAGGTGGTTCCACGCTCCTGAAAACCTCCTGATCAGAGACCTTGCTGTTGGGCGTAGTATATAGGCTTACCCTGTACGGAAGCAAAGTATTAAGAAATAGAAGCAGTTCGTTAGAAACAAAGAAAAGAGTACTGAACTGTTATGTGATATCTATGCAGTGTAAACAACATCCAGTAGCAAGGCCTCTGCTCGGGAGGTTTTGAAGAGGTTTTGACTTGACATATTCATAAGTAGGAAGAGTCCACTGTCTCAGTAGTAGGGAAGAGTCCTACTCTGCAACAATATTAAAATTACCAACAATACATTTTATAGTGAAATGACCAACAACATATTTATCTGGAGTTAGAGGCATGCAATTGTATTCCAAATATTAAGTTGAAATAAAGATGTGTTCAAAATATTTAGATTCCGGCATTAAATAACTCATAGAGACCGATATGCCGCTATAAATCTCAACCAATTATTCTATATAGAAGTGAATGCTGGACAATTTCTTCAAATATGAAGAAACATGAAGCAACAGAAATGTCTTATTACAAGCTAAGACTGCCTTGAGCCGAATATCTGAGCAATGACTAGAAAATCTTTAAGAGACCTGTATATTTAACAATTTCAATTTCTAGGGCATATAATGGGGAAAGAGGTCTTGGAAATGCGATGCTTAAAGGACAGATTGAAGGCAAGAGGGACATGAAAACAACGTAAAACCTGCCAAGGGAGTAAATGGATAACTGAGCAAAGTTTAGGACAGATAGCAAAAAGTAATTACTTGCTACAAAAGAAAGGAAACTGTGGAGAGATATGATCAACTACGTGCTGATGGGACACTGCATATAGAAGAGGAATGTAGGTGTAATAGAATCTTGTGAATCGTCATTATCAGTATTGTTATTTTTATCCCGAATGAGATTTATTTTCAGTTTAACAGGATTGAATGAAATTCGGATTTGAGGAATAGGATTAGGGCTAAAAATGATTTAATCTCCAAAGATTAGTGCAGTGAACGATGAAAATGGATTAGCAGATTTTGTCAATGAAATAAAGAAAAAGAAATTAGATGTATTGCTGATTATTTTTGTTCTCTTATATATTTGTTTCAATCAGAGATACGATATAAGTAGGGTTTAAAACATCGAAGTATATTATAATTATTTTCGAATTCAAATCCAGTAAGTCTTATGCAATTTGTTTTTCCTGTTTTTTATTTTGTTTTGTTTTTCTAATTCTGTCTGTGTTGTTGTTTCTCGTCGGTGAATAAGATGATTACTGTACATCTGTTCCGGTAACTTATTTCAGCTGTAAATGTCAGAACGAGATGATTTGAGTGATTGGCTAGGCTTCTCACCAGACACTATCTAACCTCTCGTCTTTTTTTTATCCACTTACTTTCTGATTACTTCAGGATTGGATTCACACATCCGAAAGCTTTGACCTGAATTTATAAACCTATAAGCAAAACACCTACGCAACTTTTTTTTACAGTTTCGTCTTCATATATCTGGTAATCCCACTAAAGACTACTAAGATAAAACAAACTTAATAAATATCTACTTTATGCACACGCAGATTCCATATATATATATATATATATATATATATATATATATAATTCATCATGTCTAGAATCATCAACACACATATGCAGAAAACCACTGGACGGTCGTTTCGTACTTTTTTTTTTATTATTCATCGACAGTGCGATTCGAATCCGGACCGTTACGATATGACGCAATCATCATACCATTTGGCTACGGTGGCGAAGAGGATACCAAGTTACTAGACACAATATAGCGCAGCTCATCCTATTTCTGATGGTGATGTTCATCTAAGCATACACTATTTCCCAACTCGTTTCCCTAGAAAAACCGGGCAACATGCTTCTCTACTTGATTTATTTCTTACCTCCACTCCTCGTTCATGCCGATCTTCGCAATCCTTCTCTCCTGGTAATTCTGATCACTCTGTGGTTGTTATTGATATATCGTTCCAGTGTTTGCGTTAACAGCATACTGTTTGGTACTCACTCCATGATTTTCTCCGTAACGACCCTTGGACTGACATCTTTAAACTCCCAATTGAAAATTGCGCCACTGAAGTATCTTTTTGGGTCAAAGCCGGTTCGGACGCTTTCATCCTTTCTCGGAAATCTCCATGGTTTATACGAGCATGTTCGGCCTCTTTAGCACACAGGAACCACTATTTTCGTCACAACACGTGTCGATTCGTTCTTCTCGCAATAAATTTAGGCAAGTCCTCCAGGGAACAAAGTCCCTGTTTGGCGAGAGAATGAGGCACCGCATAGCCTCTAACAACTTTGGTTTTCACGATTACTGGCGGCTTTGAAACTGGGAATTAAATAAGTCTAAAGACTCTATCCCTCTCCTCTTCAATCAATATGAGGTGTTATCATCCTTTGCTGATAAACCTGAATGCTTTACCCGTAAATTCTCCTCAAGCGTTACAATTGACCCATCCGCAATATACCTGCCTAACTTCACTCATAGGATTGATTCTCTGCTGAGTCATATGCATATAACCTCTTTCGTGGTTTCTATCTATCATATCTAACCTAGATCCCCAGAAAAACCATGTGAACCCGATGGCATTCCTGTAATAGTCATTAAGAAGTATGCTCTCGAAATGTTCTCTCTAAACTGTATAATAAATACCTCGCTGCTTCTTGCTTTGATGCCTGCAGGAAGTCATCATCTGTTGTTCCAGTTGTTAAGAACTCTGGTGAGTTGTCTGACCCTTTCAACTATCGGCCTAGTAGCCTTCTACCTCTTTTGGGGAAATTTTTCAGAGGCCCTAATCTATGTTGAATTGGTTCATCATCTCTCATCTTTTCTCAGACAAGCAATATGGCTTTCGTTTCTCCAGGTGATGTGCTGACAATAATTGCGGAAAGGGACTATCTCTAGATAAGTCTCTAGGTAAAAACGGTAAAACTCGGGCTGTAGCATTGGACATTTCGAAAGTCTTTAAAAGTTCCTGACATTCAGGTCTTCTCCACAAGCTGAAAAGTTACGATCTCTCCGGACACTTATTTGAACTGATCCAGTCTTTCCTCTCAGATCGGTAAATCAAAGTTATCCTGAACGTCCACTCCTCTAGATCCATTCGTGCTAACGCAGCTGTCCCCAGAGTTCCATCCTTGGTCTCACGCTATTTCTAAATTTCAGTCATGAGCGCCCTGATGACAGCTAACAAATCGGTATCTACGCTGATGACACAAAAGATTTATCAGTCAGACAGGGTCAAAATGGAAACCGATATCCAAAACGTCATCAAGTCCGTTGTTAAATGGGGCAAAAGATGGCTTGTTAATTTTAAAGCCTCTTCATCAAAACAGAGATGCGTTTCCGTCAGGTTTACTTGGGAAATGCGTAGGACTGAAAATCCAAGTGTTTGGATGTCAATGAGGTCAGTGAGAGTGTTTAAGCCAACTGGTATAGTGTGCGTTAAAGTCACCGAACACGAATATATTTGCAAACGGGTGTCGAGAGACGGCCTTTTCTTTTTATTGGAAATACAATCGAGCACGCCACCGGCTTGAGATGAAGGTGAACGGCAGATAAAGAGATAGGTTACTGAATTAAGGAGAGATAGACAGACACACATACGAATGGTCTGGAGATTTAAAAAAAAGGTTCTCTGGCCAGCGAGAGATGATCGCGAACATACTCCCACGCCATGCAATAGAGTCCTTTCTAAGGAGAGGAAGGTAGCCAGGAATCAAGAAATCAGAGGAATGGATTGACTAGTTAATGTTAGTTTTGCAAAGAGCTAGTATATCAAGAGACTATTTGATTCCACAATGCAGAAGATATGAATACTACTGATGTTGGAGAAGGAAAGATTAAGGGGTTTAGGTGACTTTTGTTGAGGTGGTTTAGTTTTATATATTCGGTAGATTATGGCTATTATGAGTTATATTGTTAAAGAAAAGACCTAGTGTAATAGTAGCAGGCTGTCATCAAATGTAACATGGACAGAAAGGAACTGGCGCAGAGTGAAACATTGGGGTTGCCTACTGGAGGTGTATGCATGGGTACTCGTCTATACGCGATATGACACTGCAAGTACCCCGATATTATGCAACTGTTGATCAGGGCAGCCTCTGAAGACGCTACGCAAGAGTTCGAGCCCCTAACTACCAGCCAGGAACAGCAACCAGAAAACTCTTAAACCGTTACCCTCAGAATGAAGAAACGTTGCCACAAACCTCACACATAAGAGGTTCCTGACAGCATGCTAAGGCCAGAAAAAGGAAACGATCCAGAAAACCCTTTCTAAAAAAAAAGAATCAAGGGATGGGCCTCTACAGCTGTTTAATAGAAGGGAGAGGAGTGCTGAGTGGGCGACAGGAAAGCTTATTTACTCAAATGAACTGAAACAAAAATCAATTCCGGGGTTGCTATCCAGATGAATTATTATTACAAAGAAAGATTTTCACTCAGAAAACTAAACTGAAGAAAAAAAGCTGAGAGCTACTTACGCTTCAACGCAAGAGAGATATCTCAGTAATGAACTAGAAGACTAATAGACCTATTGGGAGGAGAGGTTAGCGGCGGTTTCACGGGTATGCTTGTGGATTCACTAACCCCCCCCCCCCCACATGGATTAGTATAGATGGCTACAAGGCGTGGGTATGTTATTGGCAAGGTATCTATTCGGAAAAAAGGCTTGTAAGGGAGAAGCATATGAATGCGATGCGTGGTATGGACAAGGAGTCTGAAACTGTTATAACGTTTAATTTAGCTTCAACATTTACTTTATTTGGAAGTGGACAATCCATCAGGCGGGAACCATGAGGGTTAAGAATAACGTCCAGTAGGTGTAAGTGCCAAAGAAATCACCAGCTACTTAATATGCAAGAATACTTTCAAATAGGGGTAAAAGAGTAAAATTATATAATACTTTCACTAACACTTCAACGCCATTTTTACGATTACCACTACTTTAGTTACCAACATTGTCGCCACTACCGTATGTACCTACCGCAAAATAACTACTACCAGTATTATCACTTCATACACCTCCCCCGCAAGATTCGCAATGCTTTTACCATTGTCTTTGTTTTTATTATTACAATTATTAATTTATTATCACCACCATCTATTGTCATTAATTAGTTATCACTACTTCTATCATTTTCTATATTATTCTTTATCTCTTCCATTATTACTACCACTATTATTATTTATTACCTCTTCCATCATTATTAATTTATTATCACCACCATCTATTGTCATTACTTAGTTATCACTACTTCTATCATTTTCTATATTATTCTTTATCTCTTCCATTATTTCTACCACTATTATTATTTATTACCTCTTCCATCATTATTAATTTATTATTCATAATTTACGGCTGTAATTTTTATATTTATCATTAATTTTTTATTTTTAGTTATTACTATTAATTATTTATTTGAACTACTATCATAATACCATTTTACTTCTATTTTTATCATCACTGCTACTATTATTACCATAACTATTTGTTACTATCACTGTTATTATCATTATCCTTTATTACCACTATTGTTGCCACGCCAATCAAATCCCGCAATTGTCATTACTCTAATTATCGTTTACCATTGTCATTGCTCTCAATATTTTAATCATTATTTCATTCTTACTATTTCACCATCACCTTTATCGTTGCTACGCCCGTCACCATAATTACCATCGCCACATTCATTTACAATTATACTTCCCTTCACCATCAAAATTAGTACCAATTTTTCATAAATATACCAATAAGTATTATAAATTAGAATTTCAACTATTTATATAAGTGCAATCGTCTATAACACACAAGTAAGCAACGTAAAAATAAAAAATATCTATCATCATCGCAGCTATCATTATATACAGAATCCATTTTAAGTAATATAAAAACCAGGCTGATAGAAGTATAGGTACGCGTACACATGCGCGAGAAAGAGAGAGATAGAGAAAGTATTATTACGTTAAGAAAATAGACGAACGTCTGAAAGATGGAAGGAACACCCCGGCCCGCCACTTGTAGAGGGAAATTGGCTACACAATTTCAACACCGAAAACAACCACAATTGCGTACTAATGGAAGTGATAAAGAATAATATAGAAAATGATAGAAGTAGTGATAACTAAGTAATGACAATAGATGGTGGTGATAATAAATTAATAATGATGGAAGAGGTAATAAGTAATAATAGTGGTAGTAATAATGGAAGAGATAAAGAATAATATAGAAAATGATAGAAGTAGTGATAACTAAGTAATGACAATAGATGGTGGTGATAATATATACGTACTCGAACACATGGATACATGTCTGCACCTGTTCATAAATGTATATGTTTGTGTGAACTACTATAGATACACCTGCATGTATGTATGCCTGCGTACGTATGAGTGACATGCCAAAACGGCCATAGAGGATAATTTTTTCCTCTCACTACCATTAAACATAACCAAACAGAAACTGACATAAATAGATACGAAATTTTTCAAAATAAATAAGTTTGTCTGACGATCGCAAGGGCGTGAAACAGAAGATCACAAACTCATATCAATACAACTAAGTATGTAAGCACTCTCACAGATATTGAGCGCTTTCCAATAAGTACCGCACATATATAATATATAAATAATATATATATATATATTCACACATTTATAGAAATATACAGACACATTATACATATATATATAATATAAAAGTGTGTGTCAGTGGACAAGTTACAGAAACAGGGGTTTCGGAATCATGAAAAGGAAAGACGATTGATGCAGTCTGTTTAGCAAGGTCGATGGCTCAACTGGGAGGGTATTGATGGTGTTCAGATCAGTTGGTCTGATTGATGGCGTCTCAGTGCAGGACATTTAAAGTTCCTCATTCAGGTTGCATTTTTTGTTGCGGCATCATCGGTAAATTTGGGGAGTGCAGGAATCGCCCTCCAGCCGGTTGAGTAGTGCATACGGAAACATGCGCCATATGCTGTCATCCTGCCCGAAGATGCTCCAGAATGTCTAGTACACCTTTAGACATAACTTGGTCCTGGAGGTTGCGTCAGGATCTTCGAGAAGTGTTAATATAACCTCGTCGGACCTATGAAGGATTGCCTTCCTGAAGCAAGATGTGACTGACAACAGGCAGAATTCCATGTCATAGGGCTCAAGGAATTGGACAGTGGTGGTTGATGCGACACTGCCAGTGGAGGTTATTTTGTCTGGATTAAGACCATATTTATTGATGATTGATAGAGAGAAGAAACGTTAGTTGCTTGGCGAGCTGACGATGTCATGGGAGGAAAGTATTGAAGAGGCTCATGAAAGAAAGCTCCTTCGATATGAGCAACTGTTGGCCGAGGTCCGTGAGAGGGGATACGGCTGCAAACTGGTACAGTTTGAGTATGATTGTAGATGTTTTTCTGCTGCTTGCTTAAAGAGTATCCTCAAGTACCGTGGTATCCAAAAGCAGAATAAAGTGATAATGACCTGTGGCGAGAAAGCGCTGGAAGGCTGTGCGTGGATTATCCGGGTATTCGTATCGAGTCGTGTCCAGCTACTAAAAGTGACAACGTAAAATCATCTAGCTTTTGCGAGTCCACCGGGATAGCGCGGTGATATCCGTTATAGTGCGGTGACGGCAGTGATAGAGGTGGTGGGAGTGAGCTGCCTGCCCTGGGTTTTCGCGAGAAGCAGCACCTATGTTCGATCGGGTTCTACAACAGTTCCTTATGTCCGCCGAGGGCTGGCTTGTGCATGTAGGTATAGTGAGATGGGCAACCTTGTGAAGATCGCGCCCGCCTGAAGTTTGGTAAACCAGGACCAGTAGGTAATCTTCCGAGAATCGGGTAGAGTAGCCTGTTTCGTGTCTGCCGTAAAAGCACGCGACTTGCGACAATTACAAGGTGTAAAATTACCAGACAATCTGGTAATGACGACCATGAGAACCAGTAGGAATGTGATGGCTGTAAAAGAGTCTACAAGTCAGCCAAGGGTCGCAAGATGTACCAGACCAAGATGAAATTAGACGGTGATTCAGTGAGAAAGAAGCGCACAGCAGTAGTCGATAAGTCGTCAGTGTCGGGACCAGGATGAACACCACAGTGTCCTGCAGGATCCTTTTTGGAGGCTGATTCCAGTCACAGAATTATCAAGTGGCCATCGTCTGTGGATAGGACATGTTTAGAGATGGATGAAGGCATATCAGCAGTTATCCATACAACCAGGGTTGGTCCAGGAAAGAAAGTTCGCCAGCTTGGAGACATGATCATTGACTATGAGGTGTTCAAGTTTGGACTGAATTAAATGAAAGCTAAGTCCTTAGCTCCAGTGCAGGAAATTTGGCGGCGGAGTACCATCCGGTCATTGAAGAAAAAGATGCGAAGATTAGGAGCAGCAATGTGCTGATGCGTAGAGGGCAAAAAAATCAAATTAATTCCGGGAAGCATCAGGAAGCGCATTGGCAAGTTCAATAAAGCACAACAGCTTGCCAAAAAGAGACAGTAGGCTGTCAGGGCACGGAAGCCCTTCATAGAATATCCTTTCTGCTTCACGAAGTAGTTGTTATGGGAGAGGTCTAGTCGAGCGTTGAGCGGGAGGAGCTGGAGAGACACCTTATGAGCAGGTATTCTGATTCCAACAGGGAGGTTCCAGTTTTATTCAGCTATGGCACACCTAAAGTAGGTTTTGATGAGTTAGAAGGAGGTCCAAAGAGTTATAAGTAAGTCGAGGGCGTATTCTGTAAGTGATTCTAATATTCTGTCTACAAGAGGTGTCACAGGTTGCTTAGGCAGCATGTCCCATTAAGAGTTCTGAATCTGGAAGCCCGTAAGAGCCAACTGGTGAATACTTCCGGTTCAGCTATTACTGAACATCTCATAAATAGCAGGGATTGTGCTATTAATTTTAGTTCGAACTTGTTCACTGTTCTGGCACTCCCTTTTTCACTTACGAGCACTTGAGTCTTTGTATATACGATCAAGGGGACCGTCTCTTTGTAAGCAAAGAGACTGTCTCCTTGGACTTCATGTTATTACGCTCTAGTGTTCGTTAATCTATTCCTCCTCTTCTTCCTTCCCTACCTTCCTGCTATATATATATATATATATATATATATATATATATATATATATATATATCTTTTGAGGGAATTTGCGATATTCGGTTAATTTTTTTTCCCCTCATACAAATTATTTATTTCATTTTTTAATATTTTAATTGTATGAAGATTTTCTGTGAGAGTAAAAGTAATTTAAAATATAAAATAAATTATTATGTTCCCTGTTGACCTTGATAAGTTAGGAAACGAAACCGGTTGGTCTGTCTTGTTAGTGTTTTCATCTCTTATTTTTTATTTTTCATAATGCCTATCAGGAACAAATTCTTTGTTTTCCTGGAGAGATATATATATATATATAATGCTGTATCTCTCTCTCTCTCTATATATATATATATATATAAGAAATATAGTTTTAAGGTGTGCTATATTTATGGGATAAACTGTTAACTATCAGAAATAGAGCGTGTGTAAATATAAATATAAAAGTGAACATTGAAGTCAACACTCAGTGTCGACAGGCTGTGAGTGTTTCATGCTAGACGAAATCGTCAGGCTGCGAGTGCTGGATTTTTCTCGACTATTTATATATATATGGATCAGTGGTGCATCGTGGGTAATCCATTCTGGCGGTTATTTTTGACGGGAGTGGCTTGTTTAATTATTTATTTTATTTTATTTGTTTTATTTCATTTTTTTATTTTTTATTTTTGGTTTTCCATGTTTTATTATATACAGTACATAATATGAACGTTGTACGAGAGTATTGATATTTACGGGTCGAACAAGAAGTATCTATCCGAAAATTCTGTCGTTTCATCATGACCCGATTTTGGGGAACTGGGCCCAGTCGAGAAAATTACAACACTATCTCAATATATTCGTGTTGAATCATATCTAGTAATGGCATTACTTTCGAAATCAGATTACTTGCATTCATAGATGGAATCAAAACCATTGCTTTCCCTGCTTAAGATAAGTTACGCTGATAGAAGAAAGATCAAGGACGAGTAAACTTCTTTCCAAGGAAATTCAGGCCAAGGATGCATTAAATAACAAAACGTGTTTAGAGCTTATGGATTTTCTCATAGATTATACTAATGTTTTCACAATAAAATTGGTACTAACGAAAATATTTTGGTAAAAACAATAAAACCTAAAAACTTGTTAAATTGTTGTTTGTTGAGAACACAACGTTGGAAATCTTGGAAGATTTAAACAGAGATCAAAGAACAATAAAATAAATTGGCAAGGTAACGGTACGATAAACAACAGACTTTGATAATATCCCCACCCTCAAAAAAAGGTTTAATAAACAAGAAAATCGAATGGACTACCAAGAAGATACCGGCTTACAGCCACATCACGTTGAAACAAGGCTTCCCGTACGATTGCCGAAGTTAAGCAATGTCGATTCTGGTCAGTACCTAAATGGGTGATCGCATGGAAATACAAGGTTCTGTAAGCTTGGCTGTGCAGGTGGTGTAATGGATAATGGCTAAGAATGGTTAATCGGAGAGCGGAGTTCCAATTACGCGCAAATAACCTTAAGAAAACTATGAATATACCTTTTCTCACCCAGCTATGAGTTAATTAGTAAGATGTGTTTCACTAAACCATTATTATCTAAAAAATAATAATGATAATAAATTGCGTACAAAATATGTAGATTTTGGCATTAAATAACCCATAGAGGTGTTGGCATGCAGCTAAACAAAAAACAACAACCACCAAAACGAAATAGCTGGAGAGCAAACATTCCAAATAATATTAATATTACGTAAAATTATGAAAACAATGAAATTATCATATTTAAGCAAACATGACAAAGATAAACATTAGATACGTGAAGAAATACATGAAAACTATATTTCTCAACAATAACTTTTAGAGATTAACGTAGTGCTACATTAGATTAATCTTATAGCTGAGCTAGTTTGGGTCTCTCATTTTTTTTAATGACCAACCAACGTGATATAGAAGCAAGAGTGAGTGAGTGGAGTAACGTTTTGGTTTAGTATTGTAAATGTATAGCAAATGCAAAGAATTATTCTAAGTCCTTGGGTACCACATTTTGAGCATGACATTGTCTTTCATAAATATATACTTCTTGGCTGACAGCTACCGCTAATAAAAAATAGCTTGCAATAAAACTGTGCGCATATTTTGAACTAGCATCAACTTTGATACAACCTGAAATTGTATTACCTATACTATTACATTACTTTTCTATTTCCATGAAAAAACCCAACATCTTCTTCTGCCATTAGATATCATCCAATGTAACTATTCATTATTTTTGAGAAATCTATTTCATGTATGTCTTCGTTTAACTTTTTTATGATTTCTACTGAAATATAGTTTGCTTCCTTCCATATATAATGGTTAAAACATTTTCGATTTGTTTACCTCTTAAAATTATTTTTTTGAATCTTAATCCTGATAATGTTACTTAATGTATGGGTTATTTTTAAACTCAGTGTTTCTTTTTTTTTTTTTCGTATTCTTAGGAATATTTTCAATTTTCTTTTTTGATCTTCTGTCATCTGTTCAGCTTTTTCGCGATTTTAAAGTCATGTTCGTTATCTCAATTTTATAATCTATTGCTTCTCGTTTGAGACTATATCTTCATTATCATTCTTAGTTATCTTTCAATATTTGAAATTAAAATGATATCATTGACTACATTATTAGATTGATAGTTAAAGAAGGATGAATAAAATTCGCGTAGCATAATTCACTGTAAATATTTTCTGGTATATGAATACATCTTGAAAGCGTACAGCTGCTTTTTTTTTTACAATACTGATGACTCTGAACAAGACCCAAGAGCCACTCGAGGTAGAAACTTACAGATTAGGAGTTTATGGGTATATATGGAGAAGATAAGTTAACTATAAGCATGATCAAGTTCAGATTGTAATGATCGAGGAAGCACCCTCTTGAGAATTTGTTCCACAAGCATCACTTCGAGGGAAGAAGATTTACAAGTGGAACTTGTATCTCGCCAAAAGAATACGAAGGGAATGAGCGTGGTTCGCTACAATGTGCGTGACATGTTGAAGATTAGAACTGGTGGAAATGTAGTTCGTCTGAACACTAGCCATGTAAATAGCGATAGAATAGAGATTGTCTTTGGAAGTCTCGTCTTTGGGAAAGATGTTGTAAAGTGGAAAATAACTAGTCATCCACAACGACGCGAGAGAGTGAGAGATAAACGGACACGGGAATCTGTCTTCGATTCAATAACCATAAAAACTATCAAAGACAATTTACCTGTCGCGTCCAACCGTTTCATAGCATTGATGACATCATATGCGTGCTTTTATCTCTTCAACAGCCGACAAGAAATACGCAGATACTTAGCTGAAATATATCTGTAAAATAAAATCAGACATCGAGGGACTGAACAGAAAATTTGGGTTTACTCAGTGTATAATTTCCACAGAGGGCCCTCTAACCACCAACAACAAAATTCCTCGGAAGAGTACGTCCCACTTCTTTGTTCATTCCTCGTCTCGTTGAAAAAGGACACAGGCGCGTCCGAAAATTCCGACTTTAATATCTTTCTCTTCGTGCTTCAATTTAGTCAAAACGCTAACATATAAAAATATGAATCTCATTGCCTATATTCGGAGAGCCGAGTTCGAATTCCAGTCGAATCCATTACATTCACTTACGTGCTAATACCTTTGGGAAATGTATGAATCCTGATCTTCTCCCACCCAGTTATGGGTAAATAGCAGGACAGACCAGTTTCTATAGCCTTGGATAGCAACTGGTCTACTGCAGAAAGAAATAGCAACCTACTACGGGAAAAAAATTTGCCTCGTCAGTCATGTATCGAAAGATACATGATCACCTGAGCGTGTATAACGCACGGCACATAACTGACTGATTGCCTATATTGTTTTTATTTTGCTGGCTTTTTATTAACCGGCCTATTACATAAATATATAGACTGAATATTGCGTTTAAGCAGTTTTCACTTGTATAATACGCGTCAGTGCGTCTGTGCATGTATATTTTATTTTAGAGATGATTGAGAAAATTATACAATCTTATCGGTAACAAGTTGATGCAAAATAAGAAAGCTTGTGGAAGCGTCTGTGTTTTCTTGGTTAGATGCTTCGTCAGAAATGGCATCTTTTGACTATCGACTCTGTTGAGTTTTCCTAAGAGGCTGCTGCAGGTGGAATGGTCGAATGTGTATAAAGACGGGGCATCTTATGCAATCTACGACCACATTACGCCAATTACCGGACTCCTCCACCTCTCCTTACTATTCCACTGCATTCCATCTTCTCTTTGGCGCGTGTGATTGATTGGGGTGCGAACTTCGACTGACATCCACACTCAGAAGTTCGTTTGGCTGGAAGAAACGCCAGGACTGAAAGTGCGGCTGGCCGGATTTCTTATGAGAAAGAACGAAGGCTAAGACATTAGTAAGTGTTGTCTCTGTTAGTTATAAATCCCGATGTGTAGTGTTGTTCTCGAATTGGTACAGAGAAAGTTCAAAGCTGCTTGACGACTGAGAGCCACCTGCTGACCCCCACCTGTGCGAGTCCGTTTAATGGACTATAATACCTTTATAGCTATATACGTAGCAGAGGGAACAATAAGACAGTGTATGCTCTTTGCCTCAGTTGGAATTCAAATATAATGATTATTTACTTGGATTTTCTTTTCACCCTACAATAACATCTGGGGGGGGGGGGCGATGATATATTATTAAAGTGTGAAACGTCTACCTGCCTAGATAATTGGTATTCAAAATAGAATGGGCTCGAATAGAAACCTGACACAATTCAAAGTACAGTTTGTTTTTTTTTCACTTGAAAATTTACCTGGTTAACGAATAGCTATCTTCTATGTGGTATCTACCTTCAGGACGTTGGCGATCATGGCTCTCCACAATTTCCTGTTTTCTGTAGTGTTTAGCCAATATTGTTTTGTTTTTTACTTTTGTGTTTTTTGCTCTTATGTTTGCTGTTTTTGTTTTGTTGCTTTTGTTTTGTATTTTTTGTTATTTTGTTTTTGTTGTTTTTGTTGTTTATTGTTGTTTTTGTTTTTTGTTTTTCATTTTGTTTTTCATTTTTTTTGGGGGGGTCCGGTTTCTCCTAAAGTCTGTTCTGCCAACCACTTGCACAAGCCAGTTAGATAGATTATACACTATTTCCTTCTGACCTTCTTGTGTTTATTTTGTACTGTGAGTGTCAAATTTTCTAACCGCCTTTTTTTCATTAAGTGTCCTAGAAGTTCCAGCTGTGTTTTTCTGATTTTAAGTTTAATTGGCTGTTTTATTTCAATTTTTCTCTAAAATTTAAACGACACCCTATAAAGTCTCATAAAATAAATATCAGTCAAACTAGTCGGTAGTGTAAGTTGTACGAACATTGCTTTCTCTTTTCTTTTCAAAATGAATTAAAATAAAAATGAACAAAATTTAACTTCATTTAAAGTATGCAAACCGAATCAATGTACAGAATATAGATCTGATTTTCGAATTTGTCTATTAGCAGTTTTGCGAAACACTACTGTTTAATATATTTTTTACAAATTACATTACAGCTATATGCAGCTGGTTGACACAAATTTATTCCACCCATACTATCTGTGAAATATCAGTCAGAAAAAAACTTCTCATTTAACGACCCATTCGTTTACTATTACATTCTTTGGACATATATAATTTGTTAACCATTAGGATTTTTAAATCTATTTATAAACAAAGAAGGGTGATAAACTGTTATATAATGTTAATTCTCTATAACAGTGAATGCTGGACTATTTCCTCAGAAATACGGAAGACTTGGAGAAAAAAAATTCGTTCCATAGAATGATGCTGAGAATATCATGGACAGAGCATGTAAACTAAAAGGAAGATTTAAGAAAACTGAAAAAGAACACATACTTAAAATTAGAAAGTCAGTTGACACACAATGAGAACCGAAGTCTTGGACGATTTATCGCTCACAGGACACGGTCCTGTGAAAATGAATGGTAGACTGGAAGAGACAAACAATGCTAAGAGCAAGAACGGTTAGGAACATCTGTCTATATTTCTCTGGTGAGGTATTTTAGTTACGCTATTTATATTGTTAGGACTGTTGTCCTCACTTTATTAACATTCACGACGTTTCGGCCGTTGTACGCTCCAGCCTTCTTCATGTGATATACGTTGCAATATATTCATTAATGTATATTTGGGCAGCAACCTTTCTTTTAAACATGTTTCGTTGATTATGGCAGAAAAAGATAATTGAATTAATTTTTTATTTAGTTTCTCCGGAATTATAACATTTTCACGTTTGGTGGGGGTAAGGGCGTGTCCCAACTCTTTCAACCAATTCTTTAACCAAATTCGAACTGTTGTCATATTCAACAAAACACGCACATATATAAGCAAGAATTAATTCAAAAGAATTGTATTCAATTCAACAGACAACGTCTGGTGGTTTCATTTTTATTCTATTTGACCAATTTTTAATAAGTTGCTGCGCATTCGAATAAGAGTTTAAATAAATTGTCCAAAATTCACGTTTTTGTTCGACTATGTACCTATCTCTCTCTCTCACTCACATACACACACGCGCACGCGCGTGTTCGCACTCACACACTGTATATAAATTAAAAGTGCCAGAATTTTATGTAAATTTTTATTTAACATGTATGTATTTTCTAATTTTTTTTTAAAAACCAAACTTCGACCGTATGGCAATCCATGCTAGCCTCATATGTATCACTAGGTGTTTCGTAAAAAAAGAAAACTTGTTGAAGCGATATCCATAAATAAAGTTGATTGATTAAACGCCGTATTTATATATTACAAATTTTACAAGTACCAGACTGACCGTTTACATCTTGGCTTGTCTAAGCCAATTGTCATTATGGAGCATTTTCAGTTTGTTATCTGTTTGATTTGTAGTTCGTAAAATAGCATTCAGCAAGGGCACTCAAACGGAAGCCAGAGTTTGAATTTTCTGAAACGCCATCATTAGAAGACAATTATAATCTGATTAACTGGCTCAAATTTGACAGACGACATAAACAGTGAAATTCCGTCCAAACAGAAGGAATGTAATTTACTTCCAATTGAATTTTTGCGGTTTATTTGGACGGATAACGATCCATTTCACAAACACAGATCCACGATTATCATTACGATGGCATTATTCACCAATTCTGTCTTCATCAGTCACAAAACCCAAAACAATATTAAATTTATCGAAATCGACCTCCGCGAAAAACGGTTTCCGATACTAATTCCGTCACCAGCCTTCTAACGTCGCTGTTTCGAAGAAACAGTCTATGCGTTGCTGAAATTTATGTAAAGGCCGACCACTCGATTCCGAGCATACCCTACGACTTGTGACTTTGGGCTAGCACAACCTTTGACAGGTTCCGAAAGGTTGTTTACCCAGATTCACTCATATGGTTGTCAGGCATTTCAAACTATGTCGTGTTGCGGGCCGTGTGTCTCCTGAAATGCCCATAACAAACAATGCAGACTCGGGATGTAAGTCCACGTAAATAATAGTCAAGAACCTATATTTATGTACAAACCCGAAAATGTATTAACAAGAAAGGGTTACATGTGACAAAGACAATTATGTGTGTAACAAATGAATGTGAAAAGTTTTGGGTGTAAAGTATGTGTAGTGAGTGAATGTTCGTACGCGTGTGTGTGTGTGTGTGTGTGTGTGCGTGCGTAAGAGAACGCGTTCTTCTGCTAGAGATGTACATGTTGACGAATAAAAGTGAGAAGAATATTTATAGTCCTGAGCACGTTTACGCGGGCCGAAAACATCAAGCTCACTAAGTCTTCCATAGTAGTGACCTTATACCCAAACTATGTTAAACTTAGTAAACAACAACTTTTACTTATATATCATGACCTCTTTGGTTGTCTCTTTCTGATTACTAGCAGCAGTTTATTTTTAGTTCCTTTGGCGGCTGCAATATTAACAATATTAGATATGCAAATGACACAATGTTGATAGCAGGCAGTGAAAGGAAACCACATGAAACCCTACAAAATGTAGTAAAAGAAGCGAAAGCATTAATTATCGATTGTAAGACAGAATGTATGGGTTTCAGCAAAAGTAACAGCCCAAGGTGCAAACTACAAATTGGTGACTCCAAAATTAAGTAACCGAAAACATATAAATATCAATGAAGTGATTTAACATAGGATAGAAATGCATTAGGAGTCGCAACGGAATTGCAAAAAATGATTTCTGAAAACTAGACAACGTATTAATAGTAAAATTACGTTAGAAACAAAGAGTATATGAACTATGTCATTATATGACATAGAATGATAGAGCATCTCATCACCTATGAAAAAGAAAAGACGTGTATCAAGAAAAATGCCGGTCTACAAGGTTGCTGAAAATGTCACACACTGCACATATGAGCAACGACGAAGTTTTAGAGAAAGTGGAAACAAAAGAATACTAATTTCTTAGAATCAAAGAGATGAAACTTCTCGGGCACATAATGAGAAAAGAGAGATTGGTTAATTTGACATTTACAGGGCATACTGAAAGCAAGAGAAGAGGAAAGCAGCGTATAGCCTACCTTAGGATTATGCATAAATATCTGCCCGAATAGTGATTAGGAGTGTTAGTATGCCTTGTCTTTTTTCTAAGAGCCATAGAATACAGGAAGTTGTGGAAAGCCGTCATCACACAAGTCCTGAAGGAATACGACACATAGAATATTCCCATTAAGACTTCTTTCTTTGCCCACATGTTCTGCCAATGTTATTCTCAGTATTCGTAGGTAGATCTATATTACTCTCTGGTCCAATATTCTCCGTATAGGAGCTTAGGTGTAAGATACGTAGCAGCTAAAACACAACACGCTTAAACTGACACAAGGCAACAACGGTAATGAAGGAAACTGTCTTCCAAGATTACCTCGCTCGCGACTATCGGTCATCTATTAGTACTTATAAGCTCATGTGATACATATCATACGTGTAGCTTTATTAATTTCGTTGTATCGATGTCTGGAGATGGTGCTGTGTGAATTCGTACGTCACGAAATTGATGTAGCTGGCGCAAAGATTCGCTCAAATTTCGGAAATACCTAAATTTCTTTTAATCAAAGATTTGTCTTTTATTCTTCTTGCTGCTTGCTTAGTTCGTTCCTGTGTTCATCCATGCGTCTCACTACGTTGTATCTTCGAGTCTCTAATTGACAAACTAATTCAATGGCTACTATAATAATTAGAGTATTGTTTGAGATCTTAATGATGAGATGCAAGATTAACCGAATAAATGCTGACCTGGAATATAACATAAATGCACAGTGCCACAAATTAAAATGTGGGGGCCTAATCCAGAGGTAAAACGTTAAGTAGGGTTCTTAAGTCAGATATTATCAGTGACGTATGTACCTTCAGGTTTAGTAGGCTGAAGCCTAGGTCTTCAAATTTTTACAGGGTCTCCAGCCAAGGTGTATAATATTTTTTTTATACTAACGCCATGGGCCTATCTTCCACATACTGTCATAGCGCATTGTGGATGCTAAATAACCCTTTAATAATGTTAAACACCTGTCATCCTCCTCGGTTTTACTCAAATTGCTTAATTTAACACTTCCACTTTCGTCTACTCGTGAGAATGTGGTATTTAGAGAGCCCTCACAAGTGGAATAGCCTTGAGCCTCTCAATGTTAAATTCGGACCTTGATATTATATTTTTGATTCTATAATTTGTATCTGACTCTCTAATAATTTTAAGAACATTTTATATGAAAAGTTTATATAAAAAAAGTTTGATTCATTTTGAAAATTAATAGAATTATTATAGAAATTAATTTTACAACTCAGCTCAATAACATTGTGATAGTTTCAGAATACATTCATACTTCTGTTTTGTTTTCGATTCCAATAAAAATCTGGGGAATCTAGATTCCCCATACTGTGCTTTGGGGTCCGAATGTCGACGTTAGAGGAAACGCCGCAAATATTAAAACTGAAGTGGCACAGTCCAAGGAAAGGAGAATAAGGATATATCAAAATTTATTATTGGCGGAAAAATACGATCGAAAAATCCAGATGTTCTAAATACCTTGGATGTCGAGCTGGTCTTAAATGCGTCGACAGTTGATGAGCAGAGCAACTTGAGTGGTGCCGAAGGTTGATAGATAGTTCGTGTATTGGGTTGGTACTAGCTGGAATTCGTAGTCCAGAGTGGGCGGTTGTTGGAAGATGAAGACGAAACCGCTTGGGAAGTGTCGAATGATGATAAGCAGTCAGCGAAGGTTGACTAGTAGTAGCAGGGAATTTTAGCCGATGGTAGGCGGTTGAAACCACGGTAATCAACGAGATGATGGGCAGCTGGGAGTGAAAACGGAATCGCGGAGTGAATTGCTAGAAGACCTGATCGGAGCGGGGGGTCAATTAGTCGCTACTGATCGCTGTTCCGAATACTCCTCAATCTTCTTGTCTTCAATACATCAATTAGGAGTGAGTAGTGATCTTGATCCTCACTGAGGGCTACAAGCATTTAGCCTTGTGCAACATCTAAACCATGCTTAGAAAATCAATACATACCATACAACAATACTTAAATATGATAAAGGGTTAGGTATATAACGAAACATTTCTGTGTCATTTCTAATTAAAATTATGACCTGTCTTACATTCAATATTCGACATGCTACAACATTCAGAATATTGAAAAATTTATACATAATTTTAGATTAATTATTTTCGCGTTAATTCAAAAGATTAAATAAGCTGTATTGATTTTAAAGAAGTTTAAGTAAATTTGACTAAAATTTAACTGCTACTTGTAGGTCTCCTCAGATTGCATCATCGGTGAAATCGGATGGCAAAATATAAACTGGAAGGGATAGTAATGGGAGAAATATTCCTTAAAAGTACAATCGATAGGAAGTTGTGGAGAGTCTGATCACTTGTGTGTTGAAAGGACATGGTACCTAAAATAAACTGAAACCACGAAAATGAAATTATTTTTTAACTGCTGGACAATCTCCTCACATATGAAGAGGAGATTTGAGACATGTCGTTCTGCAGAAAGATGCAGATAATCTCATAGACTGAACATGTTAGTAACGAGAAAACTGTTAACTAAATTTTGCGATCAGCCAAGATCGTAAATTGATCTTTTTTCCAAAATTTAGCAATTTCAGTACAACAAAAATGGTAGCTAACCATGAAAAACTAAGGTCATTTTCGGAATCAGCACCATCAAATTAGCTAAAAAACGTGTTTTGTTTCTTGGCACTAAACATCGTGTTGACCAGTGCTATATAAGGATTATAGAAAGGAAGTATTTCAGCAGCAAAGGCTGTTTCCGGTAAAATCATGCACTCTGGGTGCCTATATATGTACTAGTGTACATAACCTACCACAGAATTTAGTTGTTAAATACTGGTGTATTTCATACACTTAGTTTTAGTTCAAAATAAAGCCTATGCATTTAATATTTCTATAATACAATTCTTAAACTCATCTCTTAGTAAAAAAAATAAAATAAGCTTTGTTAAGAACGACAAGGAGGAAGTTGTGGCGGGCCATGATTGCTGAAGGGACACAACACATAGGTGAATAATTTCTCTTTACAATAAAAATAATGGCTGGTCATATATCGAGTATAACTATCTACTATGGCAGCTAACCAATCCCCATTGCAGGCGCCTACTCAAGCACATTTTTGTTCAAAATCCACAGACACCACCTGTGTTTTATACTGCAACTATACTAGGCGGACCTTAAAGTTTCTGGTAGAGAGCGCATTATCTGGTGTGACCAACAGTCTGAACAAAGCCAGTACGCTCACACCCTCGGTCACAATGACTTGCGACTTCGCGTTAGCACAATCACCGACGGCTCTTAAATATGTCCTTCTACCCAATGTCACTAACAAGGTTTCGTATGGTTTTCAGGCATTTTCTAAAGACGCCTAACGTTGGGCTCGTCTCCACAGGCCCATAACATCAAGTCATCTTCCTGACAAATAGACCTTACTTAAATTCGAACCCGAGTCTCCTGGTCGGAAAGCGAAGGTTCTAACCACATTTATCAATAAAAATATAATCAGTATTATTTACCATATGTTGTTTGGTCTGTGAGTCAAGCTTAAATTCTAATTGCCTTATCTTTGAACTTATCGTCCCTTGTCTAGACAAGCGGGTTTAATTAGCGTGTATACTTAAGTAATAAATTATGCAAAAAGTGAATCGCTTCAACAAGGTCATTAAGACACTCACACAGATAAATATTATTATGCATTGCTACGACCATAAATTTTCCATAAGTTAACGGTAATAATTCAGTTGATTTGGCAAAGAGTTGATTACTTTTATAATAGCTTCGTAATAATCCTCGGACGAACAATTCCTTTATCTCCGTAGATTATGAAGCCACAATAGCGCTATGTGTTTTAGGAGATAACACAGATGAATCAGTTTTGTTCTCAGTGTTGTTTGCGTAAGTTAATAATTAAAAAGAATTTATATTTTCTTTCCCAAACAAATGGAATTAAATCTCTGTAATGGCTAAATTAGTAGAAAGCTTCTCACCTGTAAGAGAGCTCATTACCTGCAAGAAAATGACAGCAAGGTTGTCGAAAGTTGAATTTAAGACAGGTCGAATATACAGGGTGCGATGGGTAAAATTGTCGCTATTTTATGTTTTTAATTTCGCGCATGCACGTTGTTTGTTTTTGATTTTGTCGGCTGCAGAGTATATGGTTAGTTTGTGAGAAAAAGAGCAGCATGATGTAATTCACTCCTCCAGAAATTTGGAAACGGTATGCTGTACTGTTTGAGATTCGCGCCGGAACCTCCAATACGAACATTTCAGAGTGTTTGGGTATCAATCTATGGGCGGTGCAGAGGGTTCTATTTTTATCTTATAATTTTGAGTACCTTGTAAATAAAGACCATTTTAATTCAATTAAAATGGAATTCAGAAAAGCAAAACAATAATACTATTTTTCTGTTTGCTTTTTAGTTCTGTTATGCTCCACCAATAAACAATGGACGTTGTATTTTTGATCGCAAGGGAAGACTCTAATGTCATATCAGAGACGTTGTTTGATTTGAAAAAAATGAAGAAAAGTTGTTTAACGTCTTCTTCTGTGAAAAAAATTGTCATTTTCATATATCTTTAATTTGTATCACCTTACTTCTTTACATAATAACTAGCATTCATATTTATGGTTGTTTTTGTAATATTTTGTTAACATTTTTAAGCTCAAATGTTTAACGATGCAATAGAGAAATTTTCACGAGCATTTTCTGGCGGTGGACTCGCCAGGATTACATTTAATAATTAATTTAAGATTTTAAGATTCTTCAAAAATTTTAAATAATATTCTCATTTTGTATTCATAGTAAAATTCTATTAGTGAACTTGTTTTATATAAAAAAATATCCCAAAGCAATGTATGTTACGTAGTGGTAAAATGTTCTTTTTATTAATATTTTTATCGACTCTTGGCAGACTTATCCAGTCTTAGTAAAACATGTATTTATTTTGATCAGTATTTTTCAACTTTGGGGGTCCATGTAACATGACTGGTAGTCCCCCCCCCCAAAATAGCATATTGGAGTTCTACGGAACTATTTTAGTAGTTCACAGAGCAATTTCACTTCAGAACGGTTGTTACAACCGAGAATTGGAACTTATGCTATAATCTACGCCATGTTAAGAAGACGAGATCAAGTGATGTAAGTTAGCGTCCGTTTTACTCTACCGGATGTTTTGATTGTAAAAGTTGAATAAAATCTGAGATGGATGTACAAAGGAAGGATTATATACATAAAGAAAAATTATATAAAGATTATAATTTATTATATTAATAAAAAATAATATTCATTTTAAATATTAATAAAATAAAATATTAATATAATGTGAATTAATTAATATAATTTTTTTTTTAAATATTAATAATAAAATTAATCTAATATATAAATTACACTGGTCAACGACAACAAAAAATGAAATGTCAAAACGCCAATCATTGTTCTTAGCTAAATGGAGGGCGTTGATCTGAAAATGACCTTACCTTATTTTTTCTTGCTTGCCTACCGTTTTTGTTGTACGGAAATGCCTCAATTTGTTGGTGGGGGGGAAAAAGACTTTTTTAATTTGTTTTCTGTTTATATGATATTGATGGCAATATTTCTCAAAATAAAATCGCAGAAACCTCTCAATTCATATTTGAACCGACAAATATTATTCTGTTTATTGAGAAATACTATTTTTGCAATAAAAATCAAACCCTATGTCTTTAAAAGTAATAAAACTGAATATACCAAGACCAAAAGTATTTTCATCAAATTATTTCATAAACTAACCGCAGAAATAAAACCTTGTTGAATATAAGAACTATAATAAAAATTTTCTCTTTCTTAACTGTCTGTCATGTTCAATGTTATTTTTATTTTGATACTTCAGGAGTATCATGTACAATGGAATAGGTGCACTCAGTTAGGATGTCTTTAGTTGGAGTTTCTTTCCAACTGTAAAAACAAAATGCTCTCACCGTGTTTGGTTTCCTTCCGTAGTGATGGGATAAATTTCTGAATATCAAACAGAAATTTTTAGGGCTTCATTTTTTTTATGTCTCCTTAATTATCAGATTTACTAAAGTATATTACTGATAAAGTTTATCAGTTGATTTGAATTTGGGCGATAAATTGGAAAAATCGGTATTCTGTTTTAAAATGTTTCACTTAAAAACACATTTTTCTTATAAAATAGTTTTTCAGATAGCTGGCATAAATTACTACCTGAAGATTGATGGGTTTCTACGACCATTATTAACTAAATTTTGCGATCAGCCAAGATCGTAAATTGATCTTTTTTCCAAAAATTAGCAATTTCAGTACAACAAAAATGGTAGCTAACCATGAAAAACTAAGGTCATTTTCGGAATCAGCACCATCAAATTAGCTAAAAACGTGTTTTGTTTCTTGGTACTAAACATCGTGTTGACCAGTGCTATATAAGGATTATAGAAAGGAAGTATTTCAGCAGCAAGGGCTGTTTCCGGTAAAATCATGCACTCTGTGTGCCTATATATGTACTAGTGTACATAAACGTACCACAGAATTTAGTTGTTAAATACTGGTGTATTTCATACAATTAGTTTTAGTTCAAAATAAAGCCTATGCATTTAATATTTCTATAATACAATTCTTAAACCCATCTCTTAGTAAAAAAAATAAAATAAGCTTTGTTTCCATTAAAAATTAGATTGAGAACCACAGTTTTCAATAAACAAACATTTTTTAAACTATGCGGAGGTTGGTTGATAGTGTCTCGGAAGTGAGTAAGCAGTCGGCCAACCGAGCTTAAATTCCAGATTTAGCTGTAATGCTTACTTACTCACGAATTACCTTGGATAATATATGAATTCTATTCTTCTTTTAAATAGTTAAATAACAGGGTAGATTGGGTACTTTAACCTTGGATGACAGCCAGTTTAACAGAAGGATACTCTGAATACCAAGCAAATTCTAAACCACTATTTTCCAAGAAGTCAGGACAATTCCCATATTATAAATAAAAAGAATTTGTGGAGATCCTTAATCATCTTCGTCCTAAAGAGACCAGGCATAAACAATAGCTTTCAAAAATTGAGTGCTGGCAATATGACTGACAACCAGCGCGGAAACGGGGATCGCCAAGATGATTTCAAGTATCGTCGCATTAATTTTCGTACATAACTACCTGTCCTTTGTAGATCTTAATAAAACATTTCTTCATTTTAAATAAGTTGTTTAAGGTTTATTTTTGCTATCAATTCTAATCCCTATTCTACCAACCATTTGCACAACCGCGTTAAGTAAGTAAGTTACGCTTTGCTTTCCTCTGTCCATCTTACTTTCAATATAACATGGAGGTGTGTTGTGAGGGAGAATATTTCACGACAACTTTGGACTCGGTCGTCGGACGAAAGACCTAAATAACTCCTACAAAAAGAGGAATAACATGACGAGCAGTAGCGACAGTAGCTTTTGCTGAAAAAAGTCATTCACGGCTAAGCATACTCTTCCTTAGTTTCTATTCTACATTATATTTCCCAATGGCAAAAGATGGGATAATATGTAGGGAGGCACGGTAGAGCAATGGATAGCGGCTCGGATTGAGAATTCAGGTTGAATCTGTTACATTCACTATACCCTTGAAAAAGTTATGAATCCTCTTCTCCCCCAACTACGGGTAAATAGACCAGGTTCTATAGCCTTGGATGTCAACTACTTTACCGCAGAAAGAAATGGCAACCTAATTCGGGAAAAATCTGCCTCGTCCGTCGTGTATCACACATAACTGATAGCAAAAGATAATAAATTTGTTGTTAAACCAATTCCGGTTTCCTAATGTTGTTTTTGATAACTCACTTACAACAGTGTTAAATTTTCGAAGCCTTCTTTCCTCATTATGTACTTTAGAAATATCAACTCTTTCTGATTCTTACTATAAGTGTCCTTTTAGTTTTCAGTTTCCATAAATATTCGTCATTTCTCCCATGTCCATCATGATTTTAATTCACTTCAATGGGTTGCTATTAATAAAAATTGTTATACTAATATGGATTTTATCTTAAGCGCAAATGGGTCTCTCGTCGAGCCGAAGATCACGGATTGCTCCTGGATGTGTTATCAGCGGGACCTAAGAAACGTTTATTTATCACAAGAGCGGATTTTCGGGTCACTTTTAGACTTGTGTAAGCTGAAGCCTCTCCTGCTTGGAGCTTATTTCCTCCGCTCCTTTGTTCTTTATTGACCCGATTGAACATTCTTCGTCTGGTTCAACCCAGTGTCCTTGAATGTATGCAGTAGGTCATCATTTGCATGCCCTGACAAGAGCTGTATTAAGTTTAAATCTTCTAAACCCCACTCTCATGCATCTTCAAAGCTGCCACACGTTGAGAAGGGACGCTTCAAAGAATATGAAAAATGGACGACAAAATGGACGAAGTTCTGTGCAGAGCTGAATTACCAGACAGACAGGCATCATATTTTATTGTCAGCATTATGACTGTATATATTGATAATCGCACTATGTCAAAGAAATAGTGATAGATGTAGCTTAATCGACAAGAAAGTCTTAATGCAAATTATCTAATTAATTTCCAATTATGACAGGAAAATATGTTAGGCATTTAGCAGAAAAGGGAAGTAACTAGTGAACAAACTACGTTTCTTGCCTTTCACCGACTTACTATAAATGTTGACTGTGTCACTTGCCTAAGACATGTTTACCAAAATAAAGACTAGAGAAATACATTTGTCGGTTACCTTTCAGAAATTGTAGGTTCGTCTTACCATCAAACTGAGAGTTAATTTTAAATAATGCTTATCGCCAAGGGAGGATATAGAAACTAAATTAATGCGCAGGAAACTGAATTCTATCGATGAGTTTGATTTATGTCATCAAAGAAGGCAAGTTCGTATTTAATCTAACTACTTAGCATTTGGCGACAATATTTCGATCATCATCCAGTATTTATGGAACAGCTCAGTTTATCTCCATGAGGTTTTGTAGCAGAGAGTGATACTAAAAACGAATGCAAAATTGATCTATCACATCAAGCAATCCCCGCCAAATGGACCCATTTAAGATTTATTTACTAACAGGAAATTCAAATTTGTTTTTTGGTAAATGTTTCAATGTTTATTACTCGATGAATGTCAGTCTTACGAGATAATTTTTGAACTCTACGAAAATTAATAGAAAATTTTACTTGAAACATTTTCTTTGCCTCTCCGAAATGATCAGAGAATGTAGATTTCCATATTATAGATCTAAAATGCTTCAAGACTTTGTTTATTTTTATAGATTTATTAATTTACTAAAAAGTAAAGACAGAGTGAAATAGAGTGGGAATTGGATTTAAAATGGAATAGATTTAAATTGAAATTGATAGATTTTGAATGAGATATATAGATAGGCTGGAAATCAATTACGTAGATTTCAAATAACGTAGATATGTTTGAAAAGAAGATATATATAGAGAGAGATTTGAAAAGCTATACATAGATCTGAACAAAATACATAGATTGATAGATCTGAACAATGACAGATCTGAAATGTATATAGGCATATCTAAACAGATTAAGATAGATATATTTTAACATAGATATGTTTGGAAAGAGGTAGTTATATATTCACTCGAAAAGATAGAGATATATCTAAACATAAAGAATGATAGATCTGAAGGTTCTAAGGCAGATAGTAAGATGGATCTGAACAGGAATAGATTGATCGATCTGAAGAATCTAAGATGGAAGTGAATACAAATAGATCTGCACAGACTAAGCTAGATCTGAACACCCTCAGAAAAATCTAAACAAAAATAGATTTGAACAGGCTCAGATATATAGATCTGGACAAAAAATAGTTCTGAAATGACTCATATAGATATGAAAAACTAGGATCGGAAGATTGTTCAGATCTATCTTATTCTGTTCCGATTTAAGACAGATATTAACATAGATCTGCATAGAATCAGATAGATCTCAACTAAGACACATATATATATATATATATATATATATATATATATATATATATATATATATGAACAGAGATAGAGGGATCTGAACAGACTAATATGCTAATAGATCCGAAAAGATTAAGATTAATTGATAGATCTGAAAGGACATATAGATCTGATAGATGTGAGCAAACTAAGGTAGTTCTGAATAGACTCGGAGAGATCGATTGAATAGCTTGATTTGAACCGAATCAGATCGATCTGAACAGACTAAGATCTATAGATATATCTAAAAACTGAAATACATATATCTAAGATAGATATATGTAAGATCTATACAGACGGACATATTTGAACTGATTAAGACATATAGGTCTTAATAAACTAAGGTATCTCAGATCGATCTGAATCGATTCAGATCGATCTAAGCAGACTAAGATATTTTTTGTAATCGGTTTCAGCATATGCAAGTCAGTAAAGCCACTAAGACACAAGAGGTTACAGTATGTGGAAGAATTCATTCAATAAATAAGTTGAATTTTTCGGTATAAGGGCTTCTAATACAGATAGAAGCTTACTCTTTTTTTTTTTTTTTTGTTTTACTTCTTTTTCACATGGATTTAATTTCCTTTGCATATTAAAAAAAAACTTTGAGAGTTTTGGCGATTAACAAAGATGGCCGACCAAGAAGCATGCTCCAGGATTGAACAGCGGTCAGTTATCAAGTTTTTGGTTGCTGAATTGTTCAAACCAGTTGGAATTCATAGGAGAATGTCAACTGTGTATGGTGCCACATGTTTCAGCAAACAAAATGTCTACAAGTGGGCTAAATTGTTTAAAGAAGGACGGAGCAGTGTTGAGGAGGAAGACAGGCCTGTGAGGTCTACTGAGGTGATCGAATCGGTCAACGACCTCATTCAGTCTGACAGAAGGGTGACAGTGGATGACACTGCAAGGACTTTGAGCTTATCTGACAAACGCAGGGGTCATCAGTCAGAAAGAGTCATCTTGCATCATGACAACGCAAGGCCTCACACAGCAGCCCAAACGGTGCAGACCATCAACGTGCTGGGCTGGGAACTGCTCCCTCATCCCCCTTACAGCCCAGACCTTGCCCCTTCAGACTTTTACCTGTTTGGTCACTTGAAAGCGTTCACGAGAGGCACGAAGTTTAAAAGTGACGATGAAGTCAAAAGTGTTGTGAGCGACTGGCTGAGACATCAGTCCAAAGATTTGTACGCTGAGGGAATACGGAATCTTGTGCACAGATGGGAAAAGTGTATGACAGTGCTGGGAGACTACGTTGAAAAATTTTTTTAAAAAGTTAGATTCTATCTGTATTAAAAGTCATTATACCGAAAAATTCACCATATTTATTGAATGGCCCTCGTATTTAAATATTTACATATTAAAGATAGATATACAGATGTATATAAAAGACTCACTCCGTTCAGATCTTAAATATATGTATCTAAGATAGATATATCCGAAGCGACTGAGATAGATCTGAACAGACTAAAGTAGTTCTAAATACTCAGATCGATATATATATATATATATCTTAGATATATCTAAGATGTGAACAGAACAAGACAGATCGGAACAGACTGATAGATCGATCGTAGCAGACTAAAATGGACAGATCTGAAAAGACCAAGATGAATATATAGATCTGAAGAAACTGATATATAGATAGATCTGAAAAGACAAATATCTAAGATAAATCTGAACAGACTAAGACATATCTGAACAAACAGAGGTAGTTCTGAACAGAGATAGACAGATCCGAACCGACTCAGATTGATCTGAATAGACTAAGATAGATAGATCTGAACAGACTGATTGATCTAAGATCTGAACAGAATAAGAAATAGATCGGAACAGACTACGATAGGTCGATCTTAACAGACTAAAATAGACAGATCTGAAAAGTCGAAGATAGATATATACACAGATCTGAAAAGACATATATATCTAAGATAGATCTGAACAAACAACGGTAGTTCTGAACATACACAGATAGATCGAGCTGAATAGAGTAAGATATACCTATCTAAGATCTGAGCAGAATATTATAGATCGATATTAACAAACTATGACAGCTCTTAAAAAACAAGATAAATATATAGATCTGAAAAGATTAAGATAGATATATAGATAGATCTGAAAAGACCGATAGATCTGAGACAGATCTGAATAGACTAAGAAAAATAGAAACAAAGTTAAATTTTGAACAGACTCAGAACCGACTAAGTTCTACTTGAATAAACTAAGAAAGATCTGAACATACTCAGATCTATAGATGATTCTAAAAAGACTATACATACAGTCAACGACGAAATTATTCATACACCCATCAATTTTGATGCCCAGGCAAATTCTTTGTCGTGCCAAACTGTTTAAACCTCTTTATAACGGAGGGTACCGTAGATCTAGTGATCGCTAACCGGTTTAAAATAGCACTGTAACTATTTCCCGACTTGTAGAAGTTAATAATACTCTGTCTCAAGTCAACGCTAAGCTTCTATGTCTTCCCCATCGTGTTGTTAACGTAAGAACAATGGTAACATTCTATGCATCACGTGATGTTCTTTACAGGATTTATCATAAATATTCTACTGAATAAGTAGTCTAGAAGACTTCACCGATAAAATAACTATGTAAATTACTTATACTTACACGAATCATTCAATTTAAAGCGATATTTTCTACTGTACAAATGATTTTGTCTTTTCGTATTTTGCATTATTCGCCTGTTAAATTTGTTGTATCTAAAAATTGTTCTGAAAATTGAATTTTCTTTTCTTTTTTGTGCTTAATAATATAAAAACCTGGCATCATACAGTAATTAGATTCTGAGAAATGGATAAAAATATTCCAAATTGATGGGCGTATGAATAATTCCGTCGTTCACTGTATATCTAAGACATGAACAGAATAAGGTAAATCGTAACAGATTAAGACAGATCGATTTTAATCGACTAAGATCGATCTGAACAGACTAACATATAGAGATAAATTGGAAGATTCAAATAGATACATATATCTAAAATAGATATATCAAAGCTTGAACAAAATAAGGTAGATAGAACGGAGGAAACTAAGATAAATGGGAAGAGACTCATATATATATATATATCCTAATCTTATATATACATATAGATAGATAGATCTGAATAACAAAGAAAGATCGGAACAGACTAAGATAGATTGATCTTAAAAAATTTAAGATGGATTTGAAAATACAGATATATTAAGATAGATGTGAACAGAATAAGACAGATAGACCTGAACACGTTAAGACAGATCTAAACGGACTAAGACAGATATGAACAGACTAAGTTTTTTTCTGAACAAACTCTGAACCGACTCAGATCGATCTGAATAGATTAAAATATGCATATAGATCTAAAGACTCAGATAAATACATGTATATAAGATCTGAACAGATAGATCGGAGCAAACTAAGATAGATCTGAAATCTCACACACACACATATATATATATAGAGAGAGAGAGAGCGACCTGAAAAGACTAAGATCATTACATGGTTCTGATCAGACTAGGATAGTGAGATGGATAGATCAATTTGAACAGACTAAGATAGTGCTCTAAGCAGCGTAAAGTCAACGGTTCTGAACATATATAAATGTGAACAGACTGAGATAGACCGTTCTGAAAAAAATTAAATAGATCTGAAAAGACAAATATTTCTAAGATAGTTCTGAACCGACTCAGATTGATTTGAACTGACTAATATATAGATAAATCTAAAAGTCTCAGCTATCAACATATATCTAAGATAGATATATCTAAGATCTAAAGAGACTAAGACAGATATATCTGAACAGTTTCAGACAGATCTGACAAACTAAGGTAGTTACTAACACTCAGACTTGGACAAACTGATAGATCGATCTGAACCTACAGACCGATCTGAACAGACTAAGATATATAGAAAAATCTATAAAGATAGGTACATACCTAAGAAAGATATATCTAAGATCTGAACAAAGACAGATAGATCGGGACGGACGAAGACAGATATATTAGAACAAAGATAGATCTGAAAAGACTTCACATACATACATACATACATATATATATATATATATATATATATATATATATATATTATATATATATATATAATTAAGTAATTCATCGAGTCTAGAAGAAACCTCAACAGAATCCAGAAAGCACTAAACGGGCGTTTCGTCCTATATTTGGGACTCATCAGCAGTGCACATCCACAACCGAGAATTGAAACCCGGACAGTTATGTTAGCAGGCAAACGTCATAGCAACGGGCCTCGGTGACGAAGAGGTAGCAAATCAGACTCGATATAGCGCCGCTTGATCACATATTCTAGGATCGGATATGCACTGCTGATGAGTCGCAAATATAGGACGAAACGGCCGTCCAGTGCTTTCTGCATTCTGCTGAGATTTCATCTAGACTCGATGAATTACTTAATTATAATTATCTCAAATCCTCCTAATTTCTATCACATATATAAGATAGATTGATCTGAACAGATTGAGATGTAGATCTGAACAAACTAAGGTTGATAGATCTGAATAGAATGAGATAGATAGTTCAAAACACAATGAGATAGATAGATCTTAACAGATTAAGATAGATCGGATCGGATAGATAATAAGGTAGATAATTAATTTGATAGACATGTTGATTTTTCCAGATATGAACAGATTGAAATACGGATATAGAATTATACTCTAGTCATTTATTAAGTGTTTTAAAAATTCAAAAGTAACTATAATTTTTTTTCCCCAAGCTTAGAGTGAATAAAACTTCCTTAATTCACGTGACGAGAATAATTCCTTACTTTCATTACATTTCTATTTCCTTTTATCTTTCACCATGTCATTGTTACGTGCATCAGTCCTCTTGTAGTTGCTCAGGGCGAATATAGAGTTAATTAATCTTCGAGATCACTCGCAATGTTCCTTTGCATTGACGGGTTACCCTGAAGTATTGCAGATTTCATAAGTACATTACTACGAAATACAAAAATGCTTTTAAAGTCTCCTCAAAATGATGCATATAATGAAAAGTGGTTAATTCCCAACTTACTGTCATCGAAAATTTAACCAGCCAAATTTCCTTGCCAAATTATATACATGGTTGAAAACTACAAAACCAGAAAGAGACGAGACGTGTTTCTTTTTTCCTGCCAAAATTTTCGACATGTCAAGAATGGTGAACTAAATAAACTAATAATGTCAGGTTTTTGAAATATCTGGTTTGTGCAAATGTTTCCAGCAAAAAAACAAATGTATTTCGACAACGTTTTCATGGTCTTTTTCTTCTTCTGTGTCATGAATTCTTAGAACTTCGGCGATCATGGGCCCTCACATCTTCTTATCTTCTCTCTGTCGTCTCTCTCGATGTCCTGCCACCCACATTTTACCCAAGCTGATTTGGTAGGTGACTTTCTGTTTCTCTCTGTCCTCTCTTCTTCGATAAGTCTTCTGACTGTCAAATTTTCCAAGCCTTCTTTCCTCATTATTGTCCTTGAAATTTCCACTGTCTCTTTCTGATTCTAGGTATAAGTGTCCTTTTTGCTTCCATTTTTTTTATTCATACTTCCTCGTTACTCACATGTTCCGTCCTTATAGGAGGGCCAATGTATTTTTAAAACTTCTCCGTTACAACTGAGATCTCCTTCACCTTTTTTATTTTTGCATGAACGGACAGCTTAATGTTTATCGGCGGGAAAGTGGAATTGGCGAGTTGAGCTTAACTCTGACCGAGCCTTTTACATTCCCTTTAGACCAGCAGTGTCAGGAATTGCATAGATTCCTCTCTCCAACCAACACAACAATACATTAAATAATGGTTTTCGAGTCCCAGATAGTCTTCGAAAGGGACAACTCCGAATCCAAAACAATAGAAAAGGCGTTATCTTTCCTGAGAATTATGATGATTACGAATGCTCGAGAGAATTCTGACTGCCTTCTGCCAAATGTTGCATCGGAAAAAATTCTCTAACAACAATTCAAACCCCTATATTAGTTTACCTACTACAACATTGTCATGCTGTTTAACATGTCACTCACCTAACGAGCACGTCTCTTCAGTCAACACAACAGGCAATCAAAGAAAACTTTAGCCACAACACAAAGGAGCTATAACACATAAAATGCAAAAAGCATCTACAATTGCTCGCGGCATTAAGCATAAAATTATTCCGCCAAAAAATTCAACAAAATACATGAAATTTCGGACCAAACATGCTAAATATATTTTGTTAAAATAAAAATAGTAGACACGAACACTCGTGTGAATATGCGAAACGCGATATTTAGAAAATTAAACTAACATAGGTTTTCGAGAATTGCTAGTGTTAGGCAAAAGTACTTAGACATAGAAAGTGTTATAAATTTATCAAATAGACTATGGATTGAATTATTATGACGATAAACGCATTCTCTTGTAGTAGCGCTTGCATCAAGTTCTAGCACTAACAACCACTTCTTCCTTATTTTCAGGGCAAATCCATCTTGCAATGCCTTTATATTATGCATAGAAAATTGTTATTCTCTGAAATGTTTGCAATAATTATTAACCAATGAAAATAGATGATACGATTAGTTATTTTTGAGATTCTGACAGGTATGCTGAAAAGTTTTTGTCCTAGAAAAAAGATATTCCGCACAAATTTCTGATGTTTGGCCATTAGGTTCGATTTTTGCATAGAGCCGAGAACTTGTCACCTCCTCATCGTATAGTCGAACCAGAGATTTTGGTTTATTTCTTACCTTTGCCAAAGCCGGTATTTGGCTCAAGGTGTGAGTATATGTATAAATTCGCATGTATAATTACACACACACACACACACACACCTATATATATATGTATATATATATATATAGATATATATATATAAAAGTGAACATAGAAGTCAACACTTAGAGGCGACAGTCTGTTTCATGCTAGATGCAATCATCAGGCCTGACGATTATATCTAGCATGAAACGGACTGTCGCCTCTAAGTGTTGACTTCTATGTTCACTTTTATATTTAAACACGCTCTATCTCTGATATTGTGCACTTTATCCCATAAATGTAGCACACTTTAAGACTATATTTCTTCATATATATATATATATATATATATATATATATATATATATATATATATATATATCGATATCACAATCCTTGGTTTAAGGAACTTGGATGAGTTCCACCACGGAATATGTGAATGAGCGGCGCTATGTCGAGTTTAATTCGTTACCTCTTCGTCCCTGGTGTCCGTGGCACAGTTGGTTTGACGTTTGCTTAATAACGTAACTGTGAGGGTTTCAAGTCCTGGTATTGGATGCACACTGCTGATGTAGTCCCAAATATAGGACGAAACGGCCGTCCAGTGCATTCTGTCGAGTTTTTTTCTAAAACTCGATGAATTACTTAATTATGATTAGCTCAAATCCTCCTATCAATTTCATATCTATATATATATAAACTCTCCCGTCCAATTCGAAGTATGAGGGTCCAGTAGCTCAGTTCCTAGGAACCAACAGCCAAACACCAGCGTGGTGAAGGCTTTGTGCAAAACCAACCACGTTTTTGAAGGGCCGATACAGAGACCTGGTGTACTATGTGCCACGAGATCCCCAAACGACCCTCACGGGTTTTGAATTCGGAATTGTCCTTCCTGCTTAAGTAATTTGTGTATATGGATGGCAGAACATGACTCGGGAATGGTAGTAAGAGGACAAACTTTTCTATGAGCTACAACGGATAGAATATCGTGGATGGACATGATGTTGCATGTTTCTAATGTACACAGCATATAAAAAGAGACGAATCATTAGATTTTGTTATCGACCTGTGAGGAAACAAAATGACAGAGAAAAAGACATCGACTAAAAATAATTACACTGAATGCCTCCACTTATGGACTTAAGTCATACAAATTTAATTAACGAACTGATTATATGTGGATAGTGTAATAATAATAATTATTATTATTATTATTATTACACGTGCGACTAAAAAGGACTTCTCGTATGCCGAGTTTAAATTCCAACTTCAAACTGTTGAACACACTTCCGCACTATTGCCTTTTTGAAAAACGTATGAGCCCATCTCTGCTCCACTTAGGAGTTAAATAACTGAGTAGACACGATGCTCTTGCCTTGGGTGGCAACCAGTCTAAGAGTATAAGACTTAATTCAAACCGTAAAAAAGGCAACACGGGGCCAATCTACTATGTTTCCAAAGAAAGTATAATTCACAGTTCTTTCTTTTCCCATTTTTCGCCTTTCTTTCCCCATTTTGTCGCCTTTCTTTCTTTTCTCTCTTTTCGCCTTCCATTTGCCTCTCTTTTCCCCCGTTTTCTAACCCTTTTTTAACCTTTCGTTTTCTTTTGTCTTATATATTTCTTTTTTACTGTGGAAGAGCTCTTTTTATTTTGGAGGTGTTTTTAGGGCGGTGCACTTTTGACCTTTTCTTTCGTCTTTCTTTTGATTTTTCATTTACTAAGCATCTTCTATTTCTTCACTCTTTAAACTCTTTTGGACTTCATCCAGTTAATAGTTAATGATTAATTATACATGAACAAATAGATAACAAGTATCGTCAGCTTAAATTTCACACTGCATAAACTGATGCGAATCCGTAGAAGAACTTTCAGAAAAAAAAATCTGTTTATCACGACAACAGACTATGGAAACTTAAATGTACCCATTTATTTGTGGTTGCGCACCGTGGTAGATGCGTGACTGTGCATGCTTTACCGTCAACCAAAAATAACTGAATTGTATTTTTCAAATTACAAGTGCCGAAGAAGAAATTGCGAGTAACAAGTAAATTAGAAAAAAAACGGGCATAATATACAGTTCAATGAGTCAAGAACGATTTACACATTCTGTATAAAAAGATTGCACTTACTTAGAGATCACTCATAATATTATATATATATATATATATATATATATATATATATATATATATATATATATGCGTACATTCCGGGAGCATGTTTTCATTTAGACATGTTTTGTTAAATAATTTATACATGTTCTATCTACTTATTTTCATTTGAGTCCTTTCATATTCACAGGTAAGCTTTTGGTGTCGTTATTGAAGGAGGAGAGAAAATCGCCGTGTTAATATATATTTCTTTTATTCCGAGCACTTTCGACATAGCACAGTGTAATCATCAAGTAATTGTTTATTGCAAGACAAATATTGTGATGTTCATTACTGTCGATCACAAAAGTGTTGTGTTCGTCTGAAAGTTAAATTTCTTACTTGTAGAGTGAAAAACGCTGAGGCAGTGCGTGATCACTGACATCGATTAAGGGGAGGTAACTGAGAATGGTTGGGGAGAGTATTTTACGAAATTAGTACTAAAAATCTTTTTCAAAAACTATTAGTGCAACCTTGGCATTTCAAACTATCTATTGTACACATTTTTAAAACATTTCTGGAGTATTCGTAATTAATTTTATTAATGTTTGGTTTCAATTTTTTAATATAGATAGCTTCAAGAATTTTTAGTCTATGTTTATTCTTTTCATGAAAAAGTATAAAATTATTTTTGAGAAGAATTTTCCTTAATTGCAGAAGTGGAGAAGTATGTTGTTGCAAATGTTTTGAAGTGTTGGTGATCTTATTCAAATGATAACTTCGTCGCCGAGAAAACGTTGTTGTAGTGTGTAGGGTGTCCAACATAAATATTATTTTTACCGTTGAAGCTACAATCACCAGAGGACATTTAAATTTATAAACAATGTTAATGGGCGGGGAAGAGTCATTACGAATGATTGTATTAAAAACTACTAGATTTAGTGGAGTATATAATTAATTTTATTTTTTATTAGGATCTGTGGTGGATACATTAGTATTTATTAATTTTTTAGGATATTTTTTGCCTTGTTTATAATTAGAATGCATTTGGTTGCGATATAAATGATTCATTTTTGTGGTTTGTTAAAGAAGTATTATATTTGTTTTGTATAAAAATCTTTGATGGATCATTGTATTTGTTCATCAACAACATAGTTCGGGAAGTTATTATTAATAAGAGTTCGTTTTATATTTTTTTAGTTCACTGGAGAAAATCTGTTTAGTGGATGAATTAATTTTTGCACGGTTATTTATGCTGGTACGTTTTTATATGGGGAGATAGGGAACTTATTGTTATTAGTGTTTATCAGTATATCTAGAAAAGGAATTTTGTTGCTATTATTAAGTTCATATGTAAACTTAAAGACAGAATTATCCTGGAATTGTTTTTTGGAATTTTATGTATTTCTTGACTAATATAAGGATATCATCAACGTATCTTAGGTAGATTGAAGTATTTTGCTTATTTTTTTTAAATTGTCAAATATGTTATTTTCGAGATTAAACATAAAGAAATTGCTAAAAGTCGGACCCAGAAGTGAACTCATGGAGACACCATCCCGTTGTATATAGAGGTTATATTGTGATCATAGAATGGGACTTCGGTAGTGCAAGTTAGCAGTAGTTTCGGTAATATACTAGACCTAATTTTAAGTAGAGATAGAGATAGATTATCGTATATGTTTCTTATAATAATATCGGGAGTTTTGCAAACAGGAACATTAGTGAATAAGTTTTCAACATCGAGTGAGGCTATGGTTTCATTGTTAGGTTTCTCACTTTTTAGAATTTGAATTACTTCCAGAGTTGATGTTATGCTGTATTTGCTAGGAAGATATGGTGTGACAGTTAATTAACAAATCGGAAACTTCAGAAAGCCATGGTAATATTTTATTTGGCGACATTGACATGGCTTTTTGTAGTCTCCGATTTGTTAATTATTTACTTGCTCTGCTTATTACATTGAGCTCTCGGGATTTATATCCTCCCTGGAATTATCCATACGCATTACCAATTACACACACACACACACACACACACATATATATATATATATATATATATATAGGAATCCCACGATTAGTACATCGGTAGCTAAAAAAAATCAACTGTCAATTACTATGGTTAAACTGAAGTATGTTTTACCGTACTAATATAGTACTATGTATGCATTCATCGAATTTTGGTTTTTAAAATTTTAGCGTACTAATCGAATACGCATTAATCGAGGATGTATATATAATTTGATAGACTTCATAACATGACACATATACATACTAATACTTTTTATAAACAACTTAGCGTGTTCTGAGTTAGTGTAAACTTTTCATATTTACTCTCTCTCTCTCTCTCTCTCTCTCTCTTTATATACATTCCAAGCGTATTCATTATATTCACTATGCGCAAAATTCTCTGGGGAAAGGTATGGATGACATTGAAAACTTGGGTCTTTTGGAGATCTAAGTTCATACTATCTGCTCAGTTCTAAGAACTGAACTACTAGACCCTTATACGTCGAAAATAACGCCAGAGTTCGTTTATATATATATATATATATATATATATATATATATATATATATATATATATATATATATATCGGATGTAACAAAAAAATTGTCCAAAATTGTTAGATTAAGCTTTCAACCGTTGTCTCTTAGAAACGATTAAACTTATCTTACTGAAATTCTCCAAAGTTTTTATAACAATATTCGGCTCTACTTTGAGCAATAAGAATGTATAATTACTCTCCAAGCTTAACTGAAAAATCGTGATGAAATCGATCATAAACAAAAATGACATTAATCATTAATTAATCATAGCTAAAGTTCAAATATATATATATATATATGTATGTACATATATATATATATATATATATATACACACACACATATACATATATATATATATATATATATATATATATATATATATATATATTATTCAGGATCATTTTCCAACGTATTTAAGATAATCTACGACCTCTCTAACCTTCGAGATTTCTGTACTGGAGTAACAAGATGCCTCACATGTTTCACGTACCATTTCATTTTCAAGTCTTTAATCACTGCTCTTTGGACTGTCATAGTTGAAATCCTCTCTCAAGTGCCAAACGTCTTATGGATTGAGTAGGATTTTTTAATTGATCTCTTTAGCGCTAAGTTGAGATAAAGATCCCTATACATGCTGTGACCTCGTGATCTAGTTTTCCTCTCCACTGTTCCCACTTGTTAAACTCATTCACCGTTCCCTTGATGGTTCTTGAATGAATTTTGAAGATGAAAGCCACGGTATGAATGTTCGTACCATTGCTGAAACCCTGAATCATTTTTCCTCTCACCATTGCTCGGTTGAGAAGACAGTGGGGCTGGCACAAAACAATTCTAACCTGTTCTCTTTCTAGCTGAATAACTCAAAGAGTTTTCCCGTGATTCTTAAAGTCTTATCTGAAAACCTGTAAAAAAAAAGAAACTCAATTAGTTTCGTGTTTTTTCTTTCTTTTTCTTTTTTTTTCAGATATTAAACATTTTGTGGGATGGGCAATTATTCTGCAACAAGATTTGGGCAATTTTTCTGTTACACCCGATATATATATATATATATATATATATATATATATATATATATATATATAATATATATATATTAGTTCCCGTTAGATCACCGAAGTTAAGCAACGTTAGTACCTAGATGGTTGACTGCTTGGGAATACTAGGTGCTGTATGTGCGGTTGATTTTATTGGCTAAGCTCCCGGAATTATTAATCAGAGAGTGCAAAGTTCCAATTCCAGTTGGGTTCGTTATATTCACTTACGCTCAAATACCATTAAGAAAATTATGAACCAATCTTTTCTCACTGCTGTAGATTAAATAATAAGTATTTTATCATTAACTCACTATTATCTCCAAAACAAGTTTTACAATCTATAAGTGTTTTCTGAATTAAAATAACCTGCAAAGTGTTGATAACCTGTAAAAAACGATTTAATCAATCAATCCGAGATTACTGCAAAAATATAAATCGTGATATAATAATAATACTTTTCTACATTGTCAGAAAAGTCACTTCTATTGGGATTAACAAATTGCTTGTTTCTGTGTAGTGGACTCTTCTTATGATGTGGCGAAAATAGAATTACCTGCGCTGTTAAAATTGACAAAACACGCCATATCTTTTTATACCGTAGCCTATTTTTATCGTGCAGGTTAATGGATAATAAATTCAATGTACTTATAAAAACTTAAATATTTCCGTCATTTTCTGACACAACTAGTAAAATCCTTAAAACAAAATAGGAAATAAAAAACTTTAAGCTCGTTATTCCTAAAGTTGATGGTACAAATATCCAAGAACCCTGCCAGCGTCCTATTGTTCATTTTATATGAAATAAGAAATGTTAAGTCACGAACACTTAAGTAACTAGCATAGCTTAGTGATATACACGAAAGCGCGGTTTTATCTTATTTTATATTTCAAAGCTGGAGTTAAAAGTCCAAACGTTTGAATTTGTCTTGGTGGTGTTGTCTGGAAAAGACTCCCACCACACGCCAACCAAGTTAGGCAGTAGACGGCGTGGAACATTTTACGCATGCAAGGGTCAAACGTCGAGTTTTTTCTTTTTATCATTACAGGCAATATTTGTTTGAAATTTCCAGTAGAACTTATACCAAGAAAGAGCTACCACGAGGGACGTTATCTGACGTATTGGTTACGCTTACACATATTACCGAGTATCATCTCCCGGCGTGGGGGTTACAATTTGGTCTCGGAGTAAACTGAGATATATTCTGTATTCAGGTATAATCAAGAGAAAAGCCAAGAAACAAAGAAATCATTGTCAGTTACGTCGACATCACGAAGGCTTTTGATATTGTAAACAGGTCAAACCTCTTGAAGTCTTTAAAAATTAGTTTGCCCACCAAAGTTCCTAACCATAAACACCCGGCTTCAAGTAGTGGAGTTTACGTAAGTCATGTATAACAATTTTCACTCTAAATATTTCCGATCACAATAACATCAAGCAGTACGTCTTGCTGGGTTTTTAATACTATTTTTCACTAGAAAATGGCCCAAGAACCACTCAAGAGAGAGGATTACTAAATGAGGCTGTTGTATTGATGTATAGGAATATGTAAGTGCATATTACGAGGAAATTTAATATTGATAACGATTGACCAAATATCTGAAGTTAAGATTGTAATGATCGATGAATCATCCTCTTGAGAATCTGTTCCATAACGTAACAGTTTTGGGGAAGAGGGTGAGTTAGAATTCCTCCTGACCAATTGAATAGGAAGGGAATTGGGATGAGTCGACCATGTGACAGATCAGGATATGGGAGTTTTATAATAGAGAAGCGGTTCGGGATGAGAAACTGGCTCTCCGAGTTTGAATTCCAGTCGGGTCACTTACGTTCAATTACTGTAAAATGCACTTGGGAAATGTTTAAATCTATCTCCTTCCCGAGCTATGGGTTAAATAGTAGAACTTGTACTGAAAAAAAAACATTGTTATTTTAAAAATAATATATTGTTAATTAAATTTTCACTCGTAAAAAAAGAATAATTCATACAATATAAAATATGGTACAGTTTTAATTGACTCAAAAAGGGTTGATAAGCTGTAAAAAAAAAACAAATCAATTAAGCAAAACAAAACTACCCATAGAATCATATCCCCGTTGATTCAAGTTTTAATTTATGAGACAATTAAACGCATTCCCTTTATAATACGTACTAATTATATATATATATATATATATATATATATATATATATATATATATATTAACTATAAACTGTAAGTAGAATATCTATCTATATTTGTGGGGTGACGTATTATAACTATTTACATTATTTACACCGTTCCTCGTCTTTATTGACGACGTTTCGGTTGTTGTACGCTCCGACCTTCTTCAGGTGATATATGTTGGAATTTTGAACTGAACCACGTAGTAGATTGTTGTAATTCCACGTGCCATACCATTTTTTAGCTCAGTTTCAGTTAATGCCCTTTTGTAACTAATCTCTACAATCAAAACAAAATCGACCACTCCTCCTGGGTATGATGATAAACTACATCCAACAACCAGGCCTCTGATCAGGAGGTTTTGAGGAGCGTGGAACCACCTCTCAATTGCTGGTGTTCCCAGGTCCACCCTGACCCGGAATGGTAGCATCTGTTAGGGTCCCAGCTATAGTCCCAAGTAATAGTTAACCCCCAAACTAGGGTCAAAACGCTATGAAAGTGTAATAATAGGTTTTAATACCAGAAATAATTTGTAAAAATTATTACCAGAAATATATTTTTGAAGAAAAAATATTATCATCAATACATTTTTTAAAACAAAAGTATTACCAGCTATACAGTAAAAAAATATACCAGCAATTGAGGTTGATATGCCGTAAAACAAAACAAAGCAAGCAACCAAACCACCCATAGAATCATATTTCCGTTGATTCAAGTTTTAATTTATGAGTAAATTAAACGAAATTCTCTTAATAATAGGGTTGGGATACTGCATACCCTTCTATGAATCGTTTCTTTATTTTCGTTTTAATTTTAGTTTCCTTTTTTTTGTTCGCTCAGTATGCTGCTCTAATCAGTAACATATAGAAAACGATGCGAAACAAGGATGCGTTTTTACACTGGATTTATTTAGGCTATACAGCGAAATGATCCTAGAAGATCTAACAGCATAGCTTATCTGCTGAAATAAACTTAACAGCGCAAAGCTCGCTCTCTCTCTCTCTCTCTCTCACTCACTCACTCACTCACTCACTCACACACGCACACACGCACACACACACACACACACACACAACAGTAAGAATAATAATATATGTCTATATTTCTGGGATGAGGTATTCTAACTACAGTGTAACCCGGATATAAGAGACCCGGATATAAAATAAACCCGTATATAAGAGATATTTCCCGACAACTCTCTTATATCCGGGTTACACTGTATTTACTCTATTTCTATTGTTCGGACTGTTGTCCTCGTTTTTATTGCCATATTTAACTATTGTCGTTGTACGCCCCGACCTTCTTCAGGTGAGATACCTTGGAATTTCGAACCAAACCCTTTATTAAATCGATCGGGTAGATTGTTCTAATTCCACATGCGATGCAGTTTAATTCCCCTAGTAACTCCAAGTCCATCCTTCAAATTTATAAATCAACCATTCGCCCTTGCATGGAATACTGCTGTCATATATGGTTTGGAGCCCCCGCTGTTCGTCTTAAGGCCCTCGACAAAATTCAGAAACGGATATGCAATGTGACTGGCCCTAATCTGGCATCTCGTTTACAGTCGCTCTCTCACAGACGTGCCGTCGCTTCCCTCTGTCTTTTCTACAAATACTTTCACGATAACTGCTCCGACGAGCTACTTTCCCTGGTTCCCAAACTGCATGAATTTAAACGTGCCACTAGGTAGGAATCTCTGTCCCACCCTTTCACAGTCGAGAAGGTTAAATGTAGCCGTCTCTTCTACTCCAATAGCTTTATGTCTCGCACTCCCCGGAACTCCCTTTTCTCTTACTTGCTTTCCTGATAGCTATAATCTCCAATGCAATGTCGATCGACATTCTTTGATCTACCCTGTATTTCTCTTCATCCTATCCTCTATCACACCTGTTTACTCTTGCGCCCACTCTCTGTAACCCCTTGCATGCTAGTGGCATTGCCGCCTTGCTTGGGGTAAAAAGCTTTAAAAAAAACTCTCTAAGCTTTATCCCCTCTGTTGTGGCCAAGGATTGAACTCACAACTCTTTGGCTTAACTCGCGTTTTGGATTACTCAACCACTGGACTAGTTTTACATCATGAATATAGCAACAAAGATGAGGACAACAGTTTGACCGATGTAAATAGTGTAAATAAATAACAAGAATGTGTAGTCGTCATCAAGAGCTAAAAAGTGAAAATGTCAGAATGAAACACTAGCGAAATGTAACTGTCTGGTTAGGGTAGTAACGAAATAGGTGACACAGAAATGTGAAGTCGCATTGGAATAGCGAAAGGTGTCTTCCAGAAGCTAAACAATTTGCTAATCAATAGGAATATTTAGTAAGCAGATATGGCATTCAATGCTTAAGATTTCTTTACAGACGAAATAGAAACTCGAAGTTCTACAGAGGGAGGTTGACAATAAATTGTGAAGTACATGTGATCAAAGAGGAAGTTGTACAAAAATTGAGACGCTTAGTGAGGAAATAGGGTTTATAGAATTTAACACTCACAAGACAAACTAAAATCTAGAAAAGCAGAAGCAAATATGAGTTTGTGTGAAAGAATGGCAGAGTGATGTAAAAGAGGGATATGGCTGAGTAAAACATTGCTTCGAGCAGCTCGGGACGTAGTGTTATGGAGAACCTGAAGAGACACAGAACATAAAAATATGCTACACAGTTTCTGAAAAGCAACTTTAACAACTTCTATACAGCTCCTAATTTTCTTTTCTTTAGTTTGTTATTAAATAAACCAGATAGCTAAACATCCGCACCTGCTTTATTTTTGGCGTCCCCAGTGTGCAACTCCCATATTGGGCTGCCCCTTTTCATCATGCATTCCTTCTTCTTATAAGTAATAATTACTCCTTTCTTCATTAACAACATTATGTAATAGTTTATCTTGTGTCTATCTTTTTCTCTTCCGAATTATCCATTCTTCTACCTTATAAAAAAATACTGGGAGCCTGATTTAAGTATCTGTATTTGAGAACCAGTTTTAATTGAAAGCATTCTGTTCATTTGTGATAGCGAATATGCTACTTGTCATCATCAAACTCGGAACGTTAGCAATGATGGCTATTCACAATTTCCTGTCACTTGTAGCTCTGAATAATTTTTTGTTATCGCTCGTAAATCTTGATCTGCCACTCGCTTACTTAAGTTCGCTAGGCAGGTTATGCGTTGTTTTCCGCTGAGTATCAAAATTTCCAAGCTATCTTTCCTCATTATGTGCCCCAGATATTCCAACTGTCAGTTTATGCTGTTAAGTTTAAGTGCCCTTTTTGTTTCCATTTTCTCCAAATGCCATTGCTAACATTTTCGTTCTATGGTATACTCAGCATCCTTCTGTAGAACCAGATTTCTCTTGCTTCAAGTCTGTTGTCTAGCATTCACTGCCACATAAGAGGACTGATATTACTTATTATATCAGTACTTTTTTTCTTTGCCGCTAACGAAATTTTTCTATTTCTTAATACTTAGGTTTTGGAAGATATATTTCGGTATCCCAATGCTTCTTTGGATTTACGTGTCACATTTTCCCCATTAAAAGACTACCCTGATATTTAAATTGTTCTACATGTTTGGTTTTTGGTGTATTCTATTTGTAATTTAGTTGTTGGGATGTTCCTTTTGCTAACAACCATGCATTCTATGTTTTTGCAACTGAAATTTTAGTCACTTCTTCTTGCTTTCCTTCACTACCTTCTGTAGGAAACCGCTTTCATATTATATTAATATATCTATCTATAACCTTCTTTGAATAGACAGACAGATCTTGACTGTGATTTCATGTATATTCTTTATATTTACATAATTTCTTGTATTTACTCTGGTTTCCCTAACCTGACATCACGTAACAGGTAAAGAAATGAAATTTCTTTCTCTGGAACCACTAATGACCATATTTCTTATTCGTATTTTCCCCAGAAAAAAATTATATTTTGAACGATGTTTTACAGTCTTCCTAAACAAAATATTATGATGCTTTGCAGTGGTAGTAATTACCAAAAGTTATTTTTGAAAAAAAAACACATGGTTTTACACATTTTGAAAGATATTCACGTCCATTATATCTTCCAATTACATTTGTGCAAAGCAAAACCGGAAATGTATTTTCATGAATATTCCCTTCTAATTCCTATAATTTGAATAATGGCTGACAGTACACGATTTCTTGCACGTTAAAATAGTCGTTGAAGTAATCATTGATGAAGACTTTCAACGAATGAAATTAAACTGAAATGTCAACGAAAAATGATCCCCCATACGCTACATCTCAAAATATCACCCACATCATATTTTTATCGATATGCAAAAGACATATTAGAATCTAAAGTTTATTAATATAATCCTGGCGATATCTCTGTGTGCAGTTACGATGCAAGTCATTTTATTGTGTACATATGTAAGCAAATGACAGCCATTTATTTGGAACGTCCTAAGATTGATTAGTAGCATGTTGCAATCTTTATAAATGGTCGGAAAGGTGATTTAATTTTCTTGGGAGCTTTGAAGTAATAAAAATAAGATATATATATTATTTTGCTTTCACAATTGAATACATGGTAGAGGATGCTCCGCTTTTTTTGCATATATATGTTTGTGCGGACCTGATTGCTAGACGCGGTGTAATGTGTATTTTATATTGTATTTTTTTTAAGTTATATTTTCGAATACAATTTCATTTCTGTGAGAAATTGTAGTATATTATATGGATTAATGTTATGAAAAAGTTATTTCATGTTGATTGTTTGGTCGATTTTGCTTAGTGGTATATCGACTTCTATGGATTATTTACTGCTGAAATCCAAATATTTGGAACAATTTTATGGCCTCAACTAAAATATTTTCAATGCAGTTATGACTTCAACTGCACATAAAATATATTGTCGATCTTTTTTATATAAAATGTATTGTTGGTAACTGTTTTATATTTAAAGATGTATTGTTGGTATTTTTACGATAAAAATGTGTTTTTATACTTTCATAGTATTTTTTCTTTGCTTGGGAGTTCATTATTTGGCCATAGCTGGGACCCTAACAGCTTGTACCAACATGGGTCAAGACATGGGAGCAACAGCAACTAAAAGGTGGTTCCACGCTCCTCAAAACCTCCAATCTCCCGATAGGAGGACATTCTATCGGACGTAGTAAGTAATAAAAATAAGATGTATATTAATAATGGTAAGGGGGATTTGACGAAAAGAAAGTTATTTTTAATCACTTCAGAGATTTAAAATGCTGAAACAACAATTTGTATTGCGAAAAAGCGATTGGCATGTACTATCGAAATTTCCAAGTATTACACATTCTATACGGGTCTGATGCAGGTTTTATAGGGAGACGTTACATCGTAAATCTGTGGCCTGTTCCAAAAGAAAAGCAGTTATAAAACTGTATCAAATCATTAAATTTTCGGGCCTTGTGGCAGTAAAACAATATCTTGTCGTAAATCAAGTGATCTAATGGGATACCGAACACCGGGCCTTCTTTAAGACATCGATTCCAAAACTTCGAATGAGATATGCAAAATATAGACGAAGATTGATTATTCAGCTGTTCTTTTTAAAGGAAACTGTGTGCTAATCTCGATGGGCCGAATGGATTAGACAAAACCCGTTTGAATACAAGAGGCAACAACCCACAGGTTGCGACTTCAAAAAGGTGTAGATGGCGTCATGTTTTGGGATGAGAATATCGGTGGTGAAACTGTGCGCCCCATGGCAAATTATAGATGGCGCTAAGATGCCATATATTTGAAAGGCGCATTGCTAGTTATGGTTCAAGAAAACATCCAACAATTTTTCGAAAGAATATATTTTTTGTATATCAATAATCCATAACAAAGCAATGAATATTTGCAAAAGAAATGTGTCGATGATAATCGTTTGACGAAGTAACCGGCTTGTTCACACGACCTTAACTCGATAAAAACTTATGGAATATTCAGAAGAAATTTTACATTAGCCAGCGGCGACTTACTAGGAAAGATAAAGCTTGGAAACTTATTCTAGATGCTGTGTAATCTATTTTATATGAAGAAATACAACTGCTCACAAAATTGATGACCGACTTCTAAAACCATTTCCAGAACATAATATGGATTATAAATAAATAAAAATAAAATATAAAATAATAATAATGAAAATTATAAATAAAATAAAACAATAACATAAAAAACATTGTATATGATAAATTAAATAAAAATTAAAAATAACAAAAATATTCCCAGCATGCAAAAAAACTGTTCTCAACGGAAATACGGACATCCCGCCAAAAGACGTTAAATTCATTCTCTCTGTGATATGGCGTGTAATAATACGGAGTAATTTCTCCTTTTTATCACATATACCATAAAACAATTGTAACCTAAAAAATACACACACCAATAGACAAAAAATATGAATAAATTGTATGAAATTAACATACAATTTACCACATTTTTCCTGTTATTTCTGTACGTTTTATGTCCTGACGACTATACTTTTATCTCCGTCAACACAAGATTACATTCTGTTACAATGATGCGAGTGATAACCCCACAAGTATATATAATTTACATAAAAATTAACTTGTTTACTTTTTTATTTTATTTTGAAATATTTGCCTTTGTCGATTTACTGTAATTATAATTTTTACAACATCATGATTCTTTTAAACTGTTTGACAATATGGAAATTAGAAAATCCCGTAAAATTCAAAAAAGTGTTGCAACCCCATTAGAATATGTAATGTATTTTTAATTTCTTTTCGGAGGTAAAATACATTTTATTCTGCTTATTGCCGTCATATATGCTTTTATCACCGCCACATTTCAGACAATATATACTTCGAATCACGATATACTGTCTAAAGTATACAACGTTTCAGCTTTCGACGTGATCTCTAACGTATTTACTTTTCTCGCGATATAATTGAGATTATTGTCATTATATTTGTTTTCAATAGCACAACGTTTTGGCTGATGCATTCTTCGACTTGTCTACTATTCAAGATATAATCTAAAGGCTTGTAATCACATTTGTTTTCATAAACACAACATTTCGGCTGTTGTATTATTCGGCTTTACACGTGATCTCAAAAGTATTTTCCTTGTTCAAGATATAATTCGGATTCTTCTAATCATATTTGTTTTCTTCAGCACTTCATTTCGTCTCATGTATTCTTTGTTTTCCCTGGTGTTTTCTGATGGTCTCAAATGAAATTTTCTCATTATCCAAATATTTTCGGAAGACTATCTCCATCTAATAGTTTCTTCAGTCCTCTCACTTATATAAATTATATCTCTGGCCATTAGGCGCCGAATGCATACACTCGAAGAGAATTAAGTGTATCGGCCGAAATTTCGGTTCATAATAACAAAGATGAAGTAATCGAGAGATGGGAAGTATAAAGATATTTTTCTCTGCAATTAAGAAGTTAGACGTAATGCTGAAAAGATGTCAGCCAAAACATTTTAATGAAAACAAAGACAAGATTTCTTATTCATATAATTCATGTAGTAGTAGTAGTAATAATAATAATAATAATTTTATTATTATTTCATTTAATGTTCTCTCCTACTCTCAGATGCTTCTGTCGAGTGATGGCGATCACATCTCACCTCATACCCCAGCTTAGACAGACAAAACATTCCCCAGCATTCTCCATTGTTGTTCCACGCAATACTTGGAACAATTATTATTATTATTTCCTTTGATTTCTGGTGTGTACACATTTCTTTCCGGGTCCCGCCCAGAGACCTTAGGTCAGAAATGGCATCATGACATTTCCCACTGACCAATTAAAAAAACAAAAAATAACACATATTTTACATAAATAAAGCCCATCGTAAGGTGTGGGCTGTGCTCGAGATTCTTAATTCTTTAAGACATGAGCTTCCAGGAATCCCTTCAATAAGTCTACTGGAATCTTTTCCAACCAATTCGAGAGCTTCAATTACAACAGGGATTGTTGATGTTCCTATGTGCTACAGTTTTTGAGATTTCGATTTCAAGGTTCGTGTATTTTGATAGCTTTTTAAGATCTTCAAAGATACATTGCAATAAGGACGCTTTTGTTTTGTTTACGGTCTCTAATAACAGTGTCTGTGCGATTAGTTTTGATTGTTCTCTCTGTGTGTATTGTGTAGTCCCATAAAATTGTAACAGGTCCTATCTCGGTAACCGGATCCGGGTGGTGTTCATACCAATTTCTTTCAGTTTATTTCCCGGAGAAGTTGCAGATTTTCCAGTGCAGATATTGGCCAACCCTGTCATGCCGGGTTTTATATTCAGTGGGTACCAGTACCGTGAACCTGATACAAGATGATCAATTGTTTTTATTCATCATCATCATCATTATTATTATTATTATTATTATTATTATTATTATTATTATTAATTACTAGGTTGATTGATTCGTTTTGGATGGCTTATCAACGCTTTGGCAGATTATTTAAAACTAGAAAATATTTTTACATTGTTAGGATTTATTTTTTGTTTTGAGATAACAGTGGTGTACTTATACAAGTCTTATTAACTAACCCGTAACTGCTGGAAAAAGGGGTGAACTCGTACCACTACCAGGGGTGCGTCAGTGAATATAACGAAGGCAACGGAAATTGAAACTCGGCTCACAGAGTAACAATTCCGATCCGCCGTCCACTGCACTGCCAGCACGTCCAAACTTACAAGATCTGGTATTCCCAAGCGGTCATCCATCTAGATCAGTGTTTCTCAATCTGTTTAAACAACGGCACACCCAAGAGCAAATGAAAATATCACGGCACACAGCAAATTTTTTAAAAAGGTATACATTTAAGTGTTATGAAATAAAAACATAGATTTTTAAAAAGATACACACAGAAATTTGAACCTAATTTATTTCAGTGTTTCTGTTCGACTATTTGTGGAGCTTATTTAGTGTGAAACATGTCGAATGTACGATACACAAACCCTCATTTTTCAGCTGGGCGTAGTCTTTCTCGCTTCTTATTTTTTATGTCATTTAGGGTCCAGAACCCTAATTCACATAAATAAGAAGTAGAAAATTGCAATAAAACTGATAATGCCTTTTTAGCTAATGTGGGATAAAAAGTGTAATACCTTTTCATTTATTCAAATACTAACGTTGTATCATTACTACTTCTTCACACATGCACATATATATATATATATATATATATATATATATATATATATATGTCGTGACGCGGGGCACCTCAAGGCGGTGTAATGATTAGCAAGCTTGTCTCGCTAGAACAATTACGACTGAGTAGTGAGTTTGATCCTCACTGGGTGTCCCCTATTTTCGGCCTTGTGCCACATCTAAGCTACGCTTGGAAAATCACTATATATGTCGTGACAATATCTCGCGGCACACTAGTGAGCCGCGGCGCGGCGGTTGAGAATCACTGGTACAGACCAGGCTCGTCGGTGCTTAACGTCGGTGATCGTACGGGAACCGTGTTTCAACGTGTTGCATTCGTAAGCTTTATTATTATTGATCATTTTTTTATTTATTTATTTTCTATTATGTTACTGGCATTGTATTGTTACTTTAGTATGGTTGTCAATCTACAAAACTGAGTAAAAAGGAAAGATTTGCAATAATGGATAAATTCTCATTAAGACGTGAGACAAGATCCCTTCCGCCTCATAGAAACCTAGTTAAACGGATCAGCCGCTCGTGCTGAATCTGTTACATTGACTTGACGGCTTCGCCAAAGATTAAATCTAAACGATGTACTTACCTTTTATTTTTTCTCGTGGAATGTTCTATCTCAGAAATTTTGGTAACATTGCCAATAACGCAAGAGTTATTCTGAAGTCAATTTCTATCTAAATTACTCTTAAACAAGTAAACACTTTTATCTACTCCTCCCAAAAAGGTTAAGATAATATAAACAGTATCGATAGCTACTAAAGTGTTTTGTTTACTAAAGATTACCAAATTCAAGGTTCGAGAGCCACTCAAAGTAGAGAGTTAAAGTTGAAATGGTGATGTTTTATTAGTTGTTAGGTCGGCATAGAAGAGAAGGCTTCATGAAGTGGATATTAGGCGGATATGTAGGAGAGATAACGATTGACTGTTAAAGTGGTCAACAATAAATTGCCCTAGTAGTAAAGGTTTGAACTGATGAAAGTAAATAATGTAGATCTTCTGAAGAGTTGCTTGGAAATAGTAGCGACAGAATTTAGGGAAAAGAGGTTACAAAGCGGAAAATAAATCATCTTCCACAAGACAGCATAGACGATTTTGAACTATCAAGTCGGGAAACGGTGAAGCCCCACTCTAAATAAGGCTTTAATAATCTATTTTGGGCCTGAGCTGACTTCTGTAAATATGTGACGTAGGGAAATGCGCCAGATAGTCTCTGAAAAGATGTCAAATTACTACAAATGAAATAGAAAGATTTTGTTGTCAATCTATTTTGCAAATCGGGTTTCAAAAACCTAACTTCAACTAGACTCTAAAATTTATTACTGTCGCCGAGAGAACGCGAAAAAAAATGAATTTATTAAGTTGATGATTTGATTTTGCTTTTACTAATAGACAAATTAGACTAAATTATTCTATAGCCTAAATCATCGAAGTATTATAGATGACATGAACTTTTACCCAATGTAATTGGGGCTTAATTACCAGTGCCTATCTCCTCTTCAAATAACATGCGACTTATACTAGGTTACACCATACCTGAAATAGTAATTGAAACTCGACCAATAATTATTGGGAAAGATGAAGGTTTGCTTTTACATCACTTTTTCATGTACATTGTGTTTTTTCTTAGTTTCGTTAGAAACAAAGAAAACTGAAATGTTCTGTAAAATCAATCCTTTTACATGACCGTAAAGGTTGGACAATCTCCTCACAGATAAAGTTAAAACTGGGGTCAAAAGAAATGTGGGTCTATAGAAGTATGCTGAGAATGCCAAGGATTGGGAGCGCAAGCAATGATGAAAATTTAAGGAAACGGAATAAGAAAGAAAGTTTCAGGGACAACACATAATAAGCTAATGAAATATAAGGACAATGAGGATAAACTGACTGTTTACGAGACCTGACTGGTCCGCAAGGTACTGCAAACGCTTTTTAACTAGATCGAGAATAGAAAGTGGTGATTGGTTTGTTCCAGCCAAGATGTCGCATTTTTGATCTGTTTTTACAAAAGCTAAAGAGCTAAGAGCTTAGTAGGAGAAGTCATATACTTTCTGGGTCATTACAGGTAACAGACCATTTTTGTAGTGTCTTCAGGGATAGATCGTATATACAAGTTCCACATGGTGTGAGCTCGAGTCCTAACAGACGTTCCAGACAAGGAACTTCAATGTGAGCAATACAGTTCGTCAGGAGAGTTAACTCGGTAATTCTAATACGTTATAAGCTTGGTGTAGGTATTTAATGCTACAAGCCAGTTTCCCCCTATTGAGCTGTGCGATCACGGGCAGAAGAAAGACCAGCTTCCAGGTTCTGCTTAGGTAGACTTTTGCTGTTGCTTCATTTACCATCTGTAAATATATTTACAAGTGATCTGAGAATGTTCCTCGGAATATCGTTAATACATAGCAGAAAAGATTAGAACCAAAAAGATTCTTGACAGATGCCTGCTTTGTTATGGGCATCAGAAAACCGATGATAACAACGTCCTTCATTGACCTACCCGAGAAGTAATTTTTGATCGAGAAGACTCTACCAGAAATGTCATATCTAGGGAGTTTGTGTAGTAGCCCCCTATGCCACACCTTGTCAAAAATCATTCGAGATCTCTAAGTCGATTTCTCTCGTTTAAAATCAAGCCCTACACCGATTCCATGCGTAATGACATTTAAAATATAAGCAGTTGAACTATAGAGAAGCGAAATCCATACTGTTTGTCGTTTTCATGTTGTTACGTTTGAGGATTATTGATAACTTTCTTGTTAAGGATAGCCTGAAAAGAAATTGCTGATGATACCGAGGGGGCATTTGCGGCAATATTGCGACGGGGACGAGCACTCATCCGAAATATTATAAACTGTGCATACAGTTGACAGCTTCCGTAGACCTGCGAAGCATTTCTCATTCAGGAAGCGACTAAACTAATTTACAAAGATTTTGGATAGCTCCAGCAGATTTCTTGGAATCAAGCCTTTTTATACGTCTGGAAGTTTCCTGAATTGAGAGAATGATATTACAAAGTTCATGTTCACGGAGAGGGTGGTAGTCATGCTGAAAATGGCTTTTGTCTTCTAACCTGGAGTTAGAAGCAAACTTAATTGAAAGGTTTTGACATATCTGACGCGGATGAGATGAACTGAAGCCCATTTACTTAGGATACTGGCGGATTGTCTCTTTTGAGAAACTTATTTCCAATTTTCCAGAACTCGCAGGGGTCATGTTTTTTTCCAGCTTTATCTGCTTTTTGCATTTTCCAAAAGTATGTTATACTAATTTCGAGCACTTCTGGAAGTAGTAAGGTTATTTTACACCATTCCTTCTAATAGAAATGATAGTATTGTTTACGTTTGAGTACGGGGCAACAGATTCGGGTGTAAACCAAGTCTGGCTATTTAGCCTTTGTTGGTACTTTTATGGAGATTGAAACATTCCAAACCTAAAACGATCCAAATGAGGGAGGCTATTTTGGCAGCTCTCTTACTGAAGAATGCTGAGAGAGGATCTTCGGAAATATATGATCTTAAGCCTTTTTGTATCGGTAGATTGTCCTATGAAAACTGATATGGGCAGAACATTTGTCGTTTAGGAGGCGACATACTGAAAACATATTCGCAACACTAAAGTGGATATGTGACAGTAAAGGTTGAAAACGGTGTAGCAGCTACTTCTATTTTCTTTTATTTTTTGTTTTATTTTAATTTTTTCCTTGCAAATTCCAATACAGATTTAAATAAATTAAGAGAATTATTATAGTCTCTTACTAATATATGTGTGTGTGTGTGTTATAGGGAGAGATACATTCATGCCTTTTCCAAACATATTATTTCTAAATGAACATAACTAGCGTTATCTGAAATCTAAACTCTGTTTGACAATTCCTTTTTCCGTGCTGATATTATAATATCTCACACTTATTAAACATATATATAGAATGCAGGCAAAATTTCGAAAATTCATTAATACTAATAATCGTTATTTTTCCCGCATCTCCAAAACTATAGATTTGGTTGGTTGATTTGTTTTCTACGGCTTAACAAGCCATTTGAAGGTTATTTAAAGCCATAAAATATTTCTGGATTGTAAGAATTTTAAAGTAATGGTTTAGTAATTAAACCCATGGCTGGAGGAGATTTGACTTCATACCTTTCTAAAGGTATTTGCGCGTCGCTGAATATAACGAACTCAAACTTGGTTCTCGAATTGACAATTCCGAGCCATTATCCATTAGACAACCCGCATATTCAAGCTTACAGCACTTGATATTCCCAAGCGATCACTCATCTAGGTAATGACCAGTATTGATATTTCTTAACTTCGGTGATCTTACGTTGGTTCAAAATGATGTAGCCGTAGTCCTAAAACTAAAGAATATTGAAGGAAAATATTCAAAGAAAAATATGTCCTTTTCTTTTTATTTGACTTACAATAAAACCACTCATTCACATTTCAAGACAAAGTTGAAACATCCAGACACATCTTGGTTTGATCTATGCCATTGATGGAAAATAATGGTTGGGTTTCAGAACTACGTAATATTAGCACCCACAAAACATCCTTCATTAAAGCGTGCTATTTTTTTTTTAATTAAAAAGTAAAAGCCAATAGTTTCTCGTTTTTATTGTTTGGTTTATTTTGGGGGGAATACTACTAAAACGAGTTAAGCACCAGTTGGCAGAAACGCGTGATATTAACGAAGTCTTTGTCTGAGATGCACTGAAAAAAGGTCAAAGCAATACGGAGCAAAATATTTCTTTCTGAGGCGATTGTAAATGTTCAGTGAATGACGTACCGTTAACAATCTCTTTAAAAAGAAAGTATGACTAGTCATTTTTTTAATTAAATCCTAACTTCAAATTCTACCTCACATCGCCGAGACAATAAGATATTGATTACATTATTTATCATCTTCTTTTATATGCTATGTCCTTTCAAGACGTGAGCCATATTCGTATCCACAACTTCCTGCCTTTGTTGCTCTAAGTACCTGTTGACCCATTACTGCCCAACTTTGTTCATCTTCTGCCATTTATTTTATTATGAAAACGGCAGCCATTAGGCGAAAATGGTCACACAAACGGAAGGTAAACTATATAACAAAGAGGACCTGCAAGGTACAGCTACTCTCTGCCAATATAATCAAAATTATTCAAGATTAGAAGTTTTGACTTTGGCTATCGAAAGTAAGAGAGAGAGTATGTGTGTGTTCAATTTATTCCCTATACGGTGTGAAAAAGAATATGTTCGCATTTTCAGACAATAGAGCAGCGGTTGAATACTTAATGGATGCCTGTTAGAGGATTTAAACTGGCTTTTATTCAAATATTTCACGAAACCTATACACCCAATGTCTTCAATTTACAGTTCTATATACAGGTATTTAGAATAGTAAATTCGGTTGACATCAATCTCATCAAGTATGTTACTATTTCTCCTCGTTCCTCTTACTCTCTGTATATCGTCTAAGTGTTAAATTCTTTGCACCATTTTTTCTTATTGTGTATCCCAGATATTTAAGCTGTCGCTTTTTGGCTGTTAGCAGCAGATTCTTCGTAGTTCCTTTATTCATTAAAATTGCCTAATGTTTTGTCCGTGGCATTGTCAACATTCGTCGCTCGAACCATAATAATGTCTCTTCACATCACTTTTTAATCAGTGTCGAGACCTTCCCGTATTCAATCCAGATAGGAGAGGCGAGGTTATGTAGCAATTCAGCTCTTTTTTCTTTGTTTTCAATGACGTTTTCCTATTTCTCAATACTTTGCATAGTTTCCAAAAGACAACTTTCGCTATTAAAATGAGTCTTCGTATTTCGGTGTCTCGTTTTCTTTTTTCAATTACTTAACATGCCAACATAGTTCAATTCCATTGCCCCGTTCACACACTTCCCCGGTTTAGAACAGCAGTAAATGTTTATCAGTTGTCGCCTGTTTAGGATTGGGCTTCCAGTTCCTTCAAAAGCTTTCTCATTCTCTCTCATTCCTATTAGCCACAAGCGTTTTAGTGGCGTTGTTACCTTGTTTAGGTAGAATTGATTTTAAATAAATGCTTAGAATTTGATCTGTGACTTTAACTAACAAAATCATGAATTCTGTTTTAGAATTAATTGTCATTTCTTCTTGCTTTCTAGATTTGACATCGACACATAGTCATCTGCGTATATTATGTTAAGATTATGTCCACGAACAATAA
>OZ038482.1:86923837-86973837 GCA_964036315.1 Acanthosepion esculentum
ACATGGTTAGTGCAATGATAAGAGAGTTTTGGAAATAAAAGCATTTTAAGTGAAGCCCCTTTTAAATATGTCGCCTTCCAAATTCACCTGGTAATTTCTATTGTGACGCAACCATTAAAAGTCTCCAAAGTACTCGTGTTAATATGGACATGCGTGACGGACTTTCAAAATAGAGACTACAAAAAAAGTTTCCTTTATTTTCTCTGTCTTCCTTTTCTTCCATCACGTCTATATACCTATTTTTGTCTATTCTATTCTTGAATATCTGCCCAAAAAGCATTTAGTCTAACCCAATCGTGATGTGTGCTGTAAGTATATATTTAATAATGACATTCTTCCTTTTTTTTCTTCATTTTGTCTTTTACTTTCTCCCTACTTTATCTTCCATTATATCGACTTTCTCCCCCTCCTCTCTCACTAATTCCTTATATCAACGTCTTATAAATCTGCCTTGGGAACTTAGACGTGGTGTATTTCTTAGCATTCTTGTCTCACTAGAACATTTACGACTGGATAGTGAGTTCGATCTTCACTGTGTGCCCCACACTTTCGACCTTGTGGCACATCTAAACTACTCATCATATAATTCTGCTTTGTTTCTTAGTGAGTTAATTAGCAAGAACGTTATGCCTTGCCATTAACTCAGATAAAAAAATGGACCATTCCTGCTTGATTGAGAGGGCAGACGGAAGAAAAGATATGTCAAAGGCACTATTTTGTTTTAAGGAAAGAGAGAAGAGGCGATAACACTCTTATGTGTTTAACGTCTACTTCAGTGAAATGGAAAAACTTGTCAATTTTGAATGTTTTCATTTGTACCCACTTACTTCTTTAAATAATGACCTGTATTCATATTTATCGTTGTAAGGTGCAATGGAATAGCGAAAGATATCTTCCAAAAGTAAAGCAAAGTATTAAGAAACATGAAAATTTCGTTAGAAACAAAGGAAAGAGTACTGGAAAAGAGTACTGGACAGTTTTGTTATATATGTCATCCTATATGCAAGTGAATGCTGGACAATATCCTTCCAAATGACATGCAGCAAAGGAAATGTGATTTTACAGAATAATGCAAATAATACCACGGACTGAAGATGTGACCAAAGACAAAGTTTTAGAGAAAATAGGTTTGGTTTGTTTTGTTTTACGGCATATCAACCTCAATGGGTTATTAATGCCGACAAATTTTTTATTGCTGGCAATATTTTCTTTCAAAATAAACTAGAGTTGGTAATATATTTTTTCTAAGAATGTATTGCTGGTAATAATTCTTTTTTTACAAAGTATTTCTGGTATGGATTAAAACCTATTTTTACACTTTCATAGTGTTTTGACCCCAGTTTGGGTGCCAACTATTTACCCATAGCTGGGACCCTAACAGGTGCTACCACCCCGGGTCAGGGTGGACCTTGGAACATCAGCAATTAAGAGCTGGTTCCACGCTCCTCAAAACCTCCTCATCAGTGGCCTTGCTGTTGGATGTAGTTTATCGTCTTACCCAGGACGCGGATGTAATTTACCGTCATACCCAGGACGAAATAAAATAGAAACAAACTGGATATTTATACTTAACATCATAAAGATACTATTGAAACTTCTTCGGTACATAGTGCGGAAAGAGAGCTTGGAAAATTTAATTCTCACAATACACGTGGAAGACAAGTAGGGCGGATGAGAGCAGAGAATAAGCTACCTAACAAAATCGTGTAAATCTTTGGTAAAGGAGGGATTAGATATATACCAAAAAGACAAACAATCATAAGAGCTACATAGGACAGGAAGTTGTAGAGAACCATGATCGCCCACGTTCAGAAGGGTCACGGCACACACAAGAAGAATTAAAATATTTTCTTAAAGTTGTTACACTAAAATATTTAACGAAGCAAAAAGGGGAATTTGCACAAGACTTTTATGCCAAGGGAAATCCTAAGAAGCTTCTTCAATCATTGACTTAAGAATTAAGATTCATCGGATAATTCATAAATCGTGAAATGTCCACAAATATTTCTAGCCATTATATATACTACTTGGAGGCACGGTGGAGCAAAGGATAGCGTTTCGGACTGCGGAATCGGAGAGCCGGGTTCGGATTCCAGCCGATTTTATTGCATTCACTTACTTCCATCTCTTGGGGTATATAGCAGAATAGACTAGGCCCTATAGCCTTGACTGGAAACCAGTATAGAAGAAGGAAAACTCTGGATAGAAAAGATCTGAGAGGAGGGATGGGGGTGACTTGAACATCTCCGGTGCAAAAGGAACCGGCAAACCATTGTACTTTTCTGCTTTGAATGCCACCATAAAATGGAAGCGATTGGTGACTACAAATGGCACTAATTGATGACAAATGCTAATATTATATTTTCTAGTTCGGAAATAGCGACTTCATTAATTATTTCACTGGATGTAATCATAGTAAGCATCGTTTTGTTTACTCATTATCTACTCATAATTATCCTTCATTTATTCAAATCTCTACTTTATTAACAGGATTTAGGAAAATAAGGAAACAGAAGCAAATAGAAATATTATTACTTTTGTCCCCTAATAGTTGTTAAATTTGCATTTTTCTTTTGATTATTCGTAACGCTTTTTAGGTTATGCGTATAAGTGCAAGCAGAAATTTCGTACTGTTTCGTCTAAATCTGACATTAAATTTATGAAAAAAACTATGTAGTATTAAGCGATGTGTTCATAGGTAAGCGAACATTGAAATTTTCAAAATTGCACCTGCTTGCTTTATACATTTTAGTTAATAATATTAACATTGGGTGAATCTTTTTTTCTTTAAGACGAAATCCGAAATGATAACATATTCAGTATGCTGTTGTGTGTGTGAATGTGTGTGTGTGTTTTTTTGTTTTTTTTTTGCTGGTTTACATTTGTTACGTTTAAAAAATGAAAAACTACGATAGGAAAATCGGTTAGGAAACAAAATTAAATGTAAAACGTGCGCTATTTTAAATCCCCATAAATACTTAAATCTAAGCACCTGAAAGAAAGAAAAACGCTATTTAAGGTTTAAAATTCATTGTAAAAATGAAAAATCTTTCTTGGAGTTTTTATTTTAGCATCAGTTCCAAACTAACAGATAAAATTTAATATTTCTAGTACGCAAAATACCTTTTTCCTGATTTATAAATAAAATCTATAAAAACCTCCATATTAACAAATCTGTCAACACAACATAATTATCTTTATTAAAAAATCTTTATCAAATATAATGTACCTTTCTTAATAGTTATTTGATAAAAAGTAACCGATTTAAAGTTTTATTAATCTAAATCGAAAACAATTACCTACTTTTATTTTAAAATATCACAGTAAAGCATTTTTAACACGGAGATGCATGTTTTTATGAGTTCTTCACAGTTTGATATTTGGTAAATTCAAGTAAGGTGTAGATAATTGAAATAAAATTACATAACAAATACAATGTAAACGCCTTTTTTATATAATGTTTTAACCAACCTTAAAATTTAATGTATTTAAGCATTCTAATATTTTATCGAATTTTCGGTATAGTCTTAATTACAATTGCTGGGGAAATATTCCCTAAAATTTCTATATTTGCTATAGACCAGGGCCGGTTTTTGACCTTTTGACATTGCATCTAAATTTTTGAAGATCAAGGTTGGCTGCAATGCTTGGAGCCCGAAGGTGAGTTTCACAAATAAGAAATGCGAGAAAATGACCTGTTAGCATTGAACTTTAGGTTGCATCTAGCCAATTCAACTGGAAATGTATGACATTTTACAAATCTAATACTGCGCTAACATTCACAAAGTCTAGGTACCATAGCGAATAGTTCATATAAATAAGTACTATGAAAATATTTATAAAATAGACAGAGGGAAACTACATTACAGCCGTGGGGAAAAATATCACTGAATCCGAGGTGTCAGGTCAGGATTAATAATGTTGCTGATTCTTATTTGGATTTTATCAAGAATGCTTAAATATATAGCAGAAGCGCTGGACCAGATGTAGCAGTAATATTAAATGCATGAACGAATGGTAGTCTTATCAATATGGAATATTTCTGGAAAGAAAAATAGTCTCAGTGAACCAACTTTCTGAGCAGTAGACCTAACAATTGATTCAATATAATTTCTCCAATTCATGCAAGTCGAGTATGTGGCGCCGAGAAAGCGCAACTAGTCCCTCTCCTGGAAGTGAGCATTAGCAATGCTGTTTGAAAACAGAAAGATCTCTCTCAGATGATTAATAGAAAAAGGTTTCGTTTTGGTGACGTTAAAATTAACAAGCCATTCCTTGCCTCGGTTAACAACAGATTCCAAGGTCAATTTTTTTTTTAGATCAACCACCAATTTGACCTTATCGAACTGATCAGACTTACTATCGATGCAGGAGTAAATATTTGCGTCATCAGCATAGATTCCGATTTGAGAACTAATGCTATAAAAAAAAATTGTTTAAAAAGAATTATTTGCATATATGGTAAAAACAATTTACTCTGCTATACTAATGTTCGTGTCAAAACTAGACGTCATAGCAGATTCATCTATAGTATCAGCGCAGTCGATGAAATATTCGATGTCGTTGTCGTCCACGGAGTCATCTTGTCCTTCTTCCTCAAAAAGGATGTCATTTTCAATACCGCCCAGTGATGCAGTATATTTTGAATGTTTTTGCAATGATGGATCAGGGATGATCTGTCAGTTTTCTAGTATCCATGACAGACATTTATGGTCAGCGAAATCGGTCTATCGGAGTGAATTACTTGTGCTGCTCTGCTAGCCATTAGTGAATGATTTAGTAGTCGTGTTCCCTTCTTTTTTACGCCACCACAAAGAAGTAACAACTGAAAGCGGGGATGCATGTTTGTTTATAATTTTGTTTCTTTTAGCTGGAGCTTATTTTAGCCAAGAGCTTCTTGCGTTTTTGTTCCAATGTTTCCATACATTTGCTCTAATCACTCCATTAATTTTGTTTCAATGCAATTTAAACTATATAAATTCTCATTTTTAGTCGATAGGAACCAGTTAAAAAGTTTAGCTAACATTAAATTTAGATTAAATTTACTGGTTACGAATCCTTTTCTCTCGTTTTTATCATCTGTTTTCTCGTTTTGCATCAATGTCATTGCCTCAATCGTTAGGGTTTGTTGCATAAATATATACAGAGTTTGGTTTATTTTGTTTTACGGCATATCAAACTCAGTGGAATATTTTATGCCATGTTTTTTATAATAGGTTTGTATGAATAGAATATGCATTCTTTCTAAGAAATCGGTATGTAGATCAGGTTTCGTTGACGTATTTATGTAATGAAGGTTTTTGTCGAGAGTCAAAAGTATTGCTGGTATTTTTACTATGAAAATCTATTTTTATACTTACATAGTGTTTTAACAATTTGCCAATAGCAGAGACCCTAAAAGGTGCTGCCACTCGGGGTCAGGGTGGACCTGGAGAAAACGGCAATTAAGAGGTAGTTCCAGGCTACTCAAAACCTCCTGAACAGTGACCTTGATGTAGATTATCGTCATACCCAGGATTTATAAGTACAAAAATCAGAGTGAAAACCATAATGCTGATCTTCTGTTGCGAAGTCCTAAGTCATTCGTGTCACCAATCAATACTCATCTGTAGTGCTTCCTCCTTCTAATCGACGTCATTATATAGCCTGGCTATTCCGGATATGTTAATTAGTTACTCTACGTATCACTACATCTTCCTGTAACAGAGGGATTTTGTGCACCTTGTTTTACTTGTGGGGCTTCTATCATTTCGTTTTCAGTTTTTTTTTCTCTTTCCCGGGATCATAAAGTATTTATCTATCATAAAGTATTTATCTATCTCGTTTTCACAACCGTATCCGTGCAGTGATTGCGTTCCTCTTTAGATATTTCATTACTCGAGGTATCCGTGGACATTTTTTCGTCAGACATTTCATCCTGCAAGGATAGGTTTTTTGTCCAGCACTAGCATTACTTGAGGTATCCGTCAATATTTCTTCGTCACTTTCTTCCTCATCCTAATCGGCGTCATTATATTGCCTGGGTATTACGGATATGTTCGTTAGTTAACCTATATATCACGACATCATTTTTATTTATTATCGAATGTTTAACACATATCTTGCTTTATCTGTTTGTTTTTTTTCTTTTACAATTTACTTGACCCAATGAACAACCAAATGTGTAAAATGCTTTGTTCATTTTTATCTGTGTCAACTGTCATTCCCCATAGCAGTCTTCTAGTAGTGGCCTATTTTGCAAACACAAAATATTAATGGAAAGACATTGGGAAGAACGTGTCACAAAGTTTGGCAAAAGTTTTCTGGCTTACCGTGTAGAGTCTATTAGTAAAATTACACTTCAGTCTCTACTTCTGATTATCAGGCTTGTGCACAGACTGAAGAAATTGGAAGCATTGACAAAATAAAAGACGAATTATTTTGGTCACATTCTGAAGTTAGATAAGATAAATCTATTGTCTGGTAAAGTGTATTTATGCAGAAAACCTTCCTTTTTTTTTGCTTCGTTTTCCGCAATGATTTTTTTCATTTGATAAAAACGTTGATTTTATTTCATTTTATTTTTCATTACATATAACAATGGCAATGATAAAGTTAACAGACAACCGAGGAAAATATGGTAAACTTTCACATCACATTCCGATGAGTGCACGGCTAAAACATTTTACTAATATTTATGTGTAATCAAATGCAAATGTGGCACAAGAACAGGAATATTCGAGAGTGTTATTTGTCCTCCGTTAACTATTCCATTTGTAATTAATTCTATTTAGGTCCCATTAACAATCTTTATTTTACTTTCTCTTCATTCATGACAAGACTGCATCACACACACTCACCCACCCACGAATATGACATTAATATAATGAGAGATGATTCAAAATAATTGTATTAAATACACTTCAGAGCTATTAGAATAATGAAACTGGTATCAAAATGAAGCTAATTTATTTCTTGTAACATATCTGTGGGTTGATTGACAAGTAAGGTTTTTTTTTCTGTCGTACTTTTCCATTTTACAGTATCGTTCCGACACCCCACAAACTCTGAGCCTGAAGTATTAAATTAAAAAATATTTGAACTAATTTCCTAAGCAATGCCTTCCTTTCCTCGAAGCACGCTGCTTTGTGGAATCGACCCCAATAAGATGCTTCTCCGATCGCTCCAATCTTAACCTATTCATGTCTAGAGTGAACCGTTATCTTCCATCATATCCTAATAAACTGTGCCTCTTACTCTATAACCCACTACCTCAAGTGACCTTTGGACCTTTTACAGGGTGACCATCTTTGTTTAAAACAATAACGCACTCGATTAGGAGCAAAGAATAAATATTTGCCTTTGTTGTGAATACTGAAGTATGAGATACGGTTGATTTATCGATTTTACTGGAGCATGTCTTCTTGAATTTCTGAAACGTGGAATTATCCGGGAAATTGTCTCCATATTGGTTATTATAGTCACGAAGTATCAACTCTTGTAACAAGTCTTTATTCAGTTAGATGGCGTCTCCGTCAATTTTCTAAATTATATTTCCAAACATTAAATTGTAGCAATAGGAAAAAAAGCAAATTCCAAACACTATCGGTTTCAATAAACACGTAAAAGAAACCGAAGAAGATGTCGATACAAACCACAACGTCCAACGATGTTCGGACAACTACTAGAGATAATTTCACTTGAATCGTTTTATGGTGACTCGACATGCCGGGATCAAATTCCAGTTGAGACTATTGCGTTCATTTTCGCATAAGTACTCTTATGAATAATATAAATAAATTTCTCCTTTCAGATATAGGTTAGATAGTAGAGTTAACTGGGTTCTGTAACCGTGTCTGTCACTCAAAGAGAAGGATAATTCTGAATTTAAAACCGGATGGAAATGTGGTTAATTACCCCATTCCGTAAAAAGCCTCCTTTTTACGGAAACTATAGCAATAGAACTTAGTGTTGTGAGGCGGTAGCCCTATACTCTACATGAAGTTAGAATAGCTCGCTTCTCTATCCTAATTTAATTATGATTATCTATCTACCTGGATATCTAGCTCTATTTAAACTTGTTGTTTGCCATATCAGAATTCAGACTTTATTTTGAGAATCTGTTTTCCCACGTCCCAGGTGGATTTTCCCGCAAACGATGCACCTGGTACCAAATCAAGGATCTCCACATCTCGTAAATTAAACTCAATTCCCACTCCCACAAAACCCAAGAGAGTTGAGAATTTACTTCACAGGCATCTCTCCCTCTATAATACTTTCTTTTACCTGATAATTGTTTTTATCATATTGGAAGGATAGAAATTGATCTTGGTATTCTAACATGCAAGCAAGATAATTTCAGATTAAAAAAAAGCAATTTTGGTTCTGTTTTTCATTGAGATCAATTCTGCTTTATAACATCTCGATTCATTTACAAGAAGTTGAATCTAGTTCAAACTTCTACAGCTAGAAATCTCGGCTCATTGTGTCACTTCAGAAATTACCTGACGCCTGACATACTCTATTTGGAGGCTAATCTTACTCTTGTACAGATAAAGTATTACAGCCATAACGGGGTTGGAGCTATTTAATCTTCACTTTTTAACCTTGACGCCGTTCAAGGTTGGTTTACGGTAGGATTAATTATTTTCCACACTTCAGCCTTTTTGCTCCAGGCGTAATATCACAAGTCCAACAGTATTCTATCGCTATATCCATGTAATGCTAACGGTGACATCACGTTGAAACAATGGTTTCTGTATGATCACCGATGTTAAGCAACGTCAAGCCTGGTCAGTACCACGATGGGTGACCACTGGGGAATACCAGATGTTGTAAGCTTGGATTTGTGGGTGGCGTAATGACTCGGAATTGTTAATCAATGTTCAAATTCTCGTTGGGTTCGTTATATTCACTTTAGCGCAAATACCCTTGGGAAAAGTTTTAATGGGCCTCTTCTCTCCCACACACATGGGTTAACAAGAAAAACTTGTATAACTAAGCCATTATTACCTCTATAACAGACTACCGGCAGACCAGCGTGGTGCGTGCTATTTTAAAGCCAGAAAATATTTTAGATTCTCACAATGGGTTGATAAAATGAATAAATAAATCAAAATGTTTATGTCAAATATTCAGGTTAACTCCATTCTTTAGTTCCAAGATATTTAGCGCTGAAACCCTCCATCCTACTTCCAGGAAACACCGGCTGTCGTACGATCACAAAAATTAACCAACGTCGAGCCTGGTCAGTACCTGAATGGGTGACCGTTTTGGAATACCAGGTGCTGTAAACTTGGATATACGGATGGTGTAATGGATAATGGCTCGAAATTGTTAATCAGTGAGCTGACTTCCAATTCCCGTTCGTTTCTTTTACACGCAAACACCTTTAGGAAATGCATGAAGCTACCTCTTCTCCCCAGAGATATGGGTTAATTAGTAAGACTTGTTTAACTAAAATCATTATCTAAAAAAGATTCTTACAACTTAAAAAATACTGACTGTAAGTAATCTGCAATGTGTTGATAAGCCATAGAAAATTCAAGAGATTAAAAATATATCCTCATTTTTTTGTGGGGGGGGATTGAAGTATAAGAACAAAGTTCCACTTACGCAAGTTTTTCCCAAGAACAAACTTCCGTGTGAATGCTTTTTTTCTTTGATTTAAAAAAAAAATTATTTCACCCCAAGTAAGGCAATAAAGCCACTAAGATGCATGAGATTACTGCGTGGGAGAGAATATGAGAAAAAGAAAATCATTATTTATAAGACAGAACAATAACAGAACAGGAATAAAGTTCGAAGTTCCAATCACCCGAAGAAGGGCGAAGCGTATAACGATCGAAACGTCGGGTATATGTCAACAAAGATAGGGATAACAGTCCGAACAATGTAAATAATGTAAATAGGAATAAAGAAGATAGAAGATAACGATTGACATTGCCTTTAAATTTTAAAAAATAAAAGTTGACTGGAAAGGAAGAAACCGGAAGAGAGAAAAAACTGTTAGCATAGAACTTACAGTTACATCTAGCCATTTTAACTGTAAAATGATGAGACCTTGCCACCAATCAACTGGTACACTTAAATTCCTATTTAGGTAGCAAATGGGAAAGTTTATCAGAATAATTATCATCAAAATATGTATAGAAAATGCACAGGGGGGAAAGGAACTGAAGCCGAGATGCTGGGTCAGGACAAATAATATTGCAGATTCTTCTTTGTATTTTATCAAGTATATTTAAATACATAGGAGAAGCACCTCCTAAACACTAAAATTTCCAAGTCAAAGGTCAATATTTATATATCCTCATAATCTTCGCTGCCTTCTACCTTCACTTTGATTCATGACATTACGAATTTAACAGTAAATATTCTAAGTCGTGACTTGTTTATGGTGGATTTTAGTATATAAAAAACATCTTTATAAATAAAATGTTAAAATGGAAATCACAATTCATTTCAGTATATAAGTTATACTTTCCATGTCAACAATTACAACAAAAAACGTTTCGACAATTTTATATCAGCTTTTCATATATAATGCTCCATAACATTACAAGGAAATTGTTAAGAACAATTACTCACACGATTCTCTCAGGATTTTCGTGGTATATCACAAGAAGGAGTTTTGCTGGTCGTCTTACGGATATCGAAGTAGAAATTCGAGTCGACTTCGAATTCCAGCCGAACTTCAAGCGTTCGCTTTCACACAAATGCGTTTGGGAAATGAATAAAACCGTTTCTCTCTTCCCCGAATTATGGGTCAAATAGCAGGTTACACTGAGATATCTATCCTTTGAAGGCAATCATTTTAACAGTCATTTTTTTCATTAACCCTCTATATTTAGTGGCACTCGAGCCTTTTTTGTTTAATGATTTATTTATTTTACTGGAGTTGCTTATTTTCTGCAATGAGGTATTGTCCAGTTCATTGTCTCCATATGCAGTTTTTTCTTCAGAAACCTGACTTTTCCGTCAGTTTTATAAATTATGCTTCCAAACACTAAACTGTAGAAATAGAGAAAAACACAAGTGAAGGAATACTACTTTAAAATAGCAAAAACGCAAAGGAAATTCTAGTTTTAAATGATTTTTGTTTTTTTTTGTTTTTTTTTATCTCTGGAAATTTCTATATACCCGTAGGCGGTGATACTTTCTATTTATCACGATGGAACTCCCGCAGATAAAGTGGACAATATATTATATTTTGATTAAGCAAGCTTTCGTTTACAAAGCAGGAGCTTTCTATATCCTCACCACCATTGATGATGTATTTTCAACAGCTATGAACAAGAGCTCTTCATTTTATCGTTTGACAGCTGTGCCGGGCCGTAGTGAACCTGGCTGTCACTAGTCCTGAAATGCATGAACTATCGCTTAACCTTTAGCACTCTGTAGGTGGCTATTTTTGCCAAGCAAAATGTTAGTCCTGCCAATACAAGTTGAATTTCTTGGTTGTGTAGACAAATCCTTCTATGGCAACACCAAAAGCAATCTTGACTGAAGTTGACAGCCAAACTCAATATATTTTGAGGGGATTCTATATACAATAAAAGGTGAAGTAATATTTATAAATGATGCAGACTGCTAAATGTTATCTATGACTACATCGAAAGTTTTGTCGCCCAGAAGCCTTCGGCAAGCGGCGATGAATGCGAATGGATGCATTTTTTGTATGCATGTAGGAATTCAAAAACACATCTCCACTTACGTTCATACGGCCGCGTCAGTTGCCATTTTGCCAGACGGCCGCTCAGTTTGTGTACTATCGGCTTGAAGATTCAACGTCTATGGCTATACCGCCTCTAACGTCGTTGGCTAACATAATAAACTATGAATTATTACTTTCCGAACGAGCCTAATACGTATATCAGAATATCAGATTGGAAATATGTTGGCACACTTTCTTTAATGGTGTTTATGGCTATGGTTTGTTGTTATCCGTCTTCTATATACCTTGCACCTTCAGGACGTTGGCGATCATAGGTTTTCACAATTTCCTGTTCTTTGTAGCTCTTAATAAATTTTATCATTTTGGTCTCTCCTAAATCTTGTGCCACGGTCAATTTATTCAAACTCCCTAGGTAAGTTATGCTTTGTTTTCCTCCGTCCCTCTTGCTTTCAAACTATCCTGTGAGTATCAGATTTTATCAAAGTCCTCTTTTCCCGTTATGCGCCCTAGAATTTTCAGCTCTCTCTTTTTTTCCATTTTATCCAAAACTTCGTCGTTGCTCACATGTTCGGTCCATGGTATTCTCAACATCCTATTACAGAACCACATTTCTGTTACTTCATATCTCATCGATGAAGAGATGGTGCAGCGGTCATTATATATATATATATACACACACACATTCAGGGTGCGATGGATAAATTGTCGTACGCAAAAATGAAAATAATACTGACATTTCATTTTAACAGATATATTTTGTTGGTCACTCGCTCAGCTGCGCTCTGCTCATAATACTCAAGTGGGTTGCAGTGTGAGGAGTTAGGTAGCCAGATTTAAGGGGTGACGTGGTCGCAGAAATTGTCTGACAGGCATGACTGGGTTTTCCTGATTGTGTAGCATGGTGAAGAGTCCTGTTATTAGACATATGGTCTTACAGCAGCCACCCTCTTGACCCAGGTCAGCATTAACTCCTCAAGCCACTTGACACAGACTTCCGTTTTGAGTCTGTGGCCATCATCAACAAATCCGTGAGTTCTTTTCTTATCAGTACGACCAGAGTGAGTTTTCCGAACTGCCGTGTACCTTCGTAATCACCATTAGACACATGCACATCCAACCCTTTCAAATTCCTCTGCACTGTCCTCAGGTTGACACACAAACACTTTGAAATGTTCCTATTGAGGTTCCAGGGCAAATGACAAGGAGTACAGTATGCCGTTCTCAAATCTCTGGCCGGAGTGGATTTACGCCATGGTGGTCTTTTTCTCACAGACGGTGCCCAACTGACACTACTATACTGTGCAGTCGACATAATCAAAAACAAACAACGCGCGAAATTAAAATATAAATTGGCAAAAATGTATCCCTCGAACCCTATATATATATATAAATATACACACACACACACACACACATATATATATATATATATATATATATATATATATATATATATATATATATAATAATAATATTTACAATGACCAAGTTGTATATATTTACAAAGATTCTGTCCTCAATATTGAGCACTATTGTCCCCCATATCAAATTCTAAGCATTATATATATATATATATATATATATATATATATATATATATATATATATATTGGGAATCCCGTGTGAGGTGTTGTAATGGTTAGCAAGCTTGTCTCGCTAGAAAAATTGCGACTCTGTAGTGAGTTCGATCCTCACTGAGCGCCCCCTACTTTTGGCCTTTTGCCTCATGTAAGCTATTCTTGGAAAATCACTATATGTGTGTGTATATATTAGTATTTCTATGTAAATCAATGAATGTGGAATGTTTCCTTATATGCAAACAGTTAATTATTAGACAGTCACATTTTTCATCAAAAATATGCAAATCATACAAATCCCTCAAAACTAATTCGGGAAATCAAAATAACAAACCCAAACATATCAAAAATGTCATGTAATGTAGGAAGTAGCAGAAACTTACAACACTTAAGAACAATGCAATCATTGCCTGGAGGAGAAAATTGTGATAACCTCTACAGAACTCGTAAACAAAATATTAGAACTCATTTCCGAAAGCAAACACAAATACAAATTACTACTACGCTACCTAAATACCACATGATGGCTCAAAACAGTAAATGAAATTATATAACCTAAATTTAAGAACCTTTATTTCAAATCCCAATATTTAGAACCGAAGAAAATGTGTGAAACAAATAAAAATGAAACATCCAAATACGTAAAAATAATCTATTTAAAATAATAAAACATAAGCAAATTTAAGTTCATGAAGAACTTGGAAGAGCCTGTTTATAGCTTAGAAGATTTTCCGTAATTAACTAGTGGCCTATACATACAACATACGAAAGTAGTAGTCACACATGGTCCGAAGGCGTGAAAATGTCACCTTGCAATGTTGATTTTATGCCCCTCAACACACACACCACACAATATATATATATATATATATATATATATATATATATATATAATTATTTATTTGAATATTACAACATAAATATGTTATAAAATCACGACAAAAGTAGCCATTTTGTTTCAACACTTCTTGTGTCTTGTCAAGTGATAATATAGAATATAGAATAAATGGTTTTAAAAGTTTCAAATTAATCAACGATCCTTAGCTAAGAGTAAACGCTGTTACGTAAGCCAGAGTGGCCAATCAAAAAACAAGTATAGGATGATTCGAAAAATTTGACAACTAAGCAAGGCTATCTAGATATTAAAAGATTTATAAAATTTGAAATTAAAATTAAAAGTAAAAAATTAAAATGACCTATTTAGAAATCTAAATCAGATCTCTATTAAGTTTTAAATTGTAGAATTACTAAGGAGAAAAAAAACATATATATATGTGTGTGTGTGTGTGTGTGTGTGTGTGTTGTCGTGTTTATAAGAATTTCGTACACGTCCTTCATTCATGAAAACAACAATAAAGAAAGAAATGTTTATGACTGACTGTTAGACTTAATTTCCATGGCAAATTCGTTTTTTTTTAAATAGAGAGATATTTTACCCCAAGCAGGGGTCACAATGCCACTATAAGATGGAGGGGGGCGGTTACAGCGAGTGAAAGGAAATGAAAATGGGAAGATTGAAAACAGAAAAAATTGAAGAATGGACAAAAAGGAACAGGGTTCAAGAAGACAGAAGATGTCGACTGATGTTGCATTTATTTTTTTTAATATTGTAATTACTAGGGAAGCAAGAAATCAGAAGGGAGTTCCACAGGTGAGAAACGAGAGAAAAAAACCTCTCAGAGTAAACATGAAGGTTGCATCTAGCCAGTTCAACAGTGAAACTATGTTACCTAGTTGCCAATCTAGTAGCACGCTTAAATTCATGTTGTCGGGAGGGGAAAAAGTTCCTCCGAGCAGTTGCCATGAAAATATTTGTAGAACAACCAGAGGAAAGCCACGTCACTTTGGTGAGAATGTGACTGGAAACGAGACGCCTGGTCAGGATCGACTGTATTGCAGACTCTTCTCTGGACTTTTTCAGTAATCTTGCGATGCACAGTAGGAGCTCCAGACCAGATATGCCAATACAGACCAATGGTAGATTTATAAATGTGCTGGATAGATTCACACAAGATTTTTTTTATGCTCGACACTACAACACACGCGACCCGATATAATCTCTATACTTCCTGTCAGTGGAAAATATAAGGTTAAGAAGGCGTAGAATATTGCTCTCATGAAGTTCAGCATCAGCTATCCTCATGGCAGACAGAAAAGATTCTCTGTGGTGGTTAAATGAAAGCAGTTTTGTTTTGGAGGCGTTGAAATTTACAAGCCATTTCTTGCCACAGTTAAATACTAATAGGTGGTACTTTTCAAGAGTAGTTGTCACTTATAATTTATCGTGTCTGTTGAATTTGCTACTGACCAGCAAGGAGTAAATAGTAGTGTCATCTGCATAAATATCATGTGCGGAAATGATAGCACAGGGAGATCATTGATAAAGATCAGAAACAGCGTAGATCCAGGGATAGTGCTTCCAGATCATTTATCATTTAATACTAACGTATGAAATGATCTGAAAGCATACCCGTTCAATTCGGAATTCATTATTCGATTGTTACGAACTGGATTAAGCCAAATATACGTCCCGTGACACTGTATCTTTCAAGATTGCGTAGAAGACCAGCAAGCCAAACCCTGTCGAACGCCTTCGAGATATGTAGATCCACCACCCGAGATTTGCCTTTCATTTCTAAATCTTTTTAGGTAACTTAGAAGATGACCGTTATCACATCAGTGGTATTCCTGGCCAAACGGAAGCCATATTGTTTGTCTGAAATGAAGTCGTGCAAAGTAAGATGCTTAACCAGTTAAGCATTGTTTAGGTTCGCGAATACTTTCCTGATAAGTGATAAGATACTAAAAGGGTGATAATTTAGGGGTCTGATTGTTCACCACAGTTTTACAAAACAGGAACTACGGAGTAGGATCTCCAACAAGCTAGAAATTTTGTCCATAACCTTCTGATTAAACAGTACGCCCCACACCTTGAAAAGTCTCGTAGCAATTTTTCGTTTTATTAGATAGACACACATACACACACACACACACATATATATATATATATATATATATATATATATATATATATATATATATATATAAAATCATTAAATGTTATATTTTCTTTTCTACTTGTCTGATCTGCAATGTATGTTTTTATCATTATAATATACCTGTTTTATTGTTGAAAATAGCTTGTCAGTTTATTCCATGGGTTTTAATCAGATAATTTATCATGTTTGGGAGAATTGCCTACGTTCCTTCTGCACATAACTGCCTACATGTATATTGAATATAACAAATTACAAGCCGAGTGTTTCTCTGAGTTATAATTGTTGCTAGAGCAGTTTAATCGTAGAGCAAATCAAGGTAGCGAGAAAATATAATCACGCAATTTTCTACAGTGTAAATCTCGTCTCTTTTCATGTTTTTTTTTAATTCCACGTCGATTCTGATTAATTTCAGAGACACTGCCTGTAAAACTCATTTTCCTAACAACTTCTTTCTTTGTTTAATGTTTAATATAATATTTGCCAGATTTTCCTCTCTTCTGTCTTTCTATTTTGCCTCAAACTCGCTTCATCTTACCAAGGATTCCCGTAATTTGTCCGTCTCATAGATTCCGCTTTTCTTCTTACGCAAATTACTACTATCGACCAGGAATAGTTTCTGATGTCTTCCTATTGATTGTAATACTTTTTTTTTAATGAATTCGCCCCAAGAAGAACGATAATGCCACTAAGACGAAGGAGTTTACTGGGAGTGAAAAATAATTAGAAGAATCCGGAAAACCAATTCTAAACAGGAAACAATGGATAAACCTACTCTTGTAGAAAAGACTGAGGAGGAGTGTGAACCGGACGCTAGACAAATCGATCTTCTCCTATTATATTATGGGTTAGTAGTTGCAGAGATTCCTAATCAGTTGTTGTTTTTTTCCTTAAGCTCAACAGCTGTCGAAGTTGCCCTCGCCCTTAAGCTCACCAAAATGGGATAAATTATGAGTAAAGGGAGGACCCCTCTCTGTAGGGATGTCGGTGATTGCGATCAAAATGAAACAATTTATCAAACTAACATGAAATGGCGAGCACAAATAACGATTTTCTTTCTAAAACCACAACATGAGAACATGACTAAATATATAGCATAATATGCCTGATGTGAAACAACTGCTTTGTCCCCATTATATCTCCAAAGAGTGCCATAGACTGCTAGCAAACATCGTTTAAGCATGGTTCCAAAATAGCTATTAAACTGAATTAAGCAAAACTATTCTTTTATACGGAAACATCCGACGTTTATCGAACGAGCAGTCAGTGTGACTCTCGGGTGATATTTATAAAATCTTACTATTACAACATGTTTTTCAGAAAATAGTTTTCTCAAGATCACTAGCTGTTATCGCTCTTTCCAGTATTAAGGCGGACCTTTCTTCCTTACGTTTTGCTTGAAGCAATGTGGAAGGTCAATTTATTGACTAATTATTATGTCATATTTTCTCTTAGAGTTACATGTGGTATCTAATTTAGTTGTTATACACAAATAACATTCGAAGAAAAACTGAAGACAGGTTGGGCCAATTAACGATGGAGTTGAACAACAACACATAGCATATGGTAGATGTTAGCAAAACTCACAGGAAAGGAGAGGTTAGTTTCCAATTGAAAGTAAGTAACCATCTAATCTATTATAATACAATGGAGAATAACAAGTTTATTAGGGTAGGATGATTTTTTGTCAATAATGCTATTACAGGGAACGTAGAAAGTTTCAACGTTATATCCAAAAGTGTAGCTTCGTTAGTAATATGATTATTCAAAAGATACGCACTAAAAATAATCCAAGTATATGTCCAAACTTCGCAAAGTACTGATGAGTAAATTGTAGAGTTTACGACGACATAAATAAGGTTATAGACGCTAGTAAAAATTACGGCATTTTGATGCGCGATTTTGGTGCAAAAGCGGTGAGAATAAAATGAGGAGAATTTGGTGTAAGAATATTTGGAACTCAGAAAAGGAATGAGAGAGGGAAAATGTTAGTTCAATTCTCCCAGAGACACAAAATGACAATTAGGAATACATTTTTTTACAAAAGCGAAAAGACCCTAAATGAACTTGGAAAAGCCTAAATAGAGAAACCAAAAATAAAAAAAAATGGAATTGAATTCCTAATTGCTGTCAAAGACAGTACTGTTAACGATGTAAGCCTCAGAAACAAAAAAAGATGAAAACTTTCACATTATCAGAAAGAAAACGTATCCTAATAATATCAGAGAGAACATCACCGAATTTAGGGCAGGAATCCTAAACGTATTCTAGGTTTTGTGAAAATAACATAGAAAATATGAATAGCAAATTGGTAAATATAATTAAAGAAGAAGAATTTATAACGGGACAAACAAACGGAAATTGTATTATAACACTTCTTGTTACTCTGTTAGTTATTAACTTAGTTATCATGTGAGGTACGCCTTGCCATTGCTTCAGATAAATAAGGAACAATTCCATATTGATTTCGAGGAAAACTGGAAGAAAAAGATATATTATAGGCGCCGTTTGTTTATAGAGAGAAAAAACATGCATAATAATACGAACAATAAAAAGAAAGAAAAATTTAAAAAGAGCAGGCGATAACACTCTCACACGCTTGATATCTGCTTCAGTGAAATGGAAAAACATGTCAACATTTAATTATTGCATTAAAAGCAGCAGACAAGTAAGTGCCACACATGATACAGGTTTCAGTGATCATGTCCCTTTCCATTCATTACTGACTAAAGAAAAGTTTGCTTTTTTCTCCACCTGATGTTGCCGGTAGACCGGCTGCTAACCAAAGCTATAAGTCTGTCCTGCTATTCAACTGGGGGTGGGGAGAGAAGGTATGTATGCATACCTTTCCCGAGGGTATTTACACGTTAGTAACAGAACCACCTGGAATTCGAACTCGGGTCTCAGATTTCTCATTAAAAGCTAAGTTCTTTAAATAAAGACCTGAATTCATACTTATGATTGATATTGAATATAGTGTTAAAGTTGTTAAGCTTAAATATTTAACGATGCAACACTCAGAAAACTCAGAAAACTTATTCAATAATTAAATTTGGAAAATCGAAACAAGGAATCTGTGAAATGTTCACTAGTAATGCTAATAGCAATGACAACGGGAAATACAAGAATTGTTGAAAAAGAGGAGGAATATGGTCGCAAGTTAAGGAAAATAAAAGTGAAAATACGGAATTAAAAAACTCAACAATGATATGAAGCACAAAATATGTTCGATCCGAATCCAACATAAATAAAAAAAAATCAATCGCTTGCCTTAAAATACACATGAAAGTTACGAATATATTATGAATATGCAAACACGTACAATAAAAGCCTACTAACATTCACTCCAGCAGTAATATAAATTAAAATAAGGGGCACCTTGACGTTGTGCAATTTTTAGCAAGCTTGTCTCGCTAGAAAAATTACGACTGAGTATTAACTTCTATCTACGCGGGACGCCCCATACTTTCGGCCTTTTGCTTTATCTAAGTCAAGCTTAGAAAATCACTATAAAATAAAATAAGCTTTTCGCAATAAACTCGAAGAAAAACTAGGTGAAGATGACATAATAACATTCGTTACCGGAAAGAAGTGTTGCAACATTTTATTCTCGGAACAGTAACCATATGTTATGATCCAGAATGATGACGATATTTCATAAGTCTAAAAATAACCTTGTCATCAGTGATGATAGAAAATAAGGATATTTCATCATCCCTGAAATAAAGATAAAAAAAATTATCATCCTTGCTACCAGTGCAGGACAGTAGGGTCAGTATAGTAGACTAGAGTAGCAAGTAGCAGTAGTAAAAAGGTCCAACACGTACGCATCCCCATTCCTCTGTTAAAATCGAAAACTGACGATCTTAAACGTTATCCCCACCAACCCAATTCTCGGAACAAGCAAGCACATACGTTTAAAGAAACAAAAGATACAGTAACATTGAGAACATTTTTAAGACACAAATATCTGTAATTCACATCACGAAAAAGAAAAATACAAATTCTTGTTATTAATATCAACACGTGTCTCGAGTATTAATGTTTATGATATCGTTGTACGTTTTTATTCATTTAGTTTTCAGTATAAAAAAGTAAAAAGAATTCCTCTATCAATTACGACTTCAAATACATATAACAATGGCGTAACTTACATTAACTACCTCAACATCCGTCCCTATTACACTAGGTTTTGTAGCCTAGGGTGGTAAAAATATTTAACAGAAAGAACTCTCTGAATTCAGAACAAGTCTAAAAAGGGATGGGCTTCGAAGGTCTACCGTACCTTAGACATGCTACTGTTCCTATGACCTGAATGCGTTAAGGAATTTGATGTGATATGCACTTAAATTTTTATCTATATATATGTCTATGTTTCTGACATGTGGTGTCATATCTATTTACATTATTTTCCTTGTTTGGGACGACGTTTTCGGTCATTGTACGCCTTCTTCAGGTGATAAGCGTTCGAATTTCGAACGGCCGAAACAACACGAATATAACAATATTGTAATTACTATATATGTATATGTAAATATAGTAGTAGGCATCTATTTATCTCGTGAAATATTAATAGCGCCATTTTTGGTTAAACATTGTCCTTTTGCAACCAGCGTTTGGAGTGGCTTAACAGACCAATCCTCGCATGGCTCTCTCTTCCACAGGCGTGAAAGATGAAGCTGGAATATGGAATGCAGGTCTGGCATTGTTCTCTCTTCTTCCTTCGTTCTTTTATTATCACCTTTTTCCGACCTTCGTGACTCCTCTATCGACAGAAATGTTTCAACCGCCGCGATAGCCTTCTAGTTATTACCAGCTACCAAAGTCCATGTCTGTGCATTTCAGGTCCCTCTTTTAAACGTCCTTGAAACGTAGTGCCGGGTGGGCTATCGGACAGTGTACAGTGACGAATCTCACCATACATGATGTCTTTCGGTATACGGTCGTCATTCATGCGATGTACGTGACCCAGACATCGAAGAGGACGTTGACAAAGAAGATGCTTGCTCCAGTAGTCTGCTTGACAATAGTCTTAGTAACTTTGTTTCTCCCCGTGATACCAAGGATACGTCGAAGGCATTGGAGAAGGAAGCTTTCCAGGCGTTTTTCCTGCCTGATGCATGTTGTCCCGGTGTCGCTGCCGTAAATGCGAAGTGATCTGTGACTCGAAGAACCATGTCAATGATTGTGATTGTGGAGATACAGAACACATGTTGAGCCATGACGTTTTTTTTCTTATGTTAATAGTCAGCCCAAATTTCTTACAGGTATGGCTATATTGACTAATCAGATTTTGAAGAAGGTGTCCAGTGTGCGTGATCAGAGCTACCTCATCACCAAACAGCATTTCTTTGATGATTACGGTACACATATTTCTCTATGCCGTCAGGAGGGCCGAGATATCCACATTATTCGACTTGTCTTAACGAAAAGCTCAATGACATGTAAAAGTGAGATGCCAAACAAACTCTGTCGCTAAAACGTATATACTCTGAATAGTGAAGAGCCTCTCGCCATCAGAGCTGACGAACCCTGCATGTTCTCGTAAAAGGAGGTGATGATGCTCAGCAACTGGGAAGATTTGGGGCAGCCAAGTTTCCTTAGGAACTGAAACAGTTATTTCCCTGCTAACAAAGCCGAACGCCTTTAATATATATGTGTATGTGTGTGCGCGTTCTCACCTTTATGTACTCGCATGCCCGTGTGTATGCATGTATAAGTAAATATATTTGGGAAAAATTGACAGACGAAAAAGAACCTTACGGCTTTTTATTAAATGTGTCGGTTATCATGTATGGAAATTAAAAAAAATAGTTTTATTAGGTTGGTGCAAAAATAATGCCGTTTTCTCACATGAATTGAACGTCAAAAAACGACATTATTTTTGCACCAACCTAATATCTATCGTTTCTCAACATCTAGGAAAACGCCAGAATATTTGACTCGTGGCAAATATTAATTCGTTCATCTTCGTTTCCCATTACACAAAGTTTTAATGTTGTTTCTTCTCACTTAGAAATCACAAATGTTGTCTTTGACATTAAATTCATCAACGTCAATTTAATTCAAGTGTTTCGGACAGTGACAGGCATACGGACAGACGAATTTGCGCGCATGCATATACACTACACACAGAGTTGCGATTCATATGCGAGGCCGAGTAAAACAAAAACATCGGTCCACGCGAACAGTAGTACGGACATTATTCGTGCGGATGTGTGGGCAGAATTCTTTCAGAAATCATTGTATATATGGCCAGGTATACTAATTTGAAAGAAACCGTGGGACAAATAAGTATTTCAGTTATCGAAACATTTTTGATAACACACACACACACACATATATATATATATATATATATATATATATATAATGACACCGCGTACACATCCTTATATATATATATATATATATATATATATATATATATATATATATATATATATATATATATGGATGTGTACGCGGTGTCATTTAATGTATAGCGGCCCGGAATGAGTACGTAGGACCAAGTTCGAATTCCAGTGAAATTTGTTACATTCACTTCCGAAAACCATTGGGAAAGGTATGAATCAATCTCTATATCCGGATAGTTCAGCTGTTCGTTTCTAAGAACCAAGCTAGTGGCCCTCCCTATGCCGAAAGCGACGGCAGGGTTCAGCGTACACACACACACACACACATACATACATATATATATATATATATATATATATATATATATAATGGATTTTTTTATTAATTCGACAGATTTTTATCACTTTAAACTTTATTTTTAGTGGATACTCGAATTTGAGAAGGCGTTCCATTTATTCATTAAGCAGCATATTTATTTTCGTATACTCGGCCTGAATGTTCGAGAATTCTTATTAAAGAAAAAATTGAGCTCCCCGGCAGGAATCTGATCTCTAGGGCAGAAGAAGCTACCGTTTAACGCGGCAAGACTTACCAATCTGGTCACGGAGAACAGTCGGTCAGGCTGCCTTCAAGCGAAATTTCTCCTGTCATAGATAAGGTGAACATTTTCATATCAAACGTTAACTAAGGAACAAGCAGAATTATAAAGATTCGTTGGGAAAGGTACTCCTCCCTAGATGAGGAGAGATAAATCCTTGATGCTTTTTATCAAAGTTACGGAGAGAAGAGATAGACACTGCGAAGTAACAACTTTTGACAAGAATTCATAATGACATTGAGAAATAATAAACATGAATAAATAAAAGGATTATTAATAATTGCAGATATTATCAACTGAATTTTATTTTTCGTATCATAATGTTTGATCTGTTTGATTATTATTCGACAGTGAATTAAGTGCAGTGACTAAGATTATATTGAAAACGTTCTCCAAATTAAATATTTTTCATTAGGCCACTAATATTTTTGCACGTAAGCGTATATACACACACACACACACACACACACACATATATATATATATATATATATATATATATATATATATATATATATATCTCGGAAACTTCAGAAAGCCATAGTAATAATTTATTTCGCGAGACCGATAAAATTCGATTACGCTTCGTCATACCTGACGGTTTGAAAACAATGAATAGATTCAAAAATTCTTCCAGGAATCAACCGAAAAACTATCTATATATATATATAATGTTCGCATGTATTTATGTAATTAAATTGCTTATTTTAAATTTATTTGAATTCAGCTTGCTACAGAGTAACCTTTCAGTTTTATTTTCCTTGGTTGTGTAGAAGTCATTTATCTATTTTAGGGTGTTCTCTCTCTCTCATATATATATATATATATATACACACACTGTTTATATGTTATTTCATAGATATAAATATTTAAGTAATGTTCTGTTTACAATAAACATTGTTAACACTATTTACCGGCCTGAATGGCCGAAAAATGACAAAGAAATTGTGTCCTCCGACAGGAATCGAACCTGTATCCTACACAGAACCGTCATATAGCCCAACGTGCTATAGCACTTACCTATAGATGAAGCATCTGGTTATCAAGGTAAAATTACTGTTTTTAGATTACAAACTTCCCATGATTTCTCACGAACTTTAATATTAAATAAATGATATAATGATATTACGAAATGGACGAAGTCCAAAAATTATTTTAATATATATAATTTCGTCGATTTCATTACATATATATATATGTAAAGGTGAACATTGAAGTCAACACTCAGAGGCGACTGGCTGTTTCATGCTGGACGCAATCGTCAAGCCGCGAATGCTGGATTTTTCCTTGACTATTTATATATATGGGTCAGTGGTGCATTGTGGGTAATCTATTCTGCCGGTTATTTTTGCGGGAGTGGCCTGTTTATTTATTTGTTTGGGTTAATTTATTTTACTTGTATTTCATTTTCATTTTGTATTATTTATTCTTTTTGTTTTTTTTTATGTTTTATTAACGGAGTAAAAAATTTAGTGTGTGGATTTTCTTAGGTCGCTTATTTAATAGTTTGTTTTGGTCTGGGAAGATAATTAACGCTATTTATTCATTCCATGTTTAGATTGCTTGCCGTAGTCTATTCTGTTATTTTGTCGGGTGGACAGTTTTTAACTTATTTATTTGGCGTGATTATTTTTACTTATTTTTGCTTATTTATGCTTATTTTTATTAGTTCTAGCGGCTATTTTAGCGGGGGCGATTTGTTCATTTGTTCATTTATTTATTTATTTGGATTAATTTTTATTAGTTTTTTTATTTATTTACTTATTTTTTTGTATATTTTTATTTATTAAATTTGGTCTCCAATGTTTGAGTAACGTAGTAATGTTTTTTATCGTCATATAGTAGTTATAACTATTTTTAGGTTCAATTTTTGGATTGGTTGTTGTAGTCTATTTTGACGGTCATTTTGGTGGGATTGGTTTTGCTAATTTGTTTATTATTATTTACTTTATTTACTTGTTTGGGTTGATTGATTTTACTTTTTTATGTATTTTATTTTCTATTTTTATTCTATTTCATCTATTCTAATGAGAGTGGTTTGTTAATTTGTTTATTATTTGTTTGGGTTAATTTATTTTATTTGTTTCTTATATATTTCTGTTTATTTGTATTTATTCATTTCAGTTTTCGATTTTTAAGTAACGTAGTAAAAATTTTTTTTCATGTCTGCATTTTGAGATGTGCTCAGATCGTTTATTTAGTAATTTATTTTAGTATGGGAAGGTAATAATACCTATTTTTTTCCTCCAAGTAAAGTTTGCAGGTTGTTGTAGGCTGATGATGTTTTTCTTATTTTCCATAATATTTTTGCTGTGATTTGTTTTGTTTTTAATTTCCCAGATGTACTTGGAAAGCATTGTACAGTTTGCGTATTTACTATTTGGGAAATATGTTTTGTGTGAATAGTTTCTTTGTTTCCAGGGTCCTTCAGTTACTCCTATGTATACTTTTTCTGGTGATTTTACCGTGGTTTGGTATATTACGTTGTTTTGTAAAGCTTACAAAACAACGTAATATACCAAGCATTCGCAGCCTGATGATTGCGTCAAACATGAAACAGCCTGTTGCCTCTGAGTGTTGACTTTAATGTTCACTTTTATATTTATATTTACATACGCTCTATCTCTGATATTGAGCACGTTATCCCATAAATATAGCACACCTTAAAACTATATTTCTTCATATATATCTATACATATATATATATGCACACTCACACATACAGAGGGTGGAAATAAACATACCATACGGTTACGTATAATAAAAAAGTGAAGCATTGAAGCAAGTGACTCGCAGTCCGAACAGTATCGACAGTTAAATTACTATTGTTTACCATAGCATTTCATGGTTATAAAACAGAATTAACTAGAACCATTTTAATAATAAATTTATGGACTGTTGATTAATTGCATTGTCTTAATTTTTATGGTAAGTAGCTGTATAGTGAGTTTATTGCCAGCCTGTATATATATATATATATATATATATATATACCGAGGTCTGATCAAAAAGTATCAGTGCTGTTGCTATAATAACGGAGAGTTAAAATACACAAAGTCAAGCCTCTTGGCACAGATTGACCTGAAGACTGTCGCGCATACGCACGATTTTATAATATTCTCGCTCACTTCTGTTGTAAGGAAAGTGTGTAGTGTGTGGTCGTCTGACTATATCACAAATTCCCTATCAGTGACTATTCACTGTGAAACAGTTTTTGGTAAAGCACCACATTTCCCAATTGCGACAACCACCATATTTTCCAGATATCGCCCCTTGAGACTTTTTCAATACAAAAATCAATTCCAACTTGAAAGGAATCTGATTTCAAGACGTCGAGGGAATTCAAGTGAATGCGACCAGGTGGCTGCCTCGCTATCCCAAAATAGAAGCCTGAGGAATGGTTACGTTAATAGAAACTACGTTGGTTAAATTGTGTGCCTTCAGAAGGGTACTAAATGCAGAATTGATATGTGTTGTATGTTTTCTTTTTATAGCACCGGGATCAGACCTCGTATATATATATATATATATATATATATATATATATATATATATTGTCATCCATAGACAGACTGTTTCGCTGTATCACAGCTCATCAGTGTGGCTAGACGTCCTGTTGCCTCTGGCTAGAATCGAAAACCGGCTGAATTCGCGTCAGTCGGAAATTTTACCCTGAAGCCGTTGGCGCACGGCAGAGAAGAAGGTGAATTTAAGCGTATTTATTTTTAGATAAACACACAGTGACTGAGAGAACTCGATTCGATTTACCGAAGAGTCTTGCATTATTAGCCGTAATAGTCATTGTTTACAAACCCACACATCCTCCCCAGAGCGCTCAACCGAAATAAATTTTTCAGGAGTATATATATCGTCATCCACAGACAGACTGTTTCGCTGTATCACAGCTCATCAGTGTGGCTAGACGTCCGGTTGCCTCTGGCTAGAATCGAAAACCGGCTGAATTCGCGTCAGTCGGAAATTTTACTTATTTTATTTATATATATATATATATATATATATACCTAAGTACTTATTTTATTTATATATATATGTACCTAAGTGTGCTGTAAGATTGTGAGAATATATATTTAAATAAAGATAACATTACACTGAAAGATAACTCGACATTGTGTTTTCGCTGAAAAAACAGACTCACAAAAAAGACGCAACCATCATTTAACACTTAAAAACTGGTCAGTGGCAGAAAAGAAATAAAATATTTCGGCAAAACTTACATTCAGTCCAAAATAAGACCATTTCCAATCGATTGTAACCAATACGAGTGTATAAATGTCGAGAGAAATAATGATAGATTATATCTTCACAGCGATAGGCCGATTTTGGCAAAAACATTGAGGACTTGTGCGCGGAATAATTGCACTAAGTAAAGTGTATCGATCAGGCAGAGAGCTCATCTCTTTTTCTTCCGTCTGCTGCATTCGTCCAGCCTCCCCCGATAAATCCCCTCAGACTTTGCAATTGAATAAGACCGACGAGAGTACATTGCTTCCTTCCTTTCTTCTTCCTTCGTTGTCCTCCACTTGCGGTGCGCGATCGCAAGTCAGATCGGCCGACCAAACACGACGCGTTGTGATTATGGAACAAAATTACAAGTTTTACATTTCCTCGGTTCTCCATTTGTCATTCTCTCTTTTGTTCCTTATTTTAATCTCTTTTGTTTATTCATATTATATTACATTCGTTGAGTTCTTACAACAGTAGAATCGAGTAACTTTCACTGAGAGCTAAGTGACAGCAAGTATCCGCAATAATTCAGCATTCCGCGCACTATTCATACTTAACATATTTTAATTCTGTTTGCTCCTCCGTTCATGTGAACGATAATGACTCTCCATAACTTCTTATTTTTAGTTCTAAGTAATATTTGTCTTTTGTACTATCTCCCCCACTCCCTGGCTCAGGGCTGTATCACGTTGAAACATTTGTCCACCGTACGATTTTTCAAAGTTAAGCCATGTCGAGCTTGTCCTGTACCTAGATGCGTGAGCACTTGGGAATACCAGGGATGTGCTGGTGGCGTAATTGATAATGGCTCGGATTTTTTAATCGGCGAACCGCTTTCCAATTCCTGTTGGGTTCGTGATATTTACTTAATCGCAAATACCTTTTAGGAAAGATATGTATCCACCTCTTCTCTTCTTCCCACCACCTATGGGTTAATTAGTAAGAGATCTATCACTAAAATCATTATTATCTCAAAAAAATTCTTACAATCTGAAAATATTTTCTAACTTTAAATGACATGCGAAGGGTCAATAAACCGTAGAAAACAAATCATTCAGTCAATCCCATTCACTGTTCTCCCATCCATTTACACAAATTAATTAGGTGGGATACTTCTTTCTTTTGTCACCCCTACCTTCAATATGTCCTGTGAGTGACAAATTCACCAAACCTTCTTTCCTGATTATTTGTCCTGCAAATTTCAACTGTCTTCTTTCAAATATCCTTTACGTTTCCATTTTTCCTTAACGCTTATTTGCTATCCACTTGTTCGGTCCATGGTACTCTCATCATCTTACTGTAGAACTACGTTTCTCAAGTCTCCTCTTCATCTATGCGGTGATTATACAGCATTGCATCAGATAAATATAGACGATTTCATTTTGATTCCACGGAAAGACGAGGGAAAAATACACCAGAGATATTAAGAAAAAAAGAGAGGACAGAAGAAGTGGTAAGGCTGAGATTCGTTTAACGTCTGCTTTAATGAAAGGCAAAACGTCAGTTTAGAATATTTTTATTTGTACTCTCTTTTTTAAATAGCGAGATACATATTGATAATTGTAGTAACAATAATTCGCTAAAGATCAAACCTTTTATGATGCAATAAGGAAAAATATTTTATAGACGTTGAACTTGCAAGGAATTTATTAAATCCTTAAATTAAGAATTATGATTAATGAGAAAATTCAAATAATCTGTGAGATTTTCACGACCACTTATTATTATTATTATTATTATTATTATTATTATTATTGTTGTTGTTTTATTTTCTTTGACTTCTGATGTGTACTCATTTCTTTCAGGGTCCCACCCGGGGACCTAAGATTAGAAATGGCATCATGACATTTTTCACTGGAAAAAAAAAAACATATTTTACATAGACAAAGCTCTTCGTAAGGTGTGAGCAGTACTCGTGAGAACAATTTTTTGTATTTCTTTAAGGCATAGGTTTCCAGGAATCCTTTCAATTAGTCTATTGGAATCTTTTCCAACCAATCCGAGGGCTCCAACTACAATAGCGATTTTTGATGTTCCCATGTTGTTGTTGTTGTTATTATTATTATTATTATTATTATTATTATTATTATTATTATTATTATTATATCCTTTGATATCTGTTGTATACAAAATTGCTTCCTGGGCCCGACCAGAAACGTCTTCATGATCATTAAAAAAATATGATCACACATATTTTACATAGATAAAACTCATCATAATGTGTGAGATTTAATTGTGAGTACACTTTTATGTATTTATTAAAGCTATGAGTTACTAGAAACCACTTCAATGCATCTATCGGAACCTTTTCGAATCAATCCGTGGGCCCAGCTAGAAATTAAATTAATGATGACCTTATGTGCCACATTTTTGAGATTTCTACTTCGATATCCTTGTATTTTGATAGGTTTTGAAGGTCTTCAAATCTACATTACAACCTGCAGGGACTGTTATGTCAATAAGAAATCCCATTGTGTTTTTGTGGTATTTGATTACAATTTCCGAGCGATTAGCTTTGATTGTTAACACCGTGTAACCTGATATGGTCAATTGTTTCTGGATATTTATTACAGAATCTGTATTTCAGTTAATACAATTTTTCAGTAAGTGTGCTTGGTAATTTCAAGCATTGGTCCTGTACTGCAATTATAAATCCTTCGGTTTCAGCTTTTATCATTGCATTACGTAACAACTGATGAGTATGGGAGTTGTCTGCAAAGCTTCATTGAAACGGGCAGTGTACTGACCATGAACAGGCTTATCTTGCCATCTTCTGCATTTGTTACATTGCTTTTGCTTTATTTTGTGTTCTTTGGCGGTGCAGTAGTTGTATTATGGTTTATTTGCACTTCTTCACCCACTTGAAATTTCTTTTTGAATCTGTTGGCTTCCTTTATTACGGAATAAAGTTTCTTATTTCTTTCATATTCTTTGACAGATCATTATCCAGTCTTCTGTGGTTTGCAGTTATTTTGATATCATTCCATGTAGAATAGTTGATTAAAGACTTTCTTTTTCTTACTTTGTATCCATAGTTATTACTGTTTAGTTCATGCGAAAGGGAGATTAAGGACAGAAGGAACAGAAACCGTGACAGGGAGCCTTCTTTAAAAATTCCTCGTCAGATATTCCAACGATTGGAAGTGGCAGTACATTTGGCGTGATTTAGGTATGTGTTTTTTCATAGGTCCATGCTATATTTCAAGAAATTTATTATCACCGTACATTTCCAAAGCCTTAAGGATTCAAGAGCGTGACACACTATCAGAACTTTACGGTAATCTATCCAAGCTGTGCTGAGATTTCTACTTTTTTCCTGCAATTTTCCATGGTTAATTTTATTTACTAGTACTTTATGTTTACATCCATATGAACCACTTCGACGTCCCTTCTGTTCCACGTGAAGAATATTGTTTTCGACGAGAAAAAATAAGTAGAGTTCGTCAGGACATACGTGTTTATTTTACCTATAACGTTTTGGATCATCTGTTTCACTTGTTTTTGGTAGGACATATGTAATATCTTCAGTGATCTATTCTTGAAATTTCATTGGTGTTATTAATTAGCATTGATAGTTTGCGCAAGATTTTTATGGCTAGCTAGATTAAACAGGTGATAGTGCCAATAGTTGGGTACCTTGTCATTTCCTGGGTATTTCCATTTTGGGAATTTTGTTTGAGGGTTGCCTAACATTATACTTAGTCATATTTTTCTATTCTTGTACAGGCTATCCTTCATTCTTTCTTGTTCTCTTTTGATCCACTCTGCATTGGGATTATGTTCGTTTGGGATGCTCCAAATATTCTCCGAAAATCTTTGCACTCATTATTATTATTATTATTATTATTATGGAAATTCCGTTCTTGGAGTATAGTGTCCTCAAGATTAAAATAACTATTCGGAGAATCACAGAGTATACGATGGCAGTTTTCTTGAGGTTTAATATCTTAGTCTAAATTTCAAATTTGCCTAAGCGGTCTGTTAGGTTTCTAGGTGGTGTTCAGTGCGCATTCATTACGACAGACATTTCTTCAATGGTCATGTTACATAGATTATTAGTATTATTATTTGATACGATGTTACATAGATTATTATTATTATTATTATTGTTATTATTATTATTGTTATTATTATTGTTATTATTATTGTTGTTGTTGTTGTCATTATTTGAATACGTCTTTCACTTTCGGCCTAGAGTAAACGAAGATTTTCTTTAGAAGTTAGTAACTATGTTGAAATAAAAGATCTTCTAAGTATGTGGGCAGAACCCATTAATACAATCTTTTGTATTTCAGTACCCATTAATGCAAACGCTGGGATTTCTTAGGATCTTTTTTAATGTGCGTATTTGCATCCTTGCGCCCTTTGAAATAATGGTTTTATTTAAATGTCACATTCTTGTAATTTATATTTGCAGATCCTTACATTTCGCGAAGTTATCAAATTCATTTGATGAAATGTTTTTATCAGATGGCAAGATCGTGTCTTTAAGATAGCATTTCTGTTGTTTGAACTCTTTGATGACAATATTTGGTCTATTAGATTCTATAATGCGGCCAGGGTGAGTGAAGTAACACCTCACCCTTAAGAACTGCTGAGTGTTTTTGTTTATCTTATTTTTCTCTTTGCCGTTGTTTGTAACGTTGTCATATCTTCCCTCACATATCATGCTTATTTTTAAATTCACTTAGAGCAGTAAGATATTAGCTGATCTACAAGAGGCTTAAATGTTTAGTTGTTACGATTGATTGATTGATTCATGTGTTTTTTATGGGTTATCAACATTTCTGGGTCATTTGAAGCTGAAAGATATTTTGGATTGTAGAAATATTTTTCGAGTGAACATTGCATTAACAATTTTTTAACAATAACGATGCTTTTTTTTCCAGTACAAATCCTATTATTTAACCCATAGGTGGTGGATAATAGATGGATTCATATATTTCCCAAGGTCATTTGTACGTAAATAAATGTAACGAACGCGAATGATATTCGAACTCGGCTCTCTGATTTCTCCTCCAGCATTTATCGAATGCACCAACCGCACATCGTGAGTTGTTACGCGATTTTCTTTTTCAACCGGTGATCTTGCATGCTGGATGTTCTTCATCAAGCCATTCAACCTCAGACTGAGAGCACCTTCAACCGAAGATTTGCTGTGGCAACTAAGGGAGAGTGTATTTCATGAACTTGATATTATGATCACCTCTCCTAGCCGCATCAATTATTTTATTGTTTCATTAGCGACGACAACGACATCTAGTTTGTTCGCAGCTGTCTGTTCTTTTGTTGAAACCTTGCAAGACAGTGACTTATTCCTCATGACATCTAGATTGAAAAGTGTATAACAGGCACACACCTCACAGCCAATTGTGCGCAATATAGCGACAGACTTTGATAAATTAAGTGCATATCCTTGCAGGTGGGATCCAGTTAGAAATGTCTGTTAGCTTAATCCACTCAAACTCTCCCCGGTGCGATTAACGGTGTTCTCGAGTATCTAATTCTGATTCCCAGACACCTTGGTTGCTGCATCCTTCTAACATAAAAAAACATCCCATCGACACCTGATCGTGATGCTCTGCCACTACTCCCGTTCAGAGATATCCAGTGCATTAATCCCTAGGTAATATAGTTAATATCAGGTAGGTGACAAGCCAATCAGTGGTATTGAACAGGATATTTACTGTAATCTGCCTTAATTTATCAAGACAAAGGATATTAACACATCCAGTCAATTAAGATCAGAAGACATGAGAGCCGTACCTTGAGACCTTTTTATTTTTATTTTTCATGGTAACGTTTCAATGGTACACAGACTTTTTTTAATTTAAGCGCAGTACTAGACTGGCGACAAGATCATTTCAATTTACAGTTGGGCTAGCTGGATGTAGACTAATTTCCATGCTAAAAGTTTCTTTTCTCGCATTTCTCGCTTGTGGAACACCTTTCTGGCTTTCCAGCTAACTTTAATCTCCAAAAATGTAAATGCAATGTCAACAGCTGTCCTCCTGATTATTTTTTCTCTTCTAGCACTTTAGTAATGGTTCTGTTCCTAATTCTTCCCCACGCAGTAACCCCTTGTGTCTTAGTGGTTTTACCACCTTGCTTAGGGTGAAATCAATTAAAAGAATATTGTGTTTTTTCTTTGCTTTCTGTTGTACGAGTCGCCCCTAAATCTCAACTAGCAACTTTAAGAGACAGAAAATGCGAACGGATGACGTTTCATGCAACCAGGAGAAAAATTTAGTAATTGTGGTTAATGCATGTAGAGAAATCAATTTTTCTTTTTTTTTCTATTATTAAGTGCATTTTTATTCAGTTTAATCTCAAAGAAAATAACGTGTTTCATTAAATTATGCAAGCATGAATTCTAAAAAAAACTATATTTTGACTTTTATTGAATTATTTTTGGTAAGATGATATTCCATTTTTCTTTATAAAACTGTACAACAAATCGACGAACACCCTCCCCAAATAAAAAAGTACATATCAAGAAGACGTGAAACATAAACCCAAAAGCATTTCACCAAAATATTTAATACAATTTTAAATAAAAAACATAATTCAGTAAAAATTACATTCATTAATGAATATGGAAACATTCGCTTGAATCGGATAATTCCCCTGTTTTTGGTAAATATCTTAAAACAACGGGTAGCAATATTTTGCTTTCATTTTGGAAAAAAAGCATCCATTTTGGTGGTACCTAGCAAATTTCATTTACACTGTATTTTTGTTTTGGTAGCGCCTTAATACCTCCAAATCTATGATTTTAAGTTCAAATAAAACGTTATTTTCATTCTGTTTTAAGTAAAAAGCAAGCATTAATAATAAATATATCGGATACATAAGAATAGCAGTATTAGAAACCGATTTTAGAGGTCGGCTACTTCCTGGGGGAAGGATGTATTTACTATGAATTTCTATTGCAAAGGAAGAAAAACCCTAAACATATAAAGTTCCTGACATTTGTAGACTATTCGTCTATTCTGAGCTTTGTACGGATACGAATTCCCCTAATCCGATTTATTTAAGACCCTACATCCGCCTACCTGTTCTACATTTACTATAGTATAATATAAATAGTATTTACTTAGTTAATTTACCTTTCCGAACGTACCTAGAAAAAGGTATTTTTCTAGTTTTTATTCGTATATAGTCGGACCAGTCTAATCGTATTTAACCTTTACTAAGCAATTTACTGCGCCCCTTATTTTAATTAAAGTTTCATTAAATCATATTAATTCCAATTCTGATGAAAACCAAAATTGACGTTAAACTTTTTATATTGTTTTTGAAAGTTTTTATTCGATTCGATATTTAAATTCAATTTATATTTGATGTTTATTCATTTTATAACATGTATCACATATTTGAATTTTTTATTTAATTTATAATCGATTGCTGTAAAAATCTAGTCTATTCAAATTTAAAAAATCGAATATAACTTACTAATGATTGTCATATTGCCTTTGTTATGTTTCACGATGAAGACTGTTAGTATAATAAGCTTGCACTTGCATTATGAAAGAATATTTTCCTCTAACAGGTGTGGTATTTACCTTTGCATCAAAGGACACAAATGAAGATCCACTTTCAATTCTTTCAGCACATAGTATTTTAGTAAGTCTTTAGTAATTCTGACTTTAGTATAGTTTTGATCCTTCCTCGGACATTTAATTCCGCCAAACTCTTTGGAATGCTTTTCAAGGCAACTGCAAGCGAGCCAACAATGATAGCCAAAAGTCACTAGTTTTTTTTAATCTTTTTTTTCTTCTGTGTAATACCTAAATATTGTTTTTTTCCAACTTCTTTTATGGTCTGTCAGAATATTGAAATTCCCAAACTAGTGATTTTTATTTTTACAACGATTTGAGCTGTTCTTTTGACTTATTCATTAGAATTCCAAGGATTTTTTTAAATATATTATTCGCTAAGATTCTGGTTTTTGTTTATAGCGACGGTTTACATGATACTCCCCTGTCGTTTCCATCGTTCCCAGTGGGCTCCATTCTCTATAGCCTAATATATTTTCTACTCTAGCCACTTCATCAGCAGTCTGTATTAATACTTTTTTTTAATGTTCACATTAGTAATATCTCGTCACTTTAATAGAGATCGAGTAACAAACGTTTTTCAGAGCAATTGCAACACTTTAAACATTATTGTTATGATTATTATTATTATTATTTGCTCATTCAATTTTTAGTCTAGTAGTTTCTGGAGGCTATTATTGGCGATCAAGAGATCTTAGTTCTCCAGCACCTTCCTTAGTATTCTTGTAGATTTTAATATGGTTCATGACTTGACTGTTTTGATTCTTCTGATTTCGAATATTCTAAACTTTTTTTGCCATGCTCTTCGAGACTATCCCTCTTTTAAATGTTACTTCCCTTCAGGATGCTGGTGATCATTGTCCTCCGCAGATTTTGAGTATGTTATTTGAATTGCTATAGCATCATAGGAACGATAAATGAATTTGTCTTATCCATGTCTTTGTATTCAGACCTATGCCTTCCGTCTAAACTGGCTGTTACCCAATGGCTAGAAAGCTCAGCTCGCCCTACTATTCAACTTTTTCCATGTGAGGAGAAGAGATGGATTCATACCTTTCCCAAGGCCAATAATGCAAAGTGAATAGAATAAGCTTAAACTTGACTCACATACCATATTCTCAATAGCATAAAAATAAAAGGCGGTACTCATTTCAATGTATCAAATTGATTTAAATCTATTTATTTTCTATTAATTTTAGTATAAACTAATATTTTGTATGACCACTTTTCGTTTTGATAACCGCTTCAATACAACGAAGGATGCTGGTTATGAGATTGAAATGCAAGTGGTTCATAGAATCTTTCTATAGCGTCCAAAGGTGCATTGGCATTAACTGGTTCAGTCTCTACAATCTTACTCTTTATGTAATCTCATAAACTTTCCATGGGATTCAGCGTATGGCTGTTTCCAGGACATTCCAACTTATTAAACTTGACATTATTAAGATATTCTTGCACTTTCTAATCCTGGTGTCATTGGCGTCATCATATATAAATGTGCTGCAACTAAGCATGTGCACATGAATCTATAGTTTGTCCTACAACAATTCCAGATATGTTTGACCGTTTATGGCTGTTGCAGGGTCTATAAAACATAAGCCATCTGTTCCAAACTGTTTTCCCTGGGAGAGTGATTCATAATTGCTATGTTGGGTTTTTTTCATCATATCTAAATTTCCTGGATGACTTCGGACATAACGATAACACAAAATAAATTGTGGCACTGTAGATTCCTCAGAGAGCACACCGTTATCCCGTTGTTCTACTGTTCAATATTCCTGCTCTTTTGGCGAATGCCTGCCGCTTCTTTTTCATTTCTACAGTCAATCGTGAAGGATGTTAGTTGAAATTTATTAACCAGTTTTTCAAGAAATGTCCCCCACGACTCACGAAAAGCAAAAGACGTTTTTACTAAGAAGTTGCCAGGGATTGCGAAGCGATAGATTTGATGACGTGATCATTTCCTAAGGTTCTTTTTCTGGGACGCCCACTTTTCTTCCGGCGAGAATAAGAGCTATTAGTCTGATACTGAGCTTTCTAAGTATCCATACTGTAACATGTAACTGTACTATTCGTGCTCTTTGAATGTCACAAAGAGGCCATATTTTTTGCCCATTTTAACGTATAAAATCTTCTGCCTATATTTCTGAGATGAAGTATTGTAAATATTTACACTATTGACCTTGTTCTGACTATTTTTCTAATCTTCATTGTCAGATTCACGACGTTTCGACCGTTGTACGCTCCGGCGTTCTTCAGTTGATATGCATTGGAATTTCGAACCGAACCCATTATTTCCCCAACTTGAGTAGATTGTTCTAGTTCCATATGCCATGCCTTTTCTGGATCTCAGTTTCGGTTATCGCCTTTTAGTAACTCAAATCTTCAAGTTTCTGTTCACCTCTGATGTGGTCAGGTATTGCACTCATAAATCTCTGGGTCAAGTCACTGGATTACTGAAAACTATTTAATAGAACAGCTTCTTACCGAAAACTATTCATTAGAACAACTTCACAAGGTTCAAACTGCCCAAAACACTGTGCTAGCGTGTCAGACTTGAGTATGATGCAATGTAGCATTTTATTTTATATTAACTAAATGTGGATGATGCAATATCCTACAATAATAGAAAAAAATGTTAATTTTTGCGAGGTGGTTGATCAATTGACTTAAAGATTTTTTACGGCTTATCAACTTTTTGTGGTTTATTTAAACAAAACATATTTTGGATTATAAGAATACATCTTTTTTGCGAGTGAATATTGCAGTAACGTTTCTTTGAGAATAGCAACGATTTTTCGAGATACAAGTCCTACTATTTAACCCATAGTTGGGAGGAAGAGATAGATTTTGATAGGTTGTTTTAATCCTTTGGTCAAGACTATACAAGAGATGATAGTTATCTTTGCATCACTTTAAAAGAAAACATAGCATTTTGAATACCGATCCTGGAGACAAATCGGGAGATTGATTCAGTATTTCTTCCCAAGTATTTTTCCCTGCACCAGACTAAGCAAGGTTCAATAAATACCTACCGTATTTGACCACATATAAGCAAATCCCCACCCAACATGGCAGCAAAAACGCCTTATGTCATATACATGAAGTTGAGACATCAAGTAGGCTAAATCTATTCCCAAATCTCACTGCCATAGGCTACGTTTGCATCATACTCCATAATATTATTATTTACTCAAACGACATTATTATCATTATTATTATTATTATTATTATTATTGGTGATATCAGGCTTTATCATTTTCGGGAATTCGTACTTTAGTGGTCCAAGAAGACGCATGTGAATTTATATGGGGTTTTATCACATAACCAAACAAAGCTAAAAGTAAAGCGTGATATTTTTTTGCTTTATAACGCAGTGGAAACTGGCTTTGATACCAAGAGATTATATATACGTTGAAATTTCTCAGTAGAGCACATCTTCTTTGATGTGCCGCGTCCCTTCAAGACATGGACAAGGAGAGATCTCCACAAGCTCCTATCTCGGTTGGCTCCTAGCAGTTTTTCTCCCTTTGCTCAGCCCCTTTCCAGTCCCTTTATCCATTCACACAAACTCGTCAGGTAAGTGAACCTATCTTACCTTAACTCAGTCATACCCTAGTTCTTTCGCTCTTAATATATCCCGTGAGGGTTAAGTTTTCTCATCCCTTCTTGTTCATTATGTCCAGTGAACTTCAGCTGATTTTTCCTGATTCTGAATATAAATATTCCTTCTATTCCCATTTTCTTTAAGACATTATCCAACATCCATTGCCTTGGATAGATATCACATATATCAACCTAAAACAGAGACGGATATGCAATGTGATTGGCCCTGATCTGTCATCTCGTCTGCAGTCGCTCTCTCACAGACGGAATGTTGCATCACTCTGCCTTTTCTACAAGTACTTCCACGGTAATTGCTCTGAGGAGTTGCTCTCACTTGTCCCTAGCCTCGTGAATTCAAGCGTCCTATGAGGCTGGCATCCCGTTCCCACCCCTTCACCGTAGAAACTGTTAGGTGTAGACGTCTTTTCTACTCCAATAGCTTCATGTCTCGCACATCTCGCCTATGGAACTCCCTTCCCCGTTACTGTTTCCCTGACAAATACAATCTCCAACGGTTTAAGTGTAGCGTCAATCGTCATCTCCAGTTGCCTTGATCTATCCACTTCCTGACATCTTCCATTCCTATCTGCTCTCGCTCTATATCTCCCGTAACCTCCCCACCTCGATCGGCCCTCTGTCCTTCTCTTTCTCCACAACCCTTCCTTTACCACTCCTATCTGCTCTTCCTCCAACCCTTCTGTAACCCCTTGCGTGATAGTGGCCACCGGCCTTGCTCGGGGTGATACGCTTAAAAAAAAAAAAAAAAAAAAAACTCTTTTCTTTGTTTCTAACGAAATTTTATCCCTTTCTCAGCACCTACCTTAGGTTTGGGAATGCTTCTTTCGTTAACCCAACGCGTATTAGAATCTCGGGGCTCGATATATAGCTTTTATTAATAATCTAGATGCGTAGTCTGTTCGATGATTTAGTAAGTGCGATCAATACTGTAGCCTTGTACCGTCTAAGTTTATTGAACAATTATAAATGCTTTTATATAGTAGGTAAGATATGTATATATATTTTCTCTAAAATTAAAATAATTATTAATAAAACCCCATCAGAAAAAAAAACATTTAATCGCCTTTAAATTAAAATGTTTACCAAAGGAAACGCATGAGATTTTAATTAATTTTTCAATTTGAATTATTTTCCGCGTTGCAGTATTTGTACCTGTTTTTATATTTCTCATTCCGAACGCTTCTGTTCCAACTGACAGCTCATGTCAGCAATTCATTGATATATCTTCATATTATTTATAGGCATCTAGCTGAATGGGAATAAGTTGCAGCAGAAACAATCAATAGCTATTAATATTCCCACGTTCCTCTAAAAAAATGTTTATTTGAAAATTATTAAATTTGCTATTTAGCTCCGAAACTGTGCGTTTATGCCAATAAAGTCTATTAAGCTTCTTTCTACAAGAATCACGGGTCTTGTGCTTTTATTTTCCTTTATACTCTTCGTCCTTCAATTGAATAGTACGTTCCTCTTCAGAATGACTGAGTCGTCAATAAAGTTCTACTAATTATTCCATAGAGATTGGAAGCGAATTAAGAAAGCAGACATTTTATTTGCTATTTAACACCGATATTCTTGGCATCATTCCAGTCTTACTTCACGAAAGATGCCTAATTTTCTTCGGATACTATCCAAGAAAGGTCGAACACAAAAGATTCTTTAAAATGTTCTGTAAATATTATGGCTGTTCTGCTTACGCTATGACGATGCCTGACTTTGGTTCTTTTCGGCCACTTTTAGTCTGTTTCAGTGAAAACCCTACTCGTCAACAATGTAGATTTTATTAACAAAAGCAAACAAAAGATCTGCTCAATGGTACAAATCCAATTCTACCACAATGGCAAATTCCTTGGTGAAAAGTAATCTTAGATATGCTTCTTATTCTACTGCCATGGAATTAATAGTATTTCTGACCAAAAATAGCAGCTACATTTGCCTATTTTTCTTTTGATTATTATCAAAAATTATTAATGGTTATGTTCCTTATCAAATTTTATGATGCAAGACAACGTCATCGAAATAAATTCAAAGAATGTGAACTTGATGGTATCCCTACAATATTCCTTAAGAAATGAGCTCCTGAACTGGCTCCTGTCCTCTAAAATCTCTATAATAATTGTATTACTGATTCTTATTTTCCTGTTTGATTGAAATCCTTTTCTGTAGTTTCAGGCTTTAAGTACACATGTGAACCGTATGATCCTTCTAACAATCGGTATATTAACCTATTTTAAACAAAGTAATAGATGCTCTTATCAGCTCTGAATACGTTAAGCATGTCACCTCGCAGGGCCTTCCTTCAAATAAACAATAAGGCTTTCGCTTCTCTAGGTAAACTGACGATCTATTAATAATTATTACTGAAAGAGTCAATCAAGTTTTAGATAAGAATGGTGAAGTTGGAAATGTAACTTTGGACATCTCGTGAGTATTAAACAGTTTGGCATACTAGCCTTCTTGGCAAGTTGAAAGCTTATTGTATTTCTGAATGGATTTCTGAACCGATTCAGTATTTCTTATCGAAATAAAAGCTGTCTTGAACGGCCACTCTTCTAGACCTTTTTGGATTAATGTAGGACTGCTTCAGGGCTCTATACTTGGACTTACGTTGTTATAAATATCCATCAACAAATTTCCCGATGACATCAGTTCCTAAATCGGTATCTATACTGATGACAAAACTATGTATTCCTATCTTAATTGTAAGTACGATCAGTTTGATAAGGTCAAATTGGCAACTGATCACAAAGTTATTTACATTCTGTTTTTAAGTAAGCCAAAGAATGGTTTCTTAATTTTAAAGACTCCTAAACGAAACTACACTTTATCAATCGTCTGAGAGATCACTTTCTGTCTTACATCAGCATAACTCATGCTAATATCGAGAAGAGTGACCCGTTGCGCCTTCTCAGGCTAACATCTTTCACTGAAAAATATTATAACGAATCAATTGTTAGGTCTATTTCTAGGAAAGTTGGCTCACTCCGTCGTGTTAAACAATTTTCTATCCAGAAGCTCTCTTACATATTTATAAGTCTACCATTTGTCCATGCCTAGAATATTGCTGTCGGATATGGTCTGGTTCTGCTGCTTTATCCTTGATAAAATCCAAAGAAGTAGCTGAACTCTTATTGGTCTTGGCCTGGCATTTCGACTTCAGTCACTTTCCCACCGCTATAGATTCCGTATGTATTTTCTATTAATACTTTCATGGTAATTGTTCTGATGAACTTGCATCTATGGTACTGTTTTGGCCTTGTTAGGGCCAGAAATAAAGACACAAAGAGAGGAATTGAATTAAACAAATATATTAACAGAAACAGTAATACAAACCTATAAAAACGAGAGTGTTACAGCAAGAATGTTCGGTCAGACTGTCAGAGTCGACTGCTAGAAACTTCCCTCTCCAAAAGGCAGTATCTGCTCCTATTTAGAGCTGGGAGACTCCAAGTGTGCGTGGTTAAATTACCATAACATTATTTTTAGAATAACAATTTTTTTTTCTAGCATAAGTTCTACTATTTAACCCTTTAGCTGGGGAAGGAAATAGATTTAAACATTTCCCAAGTGCATTTGCCAGTAATTGAACGTAACTAACCCAACTGGAATTCAAACTCGTACTTAGGTACCTAGACTATGGATTTAAACGCAGTAATAGATTGGCAGCAAGATCTCATCATTTTTCATTTGAAATAGCTAGATGCATATGTATATCTATATGTATGCTAACAGTTTCTTCTCTTGCACCTCTCACTTGTGGAACTCTCTTTCGGCTTCTCGCTTCCCAATTAACTTTGATCATCAAAAATGTAAATGCAATTTCAATCTTCTGTCTTCATAATTCCTGTTATATTGTTATATCTCCTTAATGTTATTTTTTCTTATGCCATTTCACACCCAGTAACCCATTGAGTCTTAGTGGCTTTCTTTCTTTGCTTGGGGTGAAATGATTAAACAAAGAGTTGAGCTTGAACACTATCAAGGCTGTTACAACCATCAGTATGCGTACTCTGTTTATTGGTGCCATGTAATCCAGTACTACTTGCTGCATAGTCAAACCATCGGCGACTAAAAGGGTTCTGTCACATCGCTTTTATGGCTAGGATGTTGGATCGACACTCAGCAGGGTTAAATACAATACCTGTACAAATTTGGATACTCCTTCTTTAAGGATCAAATGGGGAAACCAGTACCGTGATGATGCGGCATCGCTGGATGGAGGACTTCCTAAACTGAAGACAAAAGCCATTATGGATGGTTCCTCCGATGGTATCAATGGCCACGTGTCTGTAACCAAGGCGAGAGTTCAAGTTGGAGGATATCGGCTGTGTTTTGACGCTGAAAGACATGGACCCCGCTAGGTTTACTAACCTAAGAGACGCTACACATGAATAAATAAATCTGCAGCTTTCATTCTGGATATGTGGAGGAATCGGTTGTTCTCAGCTGTGCATCGACCCTACGACGACACACGGTCATAAATAAAGAACTAAATAATACGCTGGTAGTATCTAAAATGAACGCAATTATTTATGAATGGGTGTTATATATTTTTCTGTACCTATTTTTGTTGTAGCACTTTGCAAGTTTGTCTCGCTAGATCATTTATGAGAGTGTAGTGAGTTACCATTCCTCATATCTGGAAGTGAATGCTAGATTATCACTTCACTGATGAAGAAGAGACCTGAGGCTGCAGAAACATGGTTCTACAGAAGGATGAGATTACCATGCACTGAACATGTGAGCAACGACGAAGTTTTAGAGAAAATAGAAACGAATAGGAAACTTATACTTAACACCAGGAAAAGACAGTTGAAATAATTTCTAGGGCACATAATGAGGAATGAGGACTTGGAAAATCTGTCACTCACAGAACATGATGAAGGCAAGAGAGACAATTAAAACAGCGCATAGCTTAGAAAAAAAGCTTGTGTAAATGGTTGGAAGAACAGGGATTAGGGGAGATAGCGAAAAGACATTTACTAGGAGTTACATAGGACAGGAAATTGTAATATCATGGTGGCCCCCATCCTGAATCGACACTGACACATAGAAGAAGGATGAGATCGATCTTTAGTAGGTACTGTATAAAAGTAAATCACAATATCGCTGTTGTTAGTAGGCTCGTCTCGCAAACTTATTACATCTCTGGTAAATTTAATTCTCATTAAACGCTCCTCACTGCTAACCTTGTACCAGACTTAGTGCAACTATATCAGCGCCTGCTGTAGAGCACTAGTAATCAAACTCGTTTAACACTATTACAACAGTAATGAATTCGACTCTTACTGAGTGACCCTGAATTGCACCAAAGTTAATGTTAGTAAAAAAAAATTTACTCAGCAAAAATTCAGAAGGTAGTATTGCAGATCTTTATAGATCCCTGCTGTAAAGAGTTGATACTTAGTAGCCCCTCCCCACGAGAGTAGATGCGGCACAAGGCCGAGTTTAACGTGGATCACCCGAGCCCGTAGGATCGACCAAAAACATCCCCATAGAGCCCGCATAAACGAGTTCGGGTCTGACTACCTCCCCGGACGAGATTCTGCCCTTCGGCACCACCTTGTCGGGGTTCCTCTCTGCCCAGAGGCAGAGATTTCAACAGCAGCTGCGAACTGACACAACCTCGGTAGAACAATCTATACTACTGTTTCTGTTGTAAAGAGTTATGTCTTTTCTGGGTGTTCCACTCTGCTAGCCTTGTGCCAGACTATGATTAGTTAGTAAAGATACCAACTCGTAACTAAGGGATAGAAAATGATGCATCTTGTTTGATTTGAAAATAAAAATGCTGATTAGGTAGAACCGAAGAAGCAACTTTGAAACATTAAACCCAATTGTTTCCAATTTTCTTTTCTCTGGGTCGTATTTTCGGAATAAAAATTTGTTGACGCCTCACCAAATTTTATGTGATAAAAAATAGATTTAAAAATAACTGAGACACGGTTAAAGGGAGATAACCGCGGATTCGAAGTCAGATCATTAACATTGAAAACTCTCTGTGCGGACTCTAGTTTCTATAATCTTTATACTTGATATAATATAAAATAGCACAGTGATAAAATCGGTCAATAATTATTAAACTGATTATACTGGGAGTCACGCATGCAATTACAAGTAATCCATAATAATATTTTAAATTTTGAAATCATATTTATTTTTAACATGTAAGTGTTTTGAAACTGTTTCTAAATCTTTGTCTTTCAATCATTCCGGTTCACCTGCTATCCTCTTCCGCCGGACCTATGAAGCGACCGCACCGTTTAGGAACCACTGGTTTAAACGGACGACTTATTTTGCCATATATTTTGAAGATTTTGTTTAAAGTTCCTATTTTCTTCATTTCAAAAGAAAGCTTGAAAAATTTTCAATATATATTTTTAGTGAAATTTTAAGTTTCCATAATTATAGTTTAAATTTTATTTTAGATACATGGAGAAAAAAAGATGACTTCAGTATAAGTTGACGCCTGGAGGATATTAATTTATTATCCTATACGAGTTGAAGGATAATTAACTGAGGAAAAGATAGCATGCGCAGAACTTCCTGTTTCATATATTACTCTCAGCCAGAAAGAGAATGTTTCCATGATTTCCAACTGAGAAATCATTTTTCCTATCTAACTGATGGGCGAGAGTCTCGCTGGACCGAGTAAAGCTGTTCTCACGTTTACAATTAAAGAAACACTCCGTCAGAATCGAAGACAGTAACAACAGGTAAGGATGCTAAAATGTAAAATATAGCTCTAAGATAGACACACAGTTTCATCCATGATGATAAACTCGATACATACAGCAAAAATCATTGCGTGACGTTGATGGGACCAACTGCAGTATGAAAACTTATGTGTATACTAGAAGTAACATTTTGCCATATAGAATTCTATATTTTGAGCATAGATCATTTTAATGGCGTAAATTATATCTACAAACATTTTTAGAGAACTGCTTTGGGAATAGTTTGCCAAAACCATTAAACAAAGTATTTGATACATTTTTGATGATTTCTTTTTATACTATTACACCTGTCTCCTTTATGAGGTGAATTTTACGTTTTTCCTGTTTCTTGATGTGCTTTGAACAAATTTGATCTTCGAAACCGTCGCAAATTACTAATTTTAGCACTTCCTGCTCCACTGGGAGTACCACAGAATTTCGATATTCTAAGACATTTTTCTCCTCCATTTAGATGTGAAATTTGTTTTTCCTATTTTTTTTAATTTGTTTTGACACATTCTTTAGTTACATTCCATCCGAGAATTCACGTATGAGGAATCACACAATCTCGATATCAAGGTTGTGTTGTGAGACTGATTTGGTTGTTTGGTATTATTGAACGAGTGAGTAAATCCTCGATTTGTTATGTCTTTAACAAGCTCTATTGCTGCGAAACTTTTTTGAGAAATCTGTTTTTCCTATTTTTTTAATGTGTTTTGAACGAATATGACCTTCAAAACAGTCGTAAATTACTTGTTTTCTGTGGTTCCCCATTCCGAGAACTGCCGGATCTCACCAGGCTCCACCCATAATAACGGCTGGAGTTGGAGAAGGTAACTAAAAAAACGAACGATTTCTGACGGTTTTGAAGATCAGATTTATTCAAAACACATCAAAGACCATAGGAAAAACGTACATTTCACCTCTAAAGGGAGACGTGTGTAATCGTAAAAAATTACCCATTTTTAAAAATCTTTCCTTTGAGGTTAAGTTCTTTTTTGTGTATTTAAATTTTCGAACCTCTACATTAGTGATGATTTAGTATAAATTTCGATAGAAACAAATAAAATAGTGCTGAACTGTCATGCAATATCAGTCCTCTTATATGGTAATGAATGCTGAAAAAAATTCTTCAAATTTAAAGAGAAGATAACTACGAACTTACGAAAATACATTAAAACATATATTACTTAATTTAAATGTCTCCTTTGAAGTTAAATTTCGGTTTTATTTGAATGGTAATAGCTAAAAAAGAAGCCATATAAAAAAGAAAAACAATTTTTAGTATTGAAATAGGTTTTTAGACATTTTTAAAACCTTGGGACGGTCACTCATCGATTCATCGAAACGCCATTATTGACGAAAAATTAAACTACAGATCTGAACATGTCTTAAAAATCCAGTATTTGTCCTAGAGATTTTTTAAAATTAAATTAGTACTTTTTGAGGATTAATTGTCTTCTACTCTCACGTACACTATTGGAAAAGGTACGAAAAACGGAAGTGCCTAAACCTGGAGGGACCAAGCTGCTAGAAGAGAGATACTCGTCTTGTTTACGTTTGATAATGAATTATCATTAACCGTGGATAACTAATATTTTATAAATGTTTATTCTAGTAACTTTTATGAAACTTAATCGAGTGAATCATTTTTTTTCTTATAATAGAAGTATAAAAAGAAATTAATTCAAAAGATAGTAAAAAAGCAAAATAATGCTGCGTATTCTTGTTCGTTGCACTAAGTTTTATTTCTTACTATTTTTCTTTTTAAAGAAAAAATCATTTCACCTCAGGCAAGATGGAAATTCTACTAGTATGCAGGACGTTACACGAATTGAAAGTGAAAGAGAAGACTTGGCATAGGGAATTGAGAAAAAGGGGAATAGATGAAAGGGGATTCTAGAAGGCAGGAGATGGCGATTTAAACTTTTGAAGATTGTAGTTGTCAGAGAAGCAAGTAAACGGACGAGAGTTCTAAAGTCGGGAAGTGCGCGAAAAGAAACAGTGGCGGTTGCATTTTGCTATTAAAACAATAAACCGGAGGAACCTAGATGCCAGTATAGTAGCACACTTAAATTCATGTAGTCGGGGCACCAGGGAAAAAAGCTCGTCAGACCAGTTGTCATGAAAGTATTTGGTGGGAAAAACAAAGGGAAGCCACATAACGTCTGTGAGAAAGTGGCTGAAGTCGAGATACCAAGTCAGGACCGATTACATTGCAGATCGTTCTTTGGATTTTGTCAAAAACCTCGAAATGAATAGCAGGAGCACCAGACCAGATATGACAACAGTATTCAATGCATGGAGGAACAATAGATTTGTAAATGTGCAAGATGGACTCTGACGAGAATTTTTTTTTCTGGCACGACAGTGACACAACTTTTTTTGCAGTAGATGCAGCTATTGATTAGATGTAGTCGCTCTATTTCAATTCAGTTGAAAACGTGAGGCCAAGAAAGTGCAGTGCCTGTGAGAAATCATAAAATATTGCACCCAATTATGTCTTTTAATTATTCTGATATTAAAATTCAAGGAAGTCCTACAAAAGTGGCAAAAGTTGATAAAGGTGTATTGAATTGATACTGTTAATTGATTCTAGTCACATGATTGGTTTCTTTTTTAATTGCATACAGGTGTAAAGATTTATATATATTTTTTAAATCTTTACAGACGAAAATGATATTAAACTTTACATTTTTCAATTCTCCAAAACACTTGTTTATTTTATTAAATAAACAAGTATTTTTGAAGGATTGAAAAATATGAAGATTAATATCTCTTATTGCGAACAGCACTTGGATGAATTTCAAAATGCAAGGAAAAATTAAAAGTAAATCTTTTAAAAGTAAATAATGAATGTAGAGATGTAGATTTTTTTTTTTTGTCAAATCTGAAAGAAAATAATGTTTTATTAAATTAGGCAAATACCAACTATAAAATAAATATTTTTTAAAGTTTTATTGAATTATTTTTGTTAAGATTCTGGATAAATTTATAGTATAACTTTTTGATATTTATATTATTTTTTCCTGAAATACTATCTTCAGGGATTCACTTTATATAACAGAAAATCTTTCGCAATTTCCACCAAATTTAAAAGCACATATAATACATAGGGTTTGTAGGAGGCAAGATTGACACCTAAAAATATTTCGACTAAAGTTTCTGAAATAATGGTGTATTCAACATAATTCATTCCTTGCTGAATAAGTAAGAAAACATTCATTTAAACTGAATTATTCCCAGGTTTTTCTTAAATTTTAAACAAATTCGACTGTGGTGTTGCAATCATTTTCGAAAATGAACACGAATTTTGGTCATGCATAATTAACAAATATGTTATTATATAGAAAGATGCTAAGAACACCATGGATGGAGCATGCAAGGAAGTCTTAATAAAATAGGAACAAAAATGACACGTAAAGAGGAAAGATGGCTTGAAGAATTTGATACTCACAGGACATACAGAGACGAATAAAGGAAAAGGGAAGCAGCGAGTAAACTACATTTGTGTAAATGCATGTCACAAAATGAACAAAAACGTATTGTAAGGGAATAAACATTACTTCGACTCCAAAAATAAAGGAAGCTGTGGAGAATCCTTGTCGCTCACGTCCTGGCAGGGCACATGAAAGAAGTTTAAGTTTATTTTAGGTTACTTTTGAAACTATCCTATCATCAAGTATTTCGATAAATTATCTCGTCATGCCACAGAAGAAAATCACTTTTGGTAAATCACTCTCTGCCATAACTACTTAATGCTGAACCTCCCATTGTTTAATTTTTGTTACTTTTATCGTACTCTTCTCACTGATGGAATCTGGCGTGATGGATATACCACTTGCATCCCTCTACTTCGGGCGTTCGAGTTGTGAGAGGGGTCGCATTTAACTTCATATAAGAATAGCATAAATTTAGAGGAAATTCATGCTTTTCTTTATGACACATGTTCTTCATTTCCGGGTAATTTTAAAAGTTATTTCATTCGCTCTTTATAACCGTTACGTCATATTATGTTTCTGAATTTCTTCAAGGACGAGTTATCATTATTTACATTATTTCAGTCAGTCAGTTATGTGTCATACGTGATACACGCTTAGGCGATCATGTATACATGACTGACGTGGCAGATTTTTCCCGCAGTAGGTTGGCATTTCTTTCTGCTGTAGACCAGTTGCTATTTGCTGGTGGGTGCGGGGAGAAGAGGTTTCATACCTTTCTAAGGGTATTAGCACGTAAGTGAATGTAATGGATTCGACTGGAATTCGAACTCGGCTCTCTGATTCCTCAATCCGAATTGCTATCCATTACTCTACCGTACATACGGTCTATTATTCTTATGTTTGTTGTTGCTGTTATCACAACGTTTCGGATGTTGTGTTCCCCGGCCTTCATCAGGTGTATATCGATCCGGATAGGCTACAGGGAATTGCAAACTGAACCCTTTATTTAATCTGGACAGTCCTGAACAATAATCTAATGAATCAAATCGTTGGTTTCCGAATTTGGTGACTTAGCAAAGTTCAATCCCTGGGCGGGGCAGTGTGCAATTGGACTCACCAGAAACTGAGGAGAACTAAAAATAAGAAAAGCCGAGGTATCCCTAGGCATAAGCAGTGGAACGAGAACAGTCTATCCTTGTAGATTAAGTAGCAGTTCGAATGTAAATAGC
>OZ038482.1:86978837-87008837 GCA_964036315.1 Acanthosepion esculentum
GGCACAAGGCCGACTTTAAATTGATTGTTTGATTCGTTTTCTACGAATTATCAAGCCTTTGCGGATTATTTAAATCCAAGAAATATTTTTCGATTGTAAACTCATCATCCAAATTCTGAAAATATCGTGTGAAAAATCAGACCGAAGATAGGACAAGAATAGCACGAATTCGTTGAAGACACCGGAATAAGGAACGCGATATTTATGCTTGAGATTTACCTGACCCCCCGCCTCCACTGAGTCAGGTTGTGGCATAAGGTCGGTTTTTAAAGTGTGGACCCGAGTGTTTCCACTGGGGCTGCCGGCCTAAGCTGGTCAAAGCTTGTCTAAGCTAGTCATACCACTGCTACGTAACAGATGTTACGCAACAGTGGGCGGAACGCAAGCGAGGAGAGCAGGTCGTCGACACGGAACAGATACTAGAACCACAGCATCTACTCTGAAAAACCCCTTTCTCCTCGCCTACAAATCCCTCCGGAAGAATCCAGGAGTGAGGAGCCCTACAGTGATTTACTAAGCATAACTTAGTTATGAAATAAGGTCAAGATTAAGAGGGCATCCAGTGAGGATCGAACTCGCTACTCAGCCGTAATTGATCTAACGAGACAAGGTTGCTAAACATTGCACCTGCGTTATTTATGCTCATAATGTTATCATAAAGAAAAATACAAATACAGAAGGACGTCTAGCTTTGTTTTATAGATTACGGAAAGAATTCCATAAAGTACGCCACAAAAATCCGTTACAGCTGCTCAGTAACCTTGACATATTCGAGAAGGATATTAGAATAATCAAGAATCTATACAAGGAGCAAACCGCGTGCATACTGACATAAAATGAGTCCAGCAGATACACAAAAATAGAAAGGGGTGTAAGACAAGGACGTGTCTTCTCACCAGATTTATTCAGCCTATACAGCGAGGCAATTATGAGAGAATTAGATGTCATACAAGAATGAATTAGTGGCGGTCACAATCTTAACGAAAGATATGCAAATGACACGGTCTTGATAGCAGACACAGAAAGGAAAGCACAAAAACTCCTACAGAAGGTAGCGAAAGAAAGCAAGAAGAAAGTACTAAATATAAACTACAAGACATAATGTATGCTCATCGGCAAGAGAATGAGCCCAAAATGCAAATTACAAATCGGGGATATTCAAATCAAACAACTACACAACTTTAAATATCTGGGAAGTGTTCAAACAGAGGACGGAAAGTGCGATACTGAGATCCGTAGACGTATTGGAATGACCAAGGATGCATTCTAAAAGTTAAGCAGAGTATTAAGAGATAGAAGAATTTCGTTCGAAACAAGGAAATGTGTATTAAATTGTTACAGGATATCTGTCCTCCCGGATGGCAGCGAATGCATGACAATCTCCTCTAAGATGAAGAAGAGATATGAAACAACATGAATGGATCGAACAGATGAGCAACGACAAGGTTTTGAAGAAAATGGAAACAAAAAGGAAACTTATAATTAACATCAGGAAGAAGCAGTTGACATTTCTGGGGCACGTAATGAAGAAGGGTTTGAAAAATCTGATACTCAGACTGACAGAAAGAGGAACATTGGAAAGCAGCGTGTAATATACTTGATGAGCTTGAGTAAATGAATGGTAAAACAGTGTTTTTGAGAAATAACAAAAAGACAAAATTTATTGAGTGTTGAAGGGAAACGGCATATAAAAGATAAGTCTTGCTGAGAGAAATCTGAGCTGGAGGTGTGTTGACATACGTGAATGATGAGGTACCTTGCAAATAATCTCTGTACACGGTATAAAGAATGACCTGGCGCGTTGACAGGATGAATGCGATGATCACACAGTACACATTCAGTTGCGTCGCACTGCCTGGACACTCTTATATTAGTGTAGGAGATGGAAAAATTGGTGCCTACTTTTTGTATGGATGATCTGGGTTTGACTTTACTATGTATGTTATCTTTGGTCAGAGGAGGCACGGTGGAGTAATGGATAGCAGCTCGGAGTGAAGAAAGACAAGGAGAGCCGAGTTCGAATTCCAGCCGAATCCATTACATTTACTTACGTGCTAATACCCTTGGTAAACGTATGAATCCTCTTCTACCCCCCCCAGCTAAGGGTAAAGAGAAGGACAACCGGGTTCTGTAGCCATGGACGGCAACTGGTCTACCGCATAAATAAATGGCAACCTACTGCGGGAAAAACGCATGGCACATAACTGAATATGTCATATTTTGCTATGGGAAAAGCCGTGGTAATGAATCAGCAGCACCCTCAAGAATCCTATCTGGATGTATTGCCAGAAGCCCAGTAGTAACTGCACATTTCATCATTACATCGGCAGGCCGCACCAGAAACTACTGCACGCTCCAGATCCCATGCCCAATGTTATCCATCTGTTGATAGGAGAGTCCCCTTGGGTGTCATTTTGAGACTACGTTTCGGATCTCTGAAGATTAGGCGGATGTCGCAAGCCCAGAAAAGCTTTTATTTCCAGTACCCTTGATAAAGAGAGAAAAAAAGCCAGGATCGTGAAGAAATTAAAGGCGTACAACTCGTATTGAAACCATGACGTTTTCCCAGGAATCAAGGAAAAAGAACTGCATGGATAAGAAACGCCATAACTAATCGGGGGCCCAGTCACCGAGACAGGCTCACGCGATTGTGATGAAAAAAAAGGGACAAACTAGGAGAGGAGGGATTACAAAGACTTCTATTTTAACTGGCATCCCCTAACCTATTAGTCGACATCCTCTTCCAATAGAACGAGAGGGAGTGTCTTAATATTTGGGATTGAAAATCCACAATAAATAAAGATGTCTTAGTAAAAGGAGAATTCCAATAATCCTTTGTAGATTTAGAAAGTGCAAAATTAATATACTGAGTCTGAAAATCCCCCATCTACCAAGGAGTAGCAAACCCGAGAGACCAATTCACTATAGTGTTCAGTTTTCACAGCCCTCTAATTGCTATAGCTTTGTGCCAGACTAGAATGCCTAAATGAAAAAATGTGCGTCTAGCGTGGCACGATGTTTTACAAGCACGTTAGTATAGTGAGATTGACAGTTTAATGGTCACCCAATTTTTGTGATCTTCTGTCATACTAAGCATAGCTAAGTAAATAAATATATTTGTCTTCAAAAATACATTTGCTATGATGAAAATTGAATTTGTAATAGAAAATGTTTCATTTGTGGCGTGCTACAAATGAAAAAATTTCTTGGGTAGTGAGTGGAAGGAAAAAATGGTAAGAAATCAGTCTGGGAACTTATCTGAAAGGGAAATTTAATTTCACCTTAGAATACAACTTTCACCAAAAATAAGCGGGAGACTGACATCTCCATTAGAAGAGATCACGTAATCTTCTAAAGATTGCTGTCATTCGACTGCCGTTTCGTTCAAGACAGGATCTTGATGTAATGCCGAACACTATTTCGCCAGCCAATATTGATTATTTTTTATGATTTTACTATGAAACTTCAAATTTGTTTCCAATTTTGACTTGTACTGTAAACTCCAATTAAAAATACCCTTTTTAAGATAAATACTATTTTTGTATTTGAGATTAGGAAAAATGGGATCAATAGAACACATTAATTCTTTCGGGTCATTTTTTTGTCACTGTTGCCATCACGGTGTCGCAAGCTGTATATATTTCAACATTTTCTGAAGTGTTTATTTCTTTCATTTAAATGTCTTTGTTTAATTTAACGATATAGCACTACATCTTAGGTTATCAGAAGTCGAATATAACTTTTATAGAACAAAAAAATCATTAGGAATTAATAAATAAGTGGACATATGACCGGTTAGAACGAGTTTGCATCGTGTTTGATTTTCAGTGGTTTTTATTCTTTGCAGGGATTCGGTCGACGTAACCAAAGACACGCTAATTTCGAATTAGGTAACATTCTAGAATTTTCTAAAGGGAATCGCATCCTGGGTAAGACGATAAACTACATCCGCCTCCTGGGTAAAACGGTAAACTACATCCAACAGTAAGACCTCTTATCAGGAGGTTTGAGGAGCGTGGAACCACCACTTGATTGCTGGTGTTCGCAGGTCCACTCTGACCTGGGGTGGTAGCACCTGTTAGGGTCCCAGCTATGGGCAAATAGTAAATCCTCAAACTGGGGTCAAAACACTATAAAAGTGTAAAAATACGTTTTAATAACAGCAATACATTTTTGTGAAAATTATTACCAACAATGAATTTTTGAAGGAAGAAATTATTACCAGCAATAAATTTTTGAAAAAAAGAATATTACCAGTAATATATTTTTGAACAAAGCTATTACCAGCAATAAAAATCTTGTCGGTATTAAATAACCCATTGAGGTTGATATACCGTAAAACAAACCAAACCAATCTAAAGGAAATCTTTGTTTCATCCTTGCCGATCGAGTGTTATCTTTCCTGTATTCACTTTGAAAATCCAATCAGCGAGCCAAGTTCAAGATCACTCCTAGTTTATTAAGTTTACTTTTACACTAATACTCTTGGGAAAGATATTAATCCATTTATTTCTCTCTCCCCATCTATGGGTTAAATAGAAGGATAGATTGAGCTCTCTAGCATTGGATGGCAATTGCTCGACGAGAATAACGCCAAGGAATTCACAGCCATGGAGAAAGCCACTAAATTTCTACCTACATTTCGTGGGAAGTTATAGTAATTCATAGAAAAAAAACTGAGGAGAGTTTTGATTGCTCAACAAGAATAACTCCAAGGAATTCACAGCCATGGAGAAGGCCACTAGCAACCGCTACATAAATTTCATGGGAAGTCATAGTACTTCATAGAAAAAGAAATCTGAGGAGTTTTCATTGCCTATGTTCCGAAAGGATATGCCATTTTTTTTAATGAGACGGCAAAAAGCTTGTTTATTCTCTTTGTGGTTTCAGTAGAGGTTAAATGTGAAAAGGTTCTTCATAGAAACTGAAACTTTTAATGTATTGCACAGTTTGGAAATAAGTGATTGTATTTAATACTGATAAATATAAAAACTCTAATGTCATTCTCCCGAGTCAGGGTACCAATGATGCCAGGGAGGAATACGCTGATAATTGGTTGGCAAGTGAATGATCTTGAACAAAACAAAATCAATCATCTACCAAGTGTCTCAACAAAAAGATAAAATATTCTAAAACAGAAGCTATTTTCTCGAATTGGAATGAAAGCAGTGAAGGCGCATACCTTCAATCACTCATAAAAATTCAATATTCGGAATTAGTAAATACCAAATTCTTCAAATACATGGGTGTATGGATCAGTTTTAAAAAATTAGTTTTGGAAATAAAGAAATTGAACATGGACTTGTCAAAAACCGAAAGATGCTTCAAGAATCAACACATTAATGTAAGAACATAAATCATATTCTTAAAATGACCCGTCAGATCGAGACTTTAATATGGATGCCATTCATTGCACCAAAACTTTTCAGGTATATCTAAACTGTCTGCTGAACCGACCGCTTTTTCAAATAGGGCTTCCAGTAAGTTAAGCATGTAGATATTAACGAGGGATATACTTCTTCGAACCGTGTGGGCTGGCGCTACAGAATGACAACCAAACAACTGTACTAAATAATAGAAACCGCATCAATTGAGGACTTCCAACAGCGGCAACAACTAAAATGGATATCACATGGAAACTGAAGATAGAATAATAACAATACAGTGACATTCCATACTACTTCAAAAAAATTAGGCAGTAAACCAGCATCAGTACTGAAAAGAGCGACAATAGTGAATTTGAGAAATCTATTTTCCTGAAAAAATTGTTTTAATAGAAAGATTTTATAAATTTCAACCGACAGTATCATTGGCTTCTCACTCAAGGGATGCTGGATGTTTCCTTATAAAGAAATGACTAATATTATCATTACTATAAATCAACGCTAGTGTCAAATACAACATAAAAAAATTCGTTTCCGGAAATTATGTGAAAGATTCATTAGACTTAACTTTTTTTTTCTGACAAGTATGTTGATGTTTAGTAAGTGTACTAATGCGTTAGAGCAATGAGTTTGTGCTAAAGTTAAACTTGTCTACGTGAAATTGAAAGGAAAAAAGGACTTATGTGCAGTTAGTAAAAAAAAAGAGAAGCTAGAATCTAAACTGCAGTAACGAATAAATTTCATACTGTGATTTAAATGAAGTCTGCTTTTGACTGATTCGTTGGTGTAATGACTTTACGTGAGCTCGTGATAAGGTTCACGCTGAGGTCAGTGTGGCGCAGATGAAGTTAATGAGTGTTCACACGTAGGTCAGCGTCATGGATTTAGAACAGTTGCGGGTTAAGGAAACTCTGATGTAAGGAAATGTCAGAATCAGTTTGTGGTGAAGAAAAATGATTTTGATTTGCACATGAAACTTATTGCTACATTGAGTTTCGACACTTTTTAAAACAATAAAATGTGTTGCAAAATATTCCAGAGGCAACGAGAAAAGAAATAGAAAGTCCGATTGGCCATAGAGACGATGCCCTTGGATACACTAAAATTGTTTCCAATGTTTCTAACTGAATTTCGACGATAAGCAATTATCATTATTTACATTCGGATAAATGTATATATCACTGAGAAGATGTCCAGAAAGAATTTTAGCACGTCACAGTGAACTAAACTTTCCTAGATAATTGATTCAATATAAATGTTCCACAACATGTCAGGTGAAAACGTAAGTCCAAGAAAACGAAATGAGTTACTTTTCTTGAGGTTAGCATTAGCCATGCTGAGACAAAGAAAAAAGTGTTCTCTTAGAAAATATAATGACGTTAGGTAACTTTAGTCTTTCGAACGATAGAAATATAATATATATATATACAGTGTAACCCGGATATAAGAGAAACCCGGATATAAGAGATATTTTATCTGGTCCCAAATTAGAGCCTGTGTTAATAAAACAAAATAGACCAAACCCGGATATAAGAGAAACCCGGATATAAGAGCCTTTTTCTCCGGTCCCGACAATTCTCTTATATCCGGGTTACACTGTATATATATTATATTTTAAGTGGTTCATCGAGTCTGAAACCTCTACAGAATGCAGAAAGCACTGGACGGCCGTTTCATCCTATATTTGGGACTCATCAGCAGTGCGCATCCACTACCGAGAATTGAAACCCTGATAGTTAGGTTGTGAATCAAACACCATACCAACTGTTCCAACGGGCCTCGGTGACGAAAGGGTAGCAAATTAGACTCAATATACCGCCGCTCACTCACATATTCCTTGGTGGAACTCTACTGAGATTCACTTTAACCATAGGACGGTGTCTCCCGGAGCCACGACTACTATCACCAAGCCGCTCACTCCAGAGCATTAGAAGCCGGTTCAAGCAATGATATACATTTGAAATTATTAGGAGAAATTGATAATTATTAGTGGATGCGCACTGCTGATGAGTCCCAAATATAGGACGAAACGGCCGTCCAGTGCTTTCTGCATTCTGTAGAGGTTTCAGACTCGATGAATCACTTAAAATATAATTATCAATTTCTCCTAATAATTTCAAATATATATATATATATATTTCACTTCTTAAGACACCAGCAGTATTGAAACAAAATTGCAATTATTCAAATTTATAACATGTTATAAAATAATACACACACACACACACACACACACAATATATATATATATATATATATATATATATATATTGTGTGTGTGTGTGTGTGTGCAAATATATTAAAAAATAGGAAAGAACCGTTAGATAGATAATCCGAAATTCTTTAGTAATTTTTTTTATTTTTAAAAAACATGCTCGATACACAAGTAGAGCCTATATTATAATTATTTTTTTTAAAAATATGATTCTATCGCTGCCATAGAAAAAAATATTTATGTATACAAATAGAAATTTAACGCCGAAACACAAGTGCCAAATACTTTCTATCGTTGAAAAAGATCTGACGATAAGCGTTTGAAAAAAGGAACCGCGACCCTACCTTGACTTAACCTCTTTTTTAAAGTAACTAATATGTTGATACAATAGTTGTCAGTGAAAATGAATACCCTACCGCCCCTTATTAAAATGATTGGTTGTCTCGATATCCATAGAAACAAATATTACGAATGTATATGCTTATAAAGCTCCGTAAATTTCAAAATTCGTTATTCCAAAATTCGCCTGTGGATGAAACAGAACTAAGTACATTAATTTCATTTCTATAATTGAATTTGAAGTTTTTATCTTCTGGTTTTGAAACATGGCAATTCCAATGTAGCGATGGAAAATAATATATATATTTATAATCTGTGAGTGTGTGTATATAATATATATATTTATATTGTCATATATGGTCTGGTGCACCTGCTATATATTTAGATATTGTCAATAAAATCCAAAGAATAATCAGTAATATTAATGGTCGTGTCCTGGCGTCTCGGGGTCAGTCGCTTTCCCAACGCTGTAATGTATCTTCCCTGTGCATTTTCTATAGATATTTTATGGTAATGTTTCGAATGAACTCTTCGCTATCGTATCTAGACTTTATGAATTTAAGCGCATTACGAGTTTAGCAAAAAGGTCAAAATTTACAGTTGAATTGGCTAGATGTAGCTTCAAATTCTATGCTAACAGTTTCTTTTCTCAGACTTCCCACTTGTAGAAATCTCTTCCGGCTCCATGCTTTCCTATCAAATTTGATCTTCAAAAGTTTAAATGCAATTTCAATTGTTACCTGCCGTCTTCCTGATTACACTTCTATTGTTCTCGCTCCTTAATAATGTTTTTTCCTTTTTTCTTATTCTTTCACACTCATTAGCTCTGTGTGTCATTACGACTTTCCCTGCAGTGAAATGAGTAAAATATATCATCCATCAAGAAGAAATTTAAACAAATTTTGCGTATTCAACCGATAATGTCTGCGTAAATGATTTACTGTAATGTTTGAATAAGTCGTTTATATCCGCATAAAAAACGGCGATCTTTTTGTACTGTTCTAATTAGAAAGATACGGTAGAACTTTTTTGAGAAAATAGGGCTTGGAGAATTTGGCAATACTCACAGGATATACTGAAGATATAGCACCAAATATAACTAATGAATCTTAATCCCAATAAATATCTTATTCCAAAATTGGGAAAATACAACAAAACATTAAACGGATTGATAATGCCAGTCCTTTTTATAAGACCTGCTTGGATTAATACTTGCTGCGAATATATATATATATATATATATATATATATATATATAGCAGGTGGAGGCTTGGTGGAGTAATGTATAGCGGCTGGGACTGAGGAATCGGAGAGCCGAATAAGAATTCCACTCGAATCCATTACATTCACTTACGTGCTAATAACTTTTGGAAACGTATGAATCCTCTTCTTCTCCCTCCAGCTGTGGGTAAATAGCAGGACAGACCGGGTTCTATAGCCTTGGATGGCAACCTGTCTAGGAGAAGGATAACTCTGAATTCAAAACCTGCGGAGGGCCGTTCGGGGACCCTGTGGTACGTAGTGCACCAAGTATTCGGCCCTTCAAAAAGTGTGAATGGTTCTGCACAAAACCTTCACCACTATAATCAAATTTCATATGCTGGTGTCGGACAGTCATTTTCCTAGGAACTGATCCGCTTGACACTCAATCGCCGAATTCGACGGGGAGGGTCGAGTATATATATATATATATATATATATATATATATATGTGTGTGTGTATACGCGCGTGTGTCTGAGCTTGTTTTACTGTGCGTATTTATAAAGTAGGCCAAAGGTACGCTTACACCTAGTAGGTACTTTACATTTATTAAAAAAACATTTTATTACATTTATATTTATTATAATTATATTTGTTCAAAACTGTTTATGTATATTTTTTTACCATTTTACTTACAGTTTTTAAGTACATTTTAATCTCTTAAGTGCTCAAAATGTCCTCCTTCAACACTGCAACATTCCTCGAAACTCTCAAGAACACCTTGTCACACAGCAAGACACAAATCACGTCCTGCATCAATTTCAATAAATACTTCTGAGGTGTACCCTTTTAATCCGACCACTGCTCGGGATTTCTCTCATAAACCTTATTCTTTAATACACCCACCAAAGAAATCCATTGGTCTTAAGTCAGGTGTACTTGGTTGCCATTCGATGTCCCTTCTTCTAAACCAACGCTGTGGAAAGGTTTGGTTAAGGTAGTCCCTTAATGCCAAAGCATAATGGAGAGGTGTTCCATCTTGCTGCAAGAGCAGTTTATGATTTGTATAAATTAGATCTAAAACGTGAAACAAATAGTTAAACAACTGTCAGCATAATTTTTGGCTCACCCTGGTGCATCTACAGGGCGCGATAGATAAATTGTCGTCTAAATTACGCAACAACGAAAATAATACAGACATCTCATTTTAACAGATATATTTACCAAAATTACACAAATATATATTCAAATACTAAACAGTAAAGTTATTTAAAAAAACGCCAATGGCTTCAACCAGGGACTTCAGGCGACTTCGGAATTTTCTGCATCTCTTGTGGGTGGTCTCCTTGTTTAAACCAGTGAATGATGCTATAATCTTTGCCTTCAGTTCATATTTGGTGTTATAAAGAGTTTTGTTGGTCTCTCGCTGAACTGCGCCCTACACATAATAAACAAAGGGGCTTCACACTTGGGTGTTACATTGACAGATGTAAGGGGTAATTGGATCGCAGAAATTGCCTGACAGCCATGACTGGCTTCTTTGCGAGACACTTGACCCAACTCAGCACTACATCCTCAAAGCACTTCATGTAGGCCTTCGTGTTGAGTCTGAGGACCTGTGGGATGATAAATGGAGGCATAATGTTGTTATCACTACTGGTCACTCCAAACACCTTCGTAATCACCATTAGACTCATCCAAATCTTTTCGAATCATCTGGACTGTCGTCAGTATTGGAGCTTCCGGCGCAAATGCCAATCAGTACAGCATGCTGTTTCCAAATTCTTGGTGGATTAAATTGTGCCATGACTCTTTTTTTCATACAGACGGGGCCGAACTGACTCTATTATACTGTGCAATCGACAAAATAAAAAAACAACGCGCATGCGCGGAATTAAAAATATAAAATGGCGATAATTTACCCATCTCACCATATACACACACACACACACACACACACACACACATATATATATATATATATATATATATATATATTTATTTATTTTTAATCAGACAGCTTTATTAATTCAAACCTTATTATGGTAGAGACTTAGATTTAGACAGTGTTTAATAAATGCATAAAAATTGGGCATCTATTTCAAATAAGAAAATGTCCATTATAATACTGTTTGAATTTATATATATATATATATATATATATATATATATATATATATATTAGTTAACATTTGGTAGATTCTATGTTCAAAGATGGTCCGAAAATCTCAATGACGAGAGAACCTGATAGTCAGTATGCATTGTTTGTCCCTATTCTCTCTACTACTCTGTCTCGTGATATATATATATATATATATATATATATATATATATATATATATATATATATATATATTTGTGTGTGTGTGTGTAGCTTGTCCTTTGCTTTTTTTTACAATTCACTGCGCCCATTTTATAATGCGTGTTTTGTCCGGATCTCATACTGAATACTTTCCATGTCTTATGAAACTCGTTCACCGCACAACAGGAAATGCATCTTTTATCCATCTGCACGCATGAACGAACAGATATCAAGGATAGAGTAGAATCTTAATCCGATTACGCTGGATTATTGAGCCACTAAATTTAATGTCGATTAATTCCTCAATAATTCTTTTACTATCTCTGATCTTCCCTAGAGACTGAAAGAGATACTGATGCATTAGTCTCTTACGGCTGAGAAAATAGTGTAAATCTACTTTCTTAATGCTTTCGAGACAAATGCATCTCACTTTCCACTGAATATTGTCTTGCAAAGTCGAGCACTCAACTGGGTACCTTTTCATCTTGATGGTATCTCAAAACAGGTTCATAATGGAATATGAAACAAATGTATAAATCTTCCGAACTTGGAAAAAAACAAAGACTCTTCGACTTACATCGAGGAAAAATTGACATTATTATCAATTTCGACTGTTCTTTTGTTTCTTTGATCTTATTTTTGTTCATTTTTAATCCCAATTCTTGGGTCGATTTTACATTTACATTCCGTCGGATTTTATTATATAGCTTTCTCTATAATATAGGTATGAACCATTAAAATAGTTGTCTATATTTCTGAGATGAGGTATAGTAACTACATACATTATTCGGAATGTTGTCCTCATCTTTATTGTCATTTGCAAACACCTTTTCCGGTTAAGACCTGCCATGTCGGAGAACATTATTAAGGACTGTGAGTACACAGCTGTGGCAAGAAATATAAAGGGAAAACGAGCCGCTCCCTTAAGATAAGATTGCAGGAACATCATAAAGCCGTAACACCAGAGGAAATAGAAAAAATTGGGTTGGCTGACCATATATGGAGGGAAAAGGGAGATCACACCCACCTCGTGGAATAAGGTTGAAATAATAGACAGAACATCACTGGAAAGTAAGAAACCTTAAGGAATCAACGCATATGCTAAGCCACAAAAATCTCCTAAGTCGGTCAAGCATAGACATTGATAAAATATGGGAACCAGTAATCCAGAGTGCTGGACAAAAGCAACAATAAGAACAATAAATTTTAATAGGATCTCTGGTAAAATGGTTACTAATGGTTGTAAGTCCACAAAATTCATATACTAATGTCCCTAAGAAGACATGGCCCTGTGGATAAAAGCAATCCAGTGACTTGAACCAAAGAGTTGTGAGTTCAATACCAAACCACAAAAAGAATAAAAAACTTGCAGAGGGAAATAACTGAAAGTGTGATATCCAGAGAAGGCATGGTTCGAAATTCTGTTCAAAATGCCTTTGGTTCGAAATTCCAACGTATATCACCTAAAGAAGGCTGGAGCGTACAACGGCCGAAACGTCTTGAAGATGACAATAAAGATGAGAACAACAATCCAAAAAATGTAAATAGAGTAAATAATTAAAATAGTTATTAAGCAACAGATGTAGGTAAAACTGTCAAGGCCCACATCCTGAAAACAGCAATCTGACAATATAATCTGAGGAAAATTTACGGGTAACGCCTTTTGGGCCCGATCGAGAAGCTTTCGGCATCGCCTAAATTTCCGGTAGGTAGTTTAGTCTAGCAGGTAATTCTCAAAAAGTAGCCACTTGACTCCCACGTGTGCAATTTCAAACCTAAGTGTACGGATTTTAACCAATAAAAGATATAGGCATTAAATTAAATGGACGTTTATATAATCCGTTGAAATAAGGATTTTTATTCATTTCATTGTAATTAATAAAACAATTTGGTTTAAGAAAGTGTTTTTGTTTGTGTTTTTAGTTATTACTACAAGACTATAGTAATATATTAGAGTAGTTACTGAAAAAAAATTCTGATAAAATTAGTAGATGATATTTTGAAATGGAAGATGACTTGAGTAAAAAACTTGAAAGAACACTTCCAAATTACCTGTTTCAAAAATCATTTGAGACTCAATTCAGCACCTAAAGATTGCATTGTGCATATGTTGTGACCAAGTAAATGGTTAAAGAAATAAAAAATAGTGTTACAGATATATTATATATCAAACAGTAAGTACAACCGAAGAGTATTACACGACTAGTGAGTGTGTATCGGTTGACCCAGCGTTCAAGCTATTCGACTGTTACATTTAACAGCCCTCCACGAGGGATGTATGTGGCACAAGGCCGAGTTTACCGTGGGTTCTCCGAGCCCTTAGAAACGGTAATAAACTGGTTCAGGGCCTGTCTACCTCCCCGGAAGAAACTTTGTCCTTCTGCAAAGCCTCGTCCAGGTTCCTCTCTGCTCAAGGCAGAGAGTTTGACAGCAACGAACAATCTAGTCGACTGTTCTCCCAAAGCCTTCTCTCCTACTAATCTTATAGTAGACGGAAGAGTCTAACATAGACTCTTTAGAAGGCGGACACCACAACAGCATGAAACTCAGAGTTGTGCTTGTGGTTTCCTCAAACACAAGCACATTTTCCTCAAGCACGGTTTAATTGCGGAATATATATATATATATATATATATATATATATATATATAGCTGGCCATTCGTATTCGAGAATATCCTTATTGCAGACGCTAGCTCAGGCATATTTGTTCAGAGCACACCTGTGGTTTAAACTGCGACTATACAGTTACAGTTTCTTGGAAAGAGCGTGTTGTCTAGTGTGATCAACAATCTGAAAAAGGCCACCGTCTACTCAATTCCACTCACGTGGACTTCCCACGCTGGGATCGCCCTTTCTAGACTGATAACATCAGGACGTCTCCTTCATGACAAATCGACCATGGTGAGATTCGAACCCGGGTCTGATGGCCAGAAAGCGGAGGATCTAACCACTTGGCTATATATATATATATATATATTACAATACAATTTTCTACGGGTGTCTGGTGTATTTTGTAATGTTGCATTTCGCTTTGAAAGGGGTGTGCTTTCTCTAATAGCACTCATAGCTGATTTTTGTGATCTTGTAAATTTATTCCTCTGAGCCACGCTTTCAACCTATGACCTTTCAGGGAACTAGGTGAATCTCAATAGCATTATCATTCTGTTTTCATGTGTTATTTTTTAGTCCCTCCAGCATACCTGTGATACCTATTCTTGATCACCTAATCGAATGTTTTAAGCATTATACCAGAATATGTGCTGATTCATTCAATATTCTTAATACCCAGTGCTGTACTTTGTCTATTCTTTTCAAATTTACCAAATACAAAGAAGGTCAGAGGTTGTTGCAGCCAAAAAGTTGTGATAAAAACAATAAAGAAAGGGAAATTAGTCTAAATAAAAAAAAAACACGAAGATTTCATCTCATCTAAAATTTCAAACAGCTCACATCACCCCACAAGAGGCACCGAAGGAGAGTGGAATTTTTTGTATAAATTGTTTACAAGTCCTGACCCACTATAAATGAAGTGATAAAGGTCATCATTGATGATCGAAAACACCAAGAGGCAAAGATTTAAATTCTAAATGTTTAACACATTTACTGCCAACCTAGTGATAGCAGTTTTTAATTTGACGCCGACTACGGGTTATCTTCTGCCAACCAGGAGTTTATTCGCAGTGATACTTTTCATGTGAAAATAATGTTAAGACTTCCGCTGGAGCTATAAATTCAACTCATAAGAATTTGTGTCTCAATATAGTTGGTGTTTAAAGTCAGATTTTGTTATTCACCTCTGGCAGTCAACTTGTTATTTAATCGTGATTATCATAGAAGTCAAAGCGTTATGTATAATTACATACAGTGCACTTACCTGGCACAGGAATTAACTTTTTTACAGTAAATGAAGTAACATTTCTCCCTATTTTACATGAGAGAACTTGCTCAGCTCCGGGGATCCCATGTTGTGGCAGTACCTTCCTCATTGCAGTAAGAGAGAAAGGGTCAGTGTAATATCGATGCCAGCGTGATAGTGGTTTTGGGAACTGGGCCAAAAATTGTCCCTGGTCCATATGCGTACGTATGTGTATGGCGCTTCGCACGTTAAAACGATTTCGTGTCATTTCTTGCCTTAGTGGGGAGACCGGTTAATATATACATACACTACACTTCTGGATTTGTCTGCTACGCTGCGCTATTTAGTAGAGGTAAATGCATTAAACGACTCAGAATAAATATAAAAACATATATGAGAGTGTAGGAAGTGTCATACACTAAGAACTGTGCAAATGACTTTCCCTCAATAAGTGTAGACAAATGATAGCACTTCACCCCGCTGAAAATACCAAAACTGATAATTATAAGCAGTGAAAAGAGGTTTTGTCATATAGTGGATGTGGCTGTGCTTCAGAATGGAAATGAAGGCAAGCAATAAAATAGTGGGAAATGTCAGTGTCTCGCATAATGGGAAAGTTTGAAAGTGTTGTGCCGATAATAATTGGAGCACTTGAAATAACATCAATAATATATTTTTAAACTTAAGAATCTAAAAAGCGTTAAGACAGCTCCCAAACATGTTAGTTGTATGATTTTCAAAGTAAGAAAGATGCTTGAATGCTGAGGAGACATAATTTGGCCACTCTACATGGGCTACTGGTACAGGATATCCGAGTACTTTCCGCGGCTTGCTCGAATAAAACTGGTTATTCCATAAGGCTTTTCTGGTGAGGGGATTGACTAGCCATCCAGAAACATTACAACCAAAACCTGTAAACGGGCGGATGAACCTTCTTGCGGCCCTATAGCAGACTCTATGGTATACCGGGCTCTATAGCGATGTATGCAGCCAGTACGCTGATGACGTGTCATCACTGGGCGGCGCGTAGTGTTTCTTAGATTTAATCCAAAGGCCTGGGCGGAGGTTTCTGCCGAGGGAATCAACGACCATATATCCATGATCAAATTGGAGGAGATCGTTTGTGGGTTGATCTTGGAAAGAAATGGGCTCTGACAGTTCTACTTTTCCGAGACACGTTAAGTATAAATAAATACCTCTCCGGCTTTCAAGTTATATATGTAGAGGCGACAGTTGGGCTGATCACTCGATCATGAAACTGATGATTATCATTATAATGATATAGATGCAATTTAAAGTGATATTTTGTGTGTTCATGCAAATCATTTCATCGTGAAGTATCATATTTTCGAAGCCAGTGGTAGCAACTGGACCTTCGGGTTGGTTAAGTAATTAAATTAAATTAAATTATTTAACCGGATTATGTTTCCACTTGAACATTAAAAAATTACACGTACACTAGCCACAAGATTCTAAAAGGAAAGAATAATAGGATTTTTTTTAAATTTTGGCTCCAAAGAGCATCTTTTATGAACGAGAGATTTTAGAAAACACCTGCCTTGTTGACTAATATCCCAAGAAATTAATTATATTGCTGTCGTTACTATTAAAAAGAAAAATATATAGACGGTGCAAAAAGAACCACAATTCTCATGAACTATCCACGAATTTTTTTTTTCAGTTTGCATCATGCATAAACGAGGGATTTTAGAAAACACCTGCCTTGTTAGCTAACATTACTATCAATTAAATATATAGCTGTTGTTACTGCTAAAACCGAAAATATATAAACAGGATTTTAACAATATTTTTCTCAAGGATTGCTACTTTGTAGAACAGACCTTGCGAGGATGCTTTCCTGAAGATTACAACTTTCTTTTCATGTAAATAGTCAATCGCTATTTATCCTCCTTATTTTTTTAATTATCACCCCATAAAGCCACTAAGACACAAGGGGTTACAGGGTGTGGAATAATTAGGAACTGAAATATTAATAATGAACGGGAAGGGGATAGAGTAATCAGGAGGATAGTAGATGGCGACTGACATTGCATTTAAATTTTTACGGATTAAAGTTGGCTGAAATAGGCTTATAATCTCCTCTTCCTAACTCTTTATTCATATTACGCAAAGCCATTTTAATAATTTACTTTGAATAACTCTCGGGTTTTGTACTGGGTGAACTCATGGAATAATATAACATATTCCTACCGCCTCTTCTTTCATTCATATCACATACTTCATTCATCATAGACATTCTAACAGTACCTCTTTTCCCTGAGTGAGTCTGGGGCCTTGTATTAGTTGAACTTTAGTAGATAAAATTTAGTCGAGGAAATTGTCACACGGTGAAATTCTCTGTTCAGAATACCAGCTTAAAGAAAAAAGGGATGAATTATCAAAACCAAGGCTTATAGAAATTAGCAAAGTAATCGTATTCCTACATTTGGATACCCAATAAAAAGAGAACTTAATATATAGTCTAAGTCGGGGTTCATTCGCTCTCAGCTCTTTCGTGTTTACAGAACTCATGGATTCGACCTTCAACGAATCAGCTCGCAGAGAGCTCCTGTTGCCGTTCAGTGGGAAGTATTTGCCGTCTCTTGGAATGGAGAGAAAAACAACAAAAACAAGAAATTTGGTTCACATTCCCCCGTGGAGAAAGATATAAAGAATTCGAAGCTATCTGTCTCGCAACAGATAGTTTTTTTTTTGTTTTTTTGTTTTTGTTTTTGTTTTTTTGTTTTTGTTTTGTTTTTTTTGTTTTGTTTTTTTTTTTGTTGTTTTTTTTTTTGTTTTGTTTTTTCAAAGGTAAGAAAATAGATTTTTTATAGAAAAATAAGAAAAGAAAAATGTCATTGTAAGAAATAAAAAAAAATATTAGGAGAAACAGGACTAAATCACTTAAAATGAGAATCGAGAGAAAAATGAGAAATTGAAAACAGGAAAATACAGGAAAATATACAGAGTAACTGAGAACTATAAAAAGAGACGAATGATAACTGCATCAACAAAATCTGCGTAAGACAAAGAAAGCAGTATCATAAAACAACATAACAGTTAGTATTTGAAACATAGGTAAAAACCAAAGTTTCAAATACTACCTGTTATGTTGTTTTATGATTGATTCATTTCTTTTCTTTGGCTTGTCAACCCATTGTAGGTTAGTTAAAGCCAGATGCTAGTTTAAGTTGTAAGAACTTTTGTGGAGATAATAATGATTTAGTGATACAAGCTGGTGGGAGAGAAAAGAGGTGGATTCATTCCTTTCCGAAGAGTATGTGCGCGTAAGCAAATATAGCGAACCCAACTGGAATTGGATCTCGACTCTTCAATTAAAATTCCCGAGCCATTATCCATTACACTGTTGCATGCACCCCGATGTTTGTCAACGGCGCCTATTGGTGAATAAAGTTGCACTCTTCTCTCGCGACCGGTGATCGCTATTTGTTTTGAGTGCAGAGGTAAAAGAACTTCAACACAGGGAGTTTTAACTTAACTATTTTATTAACGTTCATGTCGATTTGTTCTATCTATCCAGTGGTGGTCGTTCCCCCTCCACTGGGGAGCCATTCCAGATACGAAATTCAAACATTTACATTGCTTGACGGTTAAGAAACAACTCCCTGAAAACCCTTTCTCTATAACTATAGACTTCCTTGTTTTGTCTTCCATCTGCCCTCGAAGGTCAACCTCTGGAATCCGAGCAGAGATACACTTCGTTTAAAAAATAATAGTCTGCTAAACTATTATTTAACAACACCATCTGCACATCCAAGCTTACACAACCTGCTATTCCCAAGCGGTCACCCATCTAGGTACTGATCAGGCTTGACGTTGCTTAACGTACAGGAAACTGTGTTTCAACCTGGTATGGCCGTAAGCCATTTTATTTTGTTTAAGGTACGTAAAAACAATACTGCTGTCCTGCTGCACTCATTTCGTACATTAACTGAAAAAATTATTTATGTTGTTATTTTGTGCCAGTATGTGATTTTTTTTCATCGCAGTTTTCATAGCAAATACCCGTCACCTTCCCACAGTTATGATAAATAGTAGGGCTTGGACCCGGAAAAATTAATTATTCTAAAAAAATTGTTAATAAAATATTCAATCACAATAAATAATTATTCTTACAATCAAAAACATATTTTGGCTTTAAATAACCTACAAAGGGTTGCTAAGCCGTATAAACCAAATCAACAAACAAAATCTTCCAGTTTATGATTATTACTTCCTTTCATCGACTTCATAGTCTAATACTGCCCGTTAGCCTTTCACAGGTCAATCAACATGAACTTATAAGGACAGCTTGAGACTTTGTGATCGTTTACAAGATAACATAGTAAGTGCAGCCATACCCACTGAATTCATCGTATCTAAATTTCTCTATAAGAAAGTACAATATACTTGCTTTTCAAAGAGGATGTTTTCTCACTATAAAAATGAATCTTTGTTAAAGAATATCTTTTGTACAAACACCAATTCTTTTAGGGACGTTTATCATAATTATTACATTTTTTCTATATAACTTTTAACATATGAAATCAAAATATTTCTGCATTCAGAACTGTCTTCTTTTCTATTTTTTTTTCAAATCCATCATCGAAATTGCCTCACCAGAAAGCTTTACACTATCAAGCAGGAAATAGAAACTAACATTAAAAGTAACAATGTTACTCGTAATTGTTAATGCAGATGGTTATCAGTTGTGTATCCAAACTCAGTGACACGTATTAGAAATCTTTATAAAATATCTCTTTATGACGTAGGCAATAACGGCTCTCCACAGATTCCTTCCCTTTATTATCCGTAAATTGCCGTGAAATCGCGGGAGATATAATGAAGTGATGTCACACTGTCCTTTCTCCAGTTTGGGTTGAATTATCGATTTGTCTTTTCAACGGCATATCTTTAACTCTTTATCGGTTATTTAATGCCGGAATTTAATTTTATTGGGAGCTTAGAAGTAATAAAAATATGGTATGTTATTCTGCTTTCACAACTGAATACATGGTAGATGATACTCACCTTTTTGTGCATATAAATATTTGTGTGAACATAATTATTAGAGGCGTTGATGTGTATGTTTTATGTTGTTGTTTTGTTGAACTTATATTTTGGAATAAATTTGATTTAAGAAACTCTAGGATTGTATATTGTTTAATGTCATGAAAGTTCTTTTATGTTGATTGTTCGGCAGTATTTTAAACGGATTTAGGTGAAGTCGCAACAATTTGTTAGAATGTGTGTATTGTTGATTATTTTACTATAAATATGTATTGTTGGTAATTTCTTATATAAAAATATATTACTGGTATTTTTACTATAAAAATGTATTTTTATGCTTTCATATTGTTTTATTTTTGTTTGGGGGGGCTCACTCTTTACTAGATGGGACCCTAACAGGTGTTACCATCCGAGTTCAGGGTGGGCCTAGGGACGACAGAAATTAAGAGGTGGTTCAACACTCCTCAAAACCTTCAATATCCCGTTCAGAGGCCTTGCCGCCGCATGTAGACCCAGTTTGGAAATCAAAGGTTTCATTTTCTTAAAATCGTTACAATCCAAGACCAAAGAGCACATTCTACTCTAAATTTAGCCAATATCTGGGAGGAGAAAGATGCGTATTCCTGTATTTTTTTATCAAGGTAGTTTGCGCGAAAGCGAATGCAACAGACTAACTCGGAATTTTAACTTGATTCGACGATTCCTATTTTCGCGCTGTTATTTGTAGTCAGAGAATTAGTTCTTAACATAAATTATGCGCCCACAACAATGTAAAAAATACAAAGAAGACACTAAATGTTCATTTTAACTATTCTTAAACATTTTTTTCAAATGGGATGAAAGTAACGAATAAATACCTGCTTGATGGAAACCTTAAAGTTTCTTTGAAGCGAAGACGATATCTTTACAAATAATGACCAACTACTCATTTTACGATCACATCTGTCTACTAGGACGGGTAGTGAATCACTTTTGCAGACAAGTGATTTTTTTGTGTTTATTTTTGTTTTACTAATGTTCACTCATTTCAAGAACCAAGAGCCACTCGCTGTAGATTGTTACCGTGTGGTGTTGTATTAGCGCGAGAAAGGCCAAGAAGTGAAGTTTTTTGTGGGGGGGGGTGTCTATGCAAGAAAGATAACGGCTAACCTGAGATTTAAAGAGATCAAGATTTAATTAATGAATAACATTTCAGAGTTCAGTCGGAGACGTTAGAAGTATAGTGTGGAAGCAGATTTTAGAAGGAACATCCTATCCTAAACAGGAAACACTAATAAAGGAATTAATAATGATCTTACTAATTAACTCATAGCTGGTGAATTCATGCCTTTCCCAAGCGTACTTGCGTGTTTGTAAATATAACGAACCCAACTGGAATTGGAAATCGACTCTCCGATTAACAATTCCGAGCCATTATCCATTGCCGACACATCAAGGCTTACAGTACCTGATATTTCCAACGGTCTCCCATCTAGGTACTGACCAGGCACAACGTTGCTTAACTTCGGAGGTTGTATGTTAACTGACGTTTCAACGTGATATAGCCATAAGCCAGTGGTACTAATAGCAGTAGAAATAATAATAACTGCAAAAATAAGAACGATGGAAGCAAAAAACAATTGGGAGTAATGTAAGATGCATATAAAATGGCGACTGAAGTGTCCATAGCGTCAACAATAAGATCGATACAAACAGACGTATTTCAGACGCTTGAGAGAAAAAATATATAAAGCTCAAATCAACCCAACGGTAGTTAAACGACTGTCATTTTTGCTAACTTTAAATCAAACGCTGAGTTTTCTTTTTTCATATTTTAATTGTGTTATTCTTCTTTTTTTATATTGAATCGGCCAGGAGAGTTTTTGTCGATATTTATAATGTCTGTTTTCCAACTTTTCTACTTTCCATATAATGTTATCGATGTTATTGGTTGAAGTTTTATTTTTTATTTTGGAAACACGATTCAAAGAAAACATCTCTTTTTGGCTATACTTTGTCTTACTTTTAAACATGAAAATGCACTCCGTAAAAACAGTGGCATTTCAAAGAATCCTCAGATTTACATGTCCTTTCTTCTATTTTAAGAAAGCGGCGGCCGGTTTCAAATAAAAGCTTGTGATCTATAATAGAAGTTCTGAAAATGAATGCCCTGGGTTTTTAGTTTTAATCTTCAACTGAAAACTGCTGGAGAGGGAACTTTCAGAGGATGAATGAGACCAGACGTATTTGAACGGGTACTAGGCTTGGTAAAAATATCGTAGCTATAACAAATTAATTATTCTATGCATCTAGTCCCTTCAGGACGTGAACGATCATAGCACTCCACAATTCCCAGTGCTTTGTTGTTCTTAGTAAAGTTTGTCTTCTTGTCGTCTCTCCTAATTCAACACAAAAACAACAAAATCTTATTAGGTAGATTAAGCAATACTTCCCTTTGTCCCCCTTGCTTTAGTATGGTCTGTGAATGTAAAGTTTTCTACGCCCTCTTTCCTCGTTATATGCCAGAGAAATTTCATCTGTCATTTTCTGATTATCGGTATAAGTGTTATTGTGTTTTCTTTTCTCTAAAACTTCGTCATTATTCACATGTTCAGTCCATGTATTCTCAGCATCCTTCTGTAGAATCACATTTCTGTTGCCTGTGGGGAGGTTGTCTAACATTGGCTGTCATAGGGTTAATTATGTACGAGTAAAATACACCAAAATATAGAAAGTAAGTAATAAAACTGCATACGTTATCTTATATTTATTTATAGTTCTACTCATTTTCATTTTACTAATAATTTTCGAACAAGATTGCAACGAAACTGAGTCCTCATCACCAGAAATGTCAATAATGATATTACCAGCTGCGCGTGTGAGCTTAAAAAAGAAAACGTACACCGTAGAGGTCATTTTGTTTCTCGATATTCGTAATACCCTTTGTCTATATATCTGTTCATTTAGCACAACAGAAAGTCAACAAAGAAACCAATAAAGTGACAATGGCTATTATAAAAAGTAAATATTTTACAATGGAACAGTGTCCCCGTCTTCCAAACCATCCCCATAACCGAGAATCCAATCCTTGTTTAATATCTCATATTTGTAACCTTATACTTTACTGAGTCAGGGTTAATATCAATAATTTTATTTAAATGTAGGTTACTCACCATAGAAATTGAATTAACATACAATGGTCCAAGTCAGTTTTAATGAGTTCAGTAATCTAGCTTTGTGACGAACCTGATAGTCTCCACCATATATCGTATATACTCGCGTATCATGCGATTTTTGAAGACCTAATTTTGAAGCTAAATTTAAGCCGGTCGCAGTATACACGAGATACAAAATTAATGTATGTACTACTGGCCCTGTCTACGCCGTTGACCAAATTATATATCCATTTACTGTAGTCAAAATAGCTTCAAAATTAGGTTTTCAAAGGTCGCATGATACGAGAATAATAATAATAATAATAAATTTCATAAGCACAGAAATGGTATTTTTTTCTTTTTTGGTAGGGATTGATTGATTTTTTAGGCTTATCAACACTTTGTGGGTTATTTAAAGCCAAGAAAAAAATATATTAAGTAATTCATCGCGTCTAGAAGAAACCTCAACAGAATGCAGAAAGCACTGGGCAGCCATTTCGTCCTATATTTGGGACTCATCAGCAGTACGCATCCACTACCGAGAATTAAAACCCGGGCAGTTACGATATGAGGCAAACGTCATGCCAACTGTACGAAGTATAGGACGAAAAGGCCGCCCAGTGCTTTCTGCATTCTGTTGAGGTTTCTTCTAGACTCCATGAATTACTTAATTATAATTATCTCAAATCCTCTTTAATTTATATCGCTTATATATATATATATATATATATATATATATTTGCAAGTGAAATGAGTCGACAACGTTTTGGAGATAACAATGATTTTTACATAGACAAGTTCTACTATTTAACCAATAGGTGAGGGGGAAAAGATGGATTCATACCTTTCCCAAAGGTTTTGCGCGTAAGTGAATTCAACAAATTCGACTGGGATTCGAACTCGACTCCCTATTTTTGTTAGGGATTGGCTATGAGCATTCCGATAAGCAAGAGAGTTAAGCTATTGTAAATTAATTTCTTTAAGTTATGAAGTGTTTTACCAGATGACGGAAAATATAACACTGAATTAGAAAGGTGCATTGGAACAGTAAAATATGTTTTCCAAAAACTAAATGGCGTATTAAGAAACAAAACTTTTGTTTGAAGCAAAGAAATTAGTACTAAACTACTATGTAATATTAATCTTACTACATGGCAATGAAAGCTAGTGATTTCCTCACAGATGAACACAAGACGTCACAGAGACATGGTTCTGCAAATGGCTGTTAGTAATACCATGTATGAAGCGTGTATGTAAAATGGAAACAAAAAGGACACTTATGCCTAGAATCAGAAAGAGTTAGAATATCTATGAGGAAAGAAGGCTTCGAAAATTTGACACTCTCAGGACATACATAAATTCAGAGAGTCAGAAGGTTGGAATGACTGCTTTTGGGCTTTAGAAAGTGTTTGTGACGCATTTAAAGTCGTGACATAGTTGGGATTGTAAGAATTCTTTTTGTACGAGTGAATATTGTATTATCAATTATTTGTGAATAACAATGCCTTTTTTTCTAGATACAAGTCGTACGATTTAACCCATATCTGGGGAGATAAGATGGATTCATGCCTTGGGACAGAGGGAAACGGCGTGTAACCTACGTAACGAGCTTGGGTAAATGGATGGCAGAACAGGGATTACGAGGGAGAATAAAAGCACGAAACCTCTAAGAGCTACAAATGGTAGGGAGTTATGGAATACTATGATCGACAATGTCCTGAAGCGACATGTTACATGCAAAACGAGGTTTCTAAGCAATTAACGCATTATGGAAAATATATTTAATCTCCCGACCATGCGTGCTGATGAAGAAAATCATTAAATATAAAACTGCCAAATTTCAAACGAAATATCCATTCTAGGTATTAAAGCCAAAAATTAATATTTTTACATTAATTCTGGCGTTATGCCTCTATAAACAAAACAATTGATTTGCTCAAAATTAGCCAAGTGCAAGATTATATCCTATAGCTTGCTGTATACTGACTTGACCAAAATTTCGTTTTATATTCTTCATTAGATTTTTTAAAAACCATTTCACCCTTAGCAAACGCGATAATGCCACTAAGACGTCAGAGGTTACTGAGAGTGAAAGAGAATGAAAAGACTTTAACGAAGGGAAAGGACAATAAAAGAACAGGGCCCCAGGGAGACAGAATATTGTGATTGACGTTTCATTTAAATTTTTGATGATCGTATGTGGCAGGGTAGCAAAAAAGCGGAAGAGAGTTCCATAGGCGGGAAATGCGAGGAAATAAACTATTAGACTAAAAGTTGCGTTTGCATCTAGCTAATTCAATAGTAAAAAGATGAGGGCTAGTTATCAGTCTAGTAGTACGCTTAAATTCATGCGGCCGACTTACCAAGAAGCCATGGTATTCGTCTGCATTATTCTTCAGGTGTATATAATATAGAAACATTTATTTTAGTTTAGAATATTTACAATTGACACCTATGCTTAGAAATATGCAATATTCTGTGCGCATGACTTAAAGCGTTCACTGAAATATGTTGGAAGGTAGAGACACAAAATTGTAAAGATGCTGTCCATTAGAATGTTGAAAATAAAAATCTTTTATATATGCCGGGTTTCGTGAAGTATTATGGTCTCCACAACTTCCATTCCTTTGTAGCCGTTAGTAAGGTTTGTCCCTTCACCATCACTTCCCATACCTGTTCACTGAAATATGTTGGAAGGTAGAGACACAAGATTGTAAAGATGTTGTCCATTAAAACGTTGAAAATAAAAATCTTTTATATATGCCGGGTCTCGTGAAGGATTATGGTCTCCACAACTTCCATTCCTTTGTAGCAATTAGTAAGGTTTGTCGCTTCACCATTAATTCCCATATCTGTTCGGTCATCCACTTATGCAAGTTTTTTTAGGTAGTTTAATAGCTGTTACCCTATTTATTTTATTCAAAATGTTCTACAAGCGTCAATTTCTCTGTGCCCACTTTCATTCTGATTCTAAATATAAGCCTCCTTTTCGTTTCATTGTTCCTCATTAATAAAACGTTCATTTCCTGGTTTTCTCACCATTTATCTATAGAACCATGTTTCTGTTGCCTTACGTTTCTTCGTCTGTGAAATGATTTTCCTGCATCCACTTCTACAGAGGAGGAATATTGTTACGCAAGAGTTCACAACACTTTTCTTTTTTTCTAACGATTTTTCCCAGTTTTTTTTAATAGCTGCTTAGCATTTGGAATGCATCTTCACGCTTTCAGGTTGCAGTGAGACTTTTCGGTGCCTGGCGTTACAACGCATTCAATTATTTAAATTACCCTTGCTTGAGTTGGGCATCTCCAATTCTTAGTTCGTACCTATAGCTGTTTCACCTTTAATTGATAAATCGAAAATTTTGATTCAATCCAATAAAACATATTGTTCTTAGTATTGCCTTAAATACTTACATAAAAAACGATTTGAACAACGATTTAGTGCTATTTGCCTTAATGGATATTCTATACAGAGAAGAATTTGCGCCATCTTAGCAGTATTGATTACCAATAACTCTAAAAACGTTGCTGAATGATGCGGTTCAAAAGGGCTGAAGTATGTAGTTATATACGTCATGTTGGCTTATTGCTGTGCAGAATGACAAATTTTCTCCGAGAGAAATAAAAAGAATCTCATTTCAAATTAGGAGGGACACTTTTTTTAATTTACAGATACGCCTAAATCTTAACAAGTCACTGTTGGTCGTAAATATTGACTTGTGCTTGAAACCAAGAATTGTTAAATCTTATATTTATTTCGTAAATAGAAAATCACCATGTCCAGTCTAGATTCGAATAAAGAAACGGAAATTCGTAACGTAGATCTATGTTAAGACTGCGAAGAACCTCTAGCTTGTATACAATGCGTAAATCAATAAGAAAGTTTTCTAAGTAGCTTTGGAAATTATTTTCAAGAAAGATTGTGCTGGATTCTCATAGGAGGAAAATTGGGTGAAAGTTAGACGGAATGGTAAATAAGTGAGAGGATTGAAATCTTTTGCCGATGAGCAAGAGACATAAAAAATCTGGCGAAATAAAATGATTATTCATATGACACCAGTTCCTCGGAAAAACAATACAAAGTAGAAGTTCGAAAAATTATCTTATATATTAAGCATACATGCACGCACACATCTGTGTGGTAATTTTGTTAATCATTTCATCCCAAGCAAGGAGGCAATGCCACTATTACGTAGGAGGTTACTGGGAGTGAAAGTGGGAGAAAAAAACTGAGTTTAGGGAGGATTGAGGAAAGGACAAAAAATGAACAGGGTTCAAGAAAAATGAAAGATGGCGATTGGCGTTGTTATTCAATTTTTGAAGATATTTGCCATCAAGGGAGCAAGGAAAAGGAAGGGAGGTCCATAGGAGGAGAAGTGCGAAAAAGAACCTCTTGAAGTATAAGTGTCGTTTGCATTTGGCTATTTAAACAGTAAAATGGTGGGACCGATGTGCTAATCTAGTAGAACGCTTAAATTCAAGAAAGCGGGTTACCAGGAAAATGTCAGAGCAGTTGCCATGAGAATATTTGTAGAAAAGACAGGGAGGAGCCACGTCACGTCGGTGAGAACGTGACTGGAGTCGAGATGCCTGGCCAGGATCGATGATATTATAGATCTTGCTTTGAATTTTGTCAAGTATCTCGAGATGTACAGCAGGAGCACCAGACTATATATGGCAACAGTGTTCATGGACGAATGATAGCTTTTAAAATGTGCAAGTTGGATTCTGCCAAGAAACATTTTCTTGCCCAACACAGTGAATCATCTTTCTTTGCAGTAAACGAAGCAATTGATTCGATATAGAAACTCCACTTCATGTATGTTATATATATATATATATATATATATATATATATATATATATATATATATATATATATATATATACATTGTTCGGACTTTTGTCATCAATTTTCTTGTTATATTCACGACGTTTCGAGCGTTGTACGCTCCGGCCTTCTTCAGGTGATATACTTTGGAATGTCCAATCAAATCTTTTATATATTCCACGGAAGTAGATTTTTCTAGTTCTGCGTACTACATCTCAATTTTAAGTTAATATCCCTTTAGTAACTCAACTCTCAAAGTATTTATGTTCATCTCTGCTCTTTCTTGCCACAGCTGCGCGGTATAGGCTACACAATCCTTAATCATGTTCTCCTCTATGGGTGGTCATACTCGGAAGAGATGTCTCCGTAGTGCTGAACCACTCCTGACAGCGGGTCTGGTGTTATATGAACCACAGATATTTTGTATCTTTTCCGATAATCCCTTCAGATAGTGTAGGCAGACCGAATCTGTTTTCTGAGTGTTGTTATTCTTTTATACCCTTCTATCCCAGTTTGTGGAAGCTGCTGTCATGTACCCAGGGTAGCTGTTGTGCTGTACGATACTATTTCTTGTTCATATGTCTCTGGGTCGCAATATGACTTTTGTTCGATGTTGTAGGCAGAGGACGGCCCCTTTCTTTACACTGTATGTGTGGTGGTAGTTGAAGTTGAGCTATTGTCCGTTGGCTATTGGCTTGCGCTATACGGATGTCTTGAATCGATGCTCTGTCCGAGATGTTGATAGACCCAGGAATACTAGTTGGTTTCTCTCTATATTGTGAAATTATCGATGATCTTATTGAGTTCACAATTTCTATTAGTAGCTAGCCCTCTTCCTCATAACAACACTCAGGGTAGGCAGACCGAAGCCCTTTTCTATGTGAAGGTATTATTGGAGATATTAACTAAAAACTGAGATGTTCAGAAAAGGCATGGCACGTGGAACAGTATATATAATATATAATATCCTCCGAAATATTTTGGATGACTTACATTTGAGACGAGTTTTCTTTTATCCATGGTAGAATTCTCACGTATATTCCTGTGTATAGTCAAGTAAGATTCGAACATGTTTATGCTCTGTTGTATTCAGAATACGACTTTTACTTTGCTGCAAATTTATAAATTCCCCAGAGAAAAAATGAGACACATCCTCGTGAACTACAAAACATTTACTGTGACCATGAACTCGTATGCGAACACGATGTATGACATGTATTTGAACGTGACATTGACATCTACGTGTTAGCGTAGGTAATTTTTTCATGAGAAAATTCTGTAAAGCTTTAGTTAGTACATATTTGAGCTTTTAGAAGACCTATTTTATGGTTGTGTTAAGGGTTCTCCCCTTTTCACACAAATGGACTCAACCGAGGTATACATATACTACCACTAGTGAATACCCGGAGTACGTTAAGACAGTCGAGAAGTCTGTATGAGTATGAGAGTAGTATCAGAGGAGAGTAGCACAAGAGTCACTGTCACGAGCACCTAGACTCAGTAAGGAATCATACCGCGATACTTCAATACCAAAACTGTATATATATTATTGCTACTAACCCGCATTCCTGGATCTACTAACCCGTATTACCAGTTTGTATTATTACGTTAATACATTTATTTTACTTATCTATTCCTGGCTTTTGCTATTTATTGATATCGGATTTCATCCCCGAATCCAAAATAGGTTGGTATTATGTGTTTCTCAACGTCCGATACTTTGAA
>OZ038482.1:87013837-87023837 GCA_964036315.1 Acanthosepion esculentum
AAAGTTAAGCAAAGTATTAATAAATAGGAAAAGTTCATCAGAAACAAAGAAAAGAGTACTGAATTCTTATGTAATATCAGTCCTGCTATATAACAGGGAATTATAAATAATCTTGTCACAGATGACTTGAAGCAAAACTAATTTGTTTCTACAGAAGGATGCTGAGAATACCATAGGCTGAACATGCGAGCAATGACAAAGTATTAGAGACGATGGAAACAAAAAGGACACTTAAACATCAGAACGCTTTTGGAATTCAAATTTCTAGAGCACAAAATGAGGAAAAAGAGCTTGGAAAATTTGACACTCACGGGACACAATGAAACAAGAAGGACAGAAAAAAACAGCGTATAATCTACCTAATAAGCTTATGTAAATAGTTGACAGAACAGGGTTTGGGAGAGATAACAAAGAGACAAATTTTATTCAGAGGTAGAAAGGACAAGAAACTATGGAGAGCTATGATCGTCAACGTCCTGAAGGGACTTGGCGCATAAAAGAACGAATTCGACAGAAGCTGCATGTCGAATTACTAAGATTGTCTGCTAGGTTGAGTTAAGTTTATGAACATTCGGCGTGAACTTCTCCTCGAGTTAATTAGTGCGTTTTTGAAAAATAATCTGGTAATCAGTGTTCAGTCCCAGATAAAGTCAGGGTTTCAAATGCTGATTTTTAAGGCTAATAAGTTTACTGACTTCTTGGGAAAACTGAAAGAGCACATCTTTCTATCCCGAATTTCTTACTATCCTTCCAAAAGCTAAGTACCAAGAATAAGGAAGATTTCGTTAGAAACAAAACGTGCTGAACTGTTATGTAACATCAATGTTCCTATGTGGCAGTGAATGCAGAACATCACAGATGACGAGAAGGCTGGAGGACAATGGATACTGAGAATACTATGGACGGAGTGTATAAGCAACAAAGAAGTTTTAAGGAAAATGGAGGGGGGAATGACGCTTATACTTAGGATCAAAAAGCGACAGTAGAAATTTCTAGGACGCATAACGAGGAAACAGGACTTGGAGAATGTGACGCTCAAAACAGCGAATAACCTACCTAACAAGCTTTTGTAAATGGTTATCAGAACACAGAACATGAACTGGAGTGATAGCAAAAAGAAAAACTTTACGCAACTCTTCAAAAGACAGGAAGTTGTGTAGATCAATGATTGTAAATGGGTGGACAAGTCTGGTTAAGGGCCCTGGGCAGTGCTTTATGACCCTCGCTATATTTGCTTTTTTTTTCTACCTACATTTATATACATAACAAATTAAACTAAGCACAGCTGACTATTAAAAGATGAAAAACTTTCTCGGATTTTGAAGTCATTATGGGGTCTTTTTTAGTTTTTGTCTAAATCTGTGAATTTCTTTTGCTCATGTTAAGTCTAAAAATAAACATATATATAAAAGTCACTATTTTTATTTATAATTTGAATGTGTTAAATTATTCAAGTTTTTAACAAGAAAAATCTCAATTTGATGTTAGAATATTGTCGTAAAACATTGTTGACTTATTTAAGATGGAATGATCTGTTATGACATGTCTCTAATTTGTATTTAGATACATTGTATTCATTTTCAAATTTTCTAGTTGAATTGTTGACCTATATTGCATATTATCAGTTATTGTACATAACTAGGTTACACTAAATTTGTATTTTATATGAATATTACCTTATGAAAATTGAGATATAGTACAGTGGGGTCCCGTATCATATATTCGGAGGGAGCCTGTCATAAATTGGGGGCACGCAACACTTGCACCTATCTTGCTTGCAGGGACACGGCATATAGAAGAAGTATCTTTTACCGTAATAAACCAAAATTATCAATATAGAGTAATTTAGTTTAGACTGTTGTGTTCATAAAATAATAGATAAATAAAAGTTAATTATAGTGTAAAAAAATAATTATAATAAAATAATTATAAAAATTATAATTATCATTAATTCACTCATTCTAAACCAATGAGAATCTACCCCAGTTTTCCCCTCTACACACACAAACAAGTGACATTCTCACAATCTAAGAAGCAGTGCACACGGACAGGTCATCAATACATGCGTCAACAAAAATTTCGTCTCCTGTTCCTTTTGTAAGTCATAATATTAACATTTATCTCTTAGCACTCAACAAAATTCGAGGTAAGAAAACTCCAGACACTTATGGTATTTTTCGAACTTAAATATCTGAACACTCATTACACACATATACATTAAAAAAAACACACGAGAAAGAATATATACACTTTGCTTATTCTTTATATAATTCATCTGTCGGAATTCGATTTACATTTGACCCCAAACTCACTATTTTACTCAGGATTACTGTCTCTCATTTATTCAACACCGCATAACAACCAGATAATAAATAATACTTGTTTTGTTGTTTCCACTATTTCTCATTTTTACGAGTATTTTTGTATATATAAATGTTAGGGGGTTTATAATTATTTACCCATATTTATAACTCCCCTAGAAGACGCAAAGTGGTGCTGAAATAATATAGACTTTACTTATTTCCAAAAATCAATCTCTTGACGTTTCTTCGTGCAATTGCCTCAGACTGATAAGTTATTATAATTCTCTGTTTGTCAAGGATAATTCCGTTTTTTCATCATTAACTTTGCCAGAGGTAGTGCATATTTTTAAAGCTCATGTAATTATCTTCATACATATATTTCAATGATGCTAGATCTTCTACTAGTTCGATTCGACTTTGCTTTGCGCTTTAAAGCATTAAATTTGAAATCTAATGGCCAAGCATTCTGAGGTTTTATTTTATGGGGCAATTCAAAACCATTAAATCCAATTTTGGACAGTACGATCATATATTGGTTTATTCCTACTTCGGTAATTCTTCTTGTAGTTTCAGGTTTGAATCGCAGTTTAAAATATAGTCAAAAAATTATAAACCCCTCAGTCGCTGTAGCTGTCATTTTATTAACGAAAACGAAAAGTATAGTCAAATAGTATTGATAAGTTATTTTGGCAATACATTTTAATAATCGTTTACAAAGGTTTAGATATCAGACAATGGAAAATGTTAAATCCGAATCTAAATTCGTAATGGAACTGCAAAAGATGCTTTCCAAAACCTAAGCAAAGTGCTAAGAAACAGGGAAACTTCATTAGAAACAAAGTAAAAAGTGCTGGTCTTCTATGATATATCAGTCTTTCTGATTCTGGCAGTAAATTCTGGACAATTTCCTCACAGATGAAGAGTAAACTGGATGCAACAGAAATGTCGTTCTGCAGAAGGATGTTGAGAATATCATGAACTGAGCGTTGAAGAGACGAAGAAGTCTCAAGGGTAACTGAAACAAAAAATACAAAAAACAGAAAGAAGTAACTGAAATTTCTGGGTCACATATAAGAAAACAGACCTTGCTGAAAGTGAAGTAATTGGTTAATCTGGTGAGGTGTCTGGACGAAACAATATCCTAATATAGCATGGAAATCAGGTGCCGACAAAGCTGAAGTGAAATAGTGAGAAGCCCATTAGGACACTAATTACAGCCAAAACTGAAAATGGGACAAGAACAGTGCCGGTTCGTCAAAGACATCATAACAAGGAACGCGATATTTTTGCTCAGAATGGTATCAGAAAATGCAATACAAATACAGAAGAACGTGAACCTGTGGTTTATAGATTGCGCAAAGGCGTTCTATAAATACGCCACAAAGTTCATGTTGGAAATGCTGAGCAACCTTGACATATTCAGGAGGGATGCTAGAATAATCCAGGACCTGCACTGGTAAAAAACCTGCCTGCATACGGACAGAAAATGAGTTCAGCAGATATACAAAAATAGAAACGGGTGTAGGCCAAAGGTGTATCTACTCACCGGACATATTCAACCTATACAGAAAGGCGATTCTGGGAGAATTAGAAGTCATTATTGGCGACTACAACCTTAACAATATAAGAGCACCTACCAAGATTTTGTAAATGGTTGTCATATCACGAACTGGGGTGATAGCAAAAAGAAAAAATCTTACCCAAATTTTCAAAAGAAAGGAAGTTGTGGAGATCAATGAATTTAGGTGGGTAGACAAGCCTTATTAGAGACCCCGGGTAGTCCTTTATAACCCTCGCTATTCTTCTACTTACATTTATATGTATAACAAATTAAACTAAAGACAACTGACTATTAATGGATGAATTATTTTTGTGGATTTTGACGTCACTATCGGGGCCTTTTTGTTTTTGTCTAAATCTCTACAGATGACAAAGTGTTGATAGCAGACACAGGAAGAAAGTGACAAAAACCTCTACAGAAGTTAGTGAAGGACAGCGAGAAGAAAGGATTAAACATCAGCTGGAAGAAGACAAAATGAAAAGTTGTTAGCAAAAGCAAGAATCCAAAATGCAAATTACAAATAGGAGAAATCAAAATCAAACAAGTATAAAAATTTAATCATCTGGAAAGAGTTGTCACACTTAAATCCGAAGGCGAACTGGGACTGCTAAAGTTGCTGTCCAAAAGTTAAGCTGTGTATTAAGAAACAGAAAAATTTGGTTTGAAACGAAGAAAAATATGCTTAACTGTTATATAATATATCTCTTCTTATATGGCAGTGCATGCTGGACAACCTCTTCAAAGATGAAGAGACTCGAAGTATCAGAAGTGTGATTCTACAGAAGGATGCTGATGATACTATGGTTTGAATATGTGAGAAACGATCAAGTTTTAGAAAAATGGAAACAAAAAGGAGAATTATATTTAAGATTAGGAAGTACAGTTGAAATTTCTAGGGTTCATAATGCGGAAAGAAGGCTTGGAAAATCTGATATTTACAGAACAGTTTGAAGGCCATGGAAACAGAGGAAAACTACTTGAGTAAATGTATATCTGAACAGTGTTTTAAAAAAACAACAAAAAGACATTTATTAAGAGCTGTAAAAAACAGGACATTGTGGAGAGCTATGATTGTCCATGCCCTCAGAGGGCAGGGCACATAAAGCAGAAGATCACGAACTATTCAAATACTTTTGTGATTTGGATTATAAGTTTGGATTTGAATTATGATTTGGATCCATTAGCCAAGATCAAAATCATAATTCAATGTGATAATTGCGTTGACAACAGCTGCGATAGCACTGTGGAAAACGATCTGGAAAGAAAAAATAAACTCAGCCTAAAAGATAAGCTGAGATTGTTACATGCCCTCGTATGGTCGGTTTTTCTGTATGAATGTGAGTCATAGACATTCGCTTGGTATTAGCTACACCGACCAAGTCACGAATGTAGAGGTGCGCAGAAGAGTGAATCTTTAGATAACTGGCTACGAAGACGTATTGACCACCATAAACAAGAGGAGGCTGAAGTGGTATAGCCATGTAACTAGATCGTAAGGCTTCTTCAAAACCATCCTACAAGGAACGGTAAATGGGGGAAAGGAGGAAAGGGACACTAAAGAAAGAGATCGTCGGTCAACATCGTTGAAGAGACCTGAAAAGTTTTGCTCAGGTCTAGGCGTTGGCCATTGATCGGATTAAGTAAATGCTTCTTTTTGAGAAAACCTGGTTGCAGCTCCCCAACGACATTGGTGGGTTATAAAACAAGAAGACGGGGCACCAATCTTTTTGGTATAATTTATAGTTGATTATTATTTATTGTAACAAAAAGATAACTACTTAATTTTTTTTTAAAGCGGTGGAGTTTTATAAAAGCACTACGATCAGAATTTTTTTTCAGTTTTTTTCGCATCACTTTAGATTAAACAGGCCGTTTGCCACTATTTAAAATAAGTTTTTTAATTGTTATTAAATTTTATAAAAGGATCAAGTTTTCTATGTAAATTCATTCCCCTATGGAAGCCAAAACAAAAATATGTTCATACATGTTCACTGACGCGATATTCCTCTTCTTAGTTATGAGTTAAAGAGTAAGACTGGAAAAAATATTATTTCAAAAACATTGTTAATTCATTATTCACTCACAAGAAGAATATTATAATCCAAAATATGTTTCAGTTTTAAATAAACCGCAATAATTGTTACACCATAAAAACAAATCAATCAGTGTATTTTTATCATTGGAAATTCGTAACTTGAAGTTCTTTTTTATATATTCCTATCGTTTAAGCACTCCAGATTATGAATTTCGAAGATTTTTTTGTTTTTAGAAACCATGTCCCAGGAATATATTTGTTTTGGTTTGGCTTCCGTAGAGAGTTAACTTACAATGAATTTATATAGAAAACTGGACCGCCTATTAGCTTTTATAAACTTTAATCAATATTTATTTTTATTTATTTGTTTTTAGATATTCGTAACCTAAAATGCTTGATCTATGAAAAAAATGATTATTTCTGGTCGCAGGACCTCTTATTGTATAACTCAACCAAAAGAATGAAAACGTTTTCTATATTCCTAAAGTACTGTTTGCATGCTTTTCTCTATGTTGTCATTTCGGTTGCCAAAAAAAGTGTTTTCATGAGACACTGTGCCTCTGCTCATGAAGCATTTACTCCCGCTTTCTGTATAAATTGAATCACACTTGGTGATTGGAAAACTAGCAGCATTTCCGTAAACTTAAAACCAATAGAAACAAAACGCATATTAATCATAGGTTTACGGTGAAATCGTGCTGAGATCACCGAAATAATGCACTGTTGAGTCTAGTCAGTAACTTAAATAAGGGACCGCTTGGGAACACTGAGTCCTGAAGCGAACTCCTACAATCTGAAATATGCTACGGATTTGTATAACCCACAAAGGATCGATATGCCTTTAAAAAATAATCAATCAGCCGTGGAAATCCTAAACAGCGAAATAATACGCTGGACCTTAATTTCCAAATGTGGCATCTTTTATTATATATTTCCTGCGAGGGTAACATCCCTTATACAAAATAATCATGCTTCTCTAATAACGAAGCAATAAAAACGATGAATGGCTCGTCAACGCCCAATCTGAGAACGACCATTTTGAATATTGTATCAAAGTTGTCGTTTGGCATAAAACTGCTATTTTCCGAGCTGTCTTTCGTTTCCCTCATCAAATTTAGATGTTGATGACCTCATTTTTGGAACTGCTTCACTTTCTAAATAATTGAGTTAGTGTCATTCACTGAATTAAATTTTGCTCCCCACCCCTTTGCTTGTTTCTTGGAAGATGACATTAATGACACCCATGTTCAAGATTGACGGCCATCTCTCCATGTTCAAGGAGATGTCATACATCACGATGTCCCCCTCTTTCTCCCTTATTTTTTGTTCTTCTTTATCCACCACTGCCTCTCTCTTTGTTTTTTTTTCTTTTCTAATGATTTAATATATTGCTTTTTTCATCCAACTTCCCCATCTTCTAGAAGTGATTCATCATCTAACGCTTAGCTGTGAAACGCGGGCTGCAAATTGTAGAGAGATTGTTTGTTTTCATGATCATTCGACAATGTAATAAGTTCAGTAACCCCCTGGTGCTCGAATGTTGTGGCCTTGAACTAAATTCAAACAAGTTAAACATTAGCTGTTAACAAGTTGACTACCAGAGGACAATTTCAAAATCTGACCTCAAACGCCAACTTTATAATAGCTGTGGCAAGAAAAACATTTTTATGAAATGATTTAAAACTTCAACTGAAGTCTTAACATTGTTTTCACGCAAAGAAGTAACCCTTGCAAATAAATTCATTGATGGTGCCCGCATATGAAAATGGAACAAAAATTGCCAAGCACGAGGTAACTCGTACTCGGCGCCATAATAAAACTGCCAACCATTTAATATTTTCTTTCTTCTCAGCGTCATCAGATTTTAAATTATTATAATTCCCACATATTCTTTTAAATTTAGTTTATGTACCTTCGAATAGTGTAACGGTTACTGGCACGGAAAATACAATCGACGAACCGAGTTCAAATACTAGCCTCGTTTCTTCTGTTCACTTTCGAATTAATGCTCTTGGGAAATGCATGAATCCATCTCTTTTTACCCTCACCTCTTGGTTAAATATCAGGATAGCGATCTCTGTAACCATTCTAAGAGACCTACAACACTGAATTAAAAATCCTGGAGAATCAACGGAAAAAATTTACTCCACTATCTTTCGCAGTGTGTCATTACAATACATAAGTAATAAAGAATAAGTAATCTATGGAGAGCCATGATTGTCCACGCCCTTACGAGACACTGCATTTAAAAAAAATGTTGCTATTTTTTCCTTTTCCTTTTGCTGTCTTCTTTTTATCTCTTGCCGATTTTTCTCCTTCTTTCTCGTTTTCCTTTCTCGTACCTCGTCTCTTCTTTTTTCTGTTTTCTCCTCTTTTTTTCCTCTCTCCCCTATACCCATGTCTATTTCTTGTCTTGCTGAAGGCGTCTCTTTCTCTTCATTTTCTTACATCTGTTTTTCTTCTCTTTGTCTACTCCATTTGTCCCTTCCTTTTTCTCTCGCCATCTTCTTCCTTTATCTTCATTTTTTTCATCTACTTTTCCCTTCTTTACGTCAACGTTTTAATCCTACCCCTTCCTCTCGCTTCACCATGTTTTGCTCTCTATCTCTTTCCTTCTCTCTCTGTCGTGCGGGTGCTTGCTTTTGTGGGGGTTTCGGATGGTCTTATATCTCTTCTTTTTCTTACTGTTGCTGTTGTTACTATGATAATCTCTACAGAATACGGGGAACTCGAAAGAACCAGAAATATTCCATACTTTCTATTCGATCGACAGCCTGATTGGATAGAAACGCTGACCTTGGTCCGTGTCAGACGCCTATACGGTCAGCTATTTTGAATAATTTCCGACTTCGGGGAGTAGGACAATAAATCTTTTCAGAAGAAAATTCATCTCCGGCAATTTCGTATAGGAATTGCCTGTTAAGTCTCTGATCGGTCATATTTTTTTATGAAGATGCGGAAAAGGGAAGAAAATGATAAGGTTTCAGCCGCCATCTTTCGTTTCGTCTATGAAACGAATGTCTGAACAAATGGTCAGCTATGCGAATATGATCAGCTTATGGAATATCTGCTGAACATTGCTCCTTTCATTCTCGATCATTTGCAACCATCCAATTGGAGCTGAATTCAGCAATTCTAAATATGATCACCGTCGAAATTATTATCCTCGGAAGCACTGGATTCGGATAAGAGTTATAAAGGTATAATCAGAAAACACAATCCACAATCCTTAATTTCGATAAACATACAACATCCCCAAACATTCGACATCAGTAGAATTTTGATTGCGAGGTCTTATAAGATAGCAGACCCAGAACTATCGCCAGTCACGATGAACGGATGTCCACTCAAGGAGTCTCCGTACCCTGAGAGAATATTGGCTTCAAACTCCCACCAACCTCAAGTGGAACTCTTATATACAATCCATCGCTAGAGATGCAGGTAACATAATCGGCTCTCTGTACCGCACCAGTAAGTACCTGACTCCTGACTGCTATCCTCTAACTTTATAAGAGCAAAATCAGGCCGAAAAGGGAGTACTGTTGCCATTTTTTAGCGGTAGCTGCTCGGGCCTCACTTTCAAGTCATGATAGACTTCAAAAGTGTCTCCGAATCATCGTTGAAGAAGAATTATTTTCCACCCGATAAACTCTCTCAAACAGGCGGGGTATGGCGAGTCTTTCACAGCTCTATCGCTACTACGGTGGAAATTGCTCGAACGAACGACATTTCTTCGTTCCGCCAGGTCTAACCTTCACAGTTAGGACCCGCCATGCTACTTACATAGTGGCAAACCACTCACATTCCCTCCGTTTTCTATCTGCAAGGAGTTACAATCGAAAAGCTTCTTCCAACGAATCACTGCCCTGTGGAACAGACACAAGAGGATGCATAACCGATCACAACAATCTTAATCTGTTCAAATCTAGAGTTAATCGTTATCATTCTCTCCTCTCCATATAAAATATCGGTTAACGTAATCCTCTAACTCGAGTGGCCCACGAAAGGAATATTTCTTTTTAACATACAACGTGTATTAACACGTGCGATACCCTGTCTTCATCAGTCGCCGACCAGGGGTGATATCACGGTTTAGATGGC
>OZ038482.1:87028837-87058837 GCA_964036315.1 Acanthosepion esculentum
TGACACCGTCCAGAAGAGTTGCAGGTTTCGAAGTCGTCTGGAGACTGTGGTTGAAGCTAATATCGATTTTATTGAATAAATTTCCTCTTTTATATTTCAAGATATATTTGTGTAATTTTGTTAAATATATCTGTGAAAATGAGATGCCAATGTTATCTTCATTTATGCGTAATTTAGACGACAATATATACATCGAACCCTATATATATATATATATATATATATATATATATATATATATATATATATATACCTGGTGTAACAGCAAAATTGTCCATTTTTAAATTAAGCATTGAACGGTTGAATCTTAGAAATGATTAGTTTTACCTTATCTGGTTGGCTCCTTTACAATTGTGAAAGCTTGTTTACAAAAACACCGTGGCTACAAAGGATAAATGTAAGTTTTAAAATAATTATAACATGCGCGTTCACGCGTGTTTACAAAAAACACCATCACAATGATCACAGTAACAATAAATTTGTCTTCGCAATTCACACTTGAGGATGATCTCGGAGGAGGTCGAAAGTACTTGGGTTAACAAAAAAAATACGGTGCCTTCCACAAAGAATTTCAACTAAACATCAATAATCTAATTTATTAGAAGACTAGCAAGGATTATTATAAAAATAGACATATTGTCTATATTTTTCAATGTAACCTGCTTGAATAAAGATATATGAGTGAGAGAGAGGGTGAGTGTATGAAAAATTGGAAATTTGTTTCCTGTAACGCGTTTCGTCCTTTAAAAAAAAGAATCTATATATAATCGGCTAGATTAAAAATAAAATAAATTTTAAATTCGCACCATCCCACGTTCGTGCGCATGCGCAGTCGCACCAACATAACGTTTGTCCTAAAAGACGAAACGCGTCAAACGAAAACTTTTTTCCACTTTGTCATATACTCTTCCCTAATATTGTTCTTGATATATAAAAATAGATATCGTTATCTCATTCATATGTGTACATATATCTGTGTGTGTGTGTGTGTGTGTGCGTGCTTAAGCGCGACTATATACACTCAGGCTTGTTTTGTCTATACATATACAATCCTTCTCTAATATATATATATATATATATATATAATGAATTCAGTAAATGTGGTTTCTTTTCACCGGATTTATTCAACTATTACAGTAAGGCGACCTGATTGAATTAAAAGCCCTACGAGAATCCCTTACTGGCGGCTACAATCTTAACCATAAAAGATATGTAGATGAGAGTCTTGTTAGCATAAATATAAAGGAGACAGCAATCACTCTTACATAAATTAGTAAGGGAAAGCGAGAAAAAGGCCAGAACATCAAATGTAAGAAGACAGAATCTATGGTTGTTAGCAAAAGGGACAGCACCACATGCCAACTACAAATTGGAGATGCCAAAATCAAATAAGTACAGCAACTTCATTATTTGGGAAATGTTTTAATAGAGGACGGAAGCTGTGACACCGAAATCCGAAGGCGCGTTTGGATAGCGAAAGATGTCTCCCAAACAAATTACTAATAAACAGCAATATTTCGTTAGAAGCAAAGAAAAATGCGCTGAACGGTTATGTAATATCAGTCTTCCTATTACTATTCAATTTCTTCACAACTGACTTGCGGCAACAGAACTGTAGTTCTAGAGAAGGATGCTGAGAATACTATTGGCTCAGCATGTGAACAACAAGACAGTTTTAAGCTAAACTGGAAGCTTTTACTGAGAATCAGAAAGAGTCAGTTGAAATATCCAGGGAGCATAATGAGGGGTTGGAGAATTTAGCATTCATAGGACATACTGAAACCAAGATGGACAAGAGAAAATAGAGAATAACCTAACTAACCAACATACTTGGCACAGCTACGAAGAAAAGGAAGTTGTGGAGGACCGTTATCTTCAACGACCTGAAGGAACAAGGACAATAGAATTATAAATATATATATAAATATATATATATATATATTATAGATAGAGATAAATAGTATGAACATTGAAATGGACACGCGAGTATTTGATACTCAGAGGACGTATTGAAAAGAAGGCAAACAGTCAGTAACCTAGTTAATGAGTTTGTGGGAATGTATGGTGGACATAAAGAGACTAAATGTACTTAGAGCAACATAATACAGGAGACATGATCGGCCACCACTTGAGCCCTTATAAAATTCGGATGTTTGATACTTTTTAAAGCATAAAGTCATCATTACGCGCTGCCGTGAATTTTTGATAAAAAAACCCCTGAATTTCTGGTCTAATCTGACACTCGTAAATCTTATGCCAGATTACTTTCAGTATGTACTTGTCATTTTACTGCACTTAGATTATTATAGAGGAATTGCCATACTGTGAGAAATCATTTGAATATGAACATCTGTAATATCTATAGGCACAAAGGACGCTTCTTTCCCCAGATTAAGTCAACATCCTCTATGTGACGTGTCCCTTCAGGACGTGACTGATCATGGTTCTCCACAACTTCCTATCTTTTGTAGCTCTTAGTAATGTTTGTTTTGTTGCCATGTCTCATAATAAATAGTTTACGGTCACATCACATTGAAAAACCGGTTCCCGTACGCTCATCAAATTTAAGCAACGTAGAGACTGGCCAGGACCTAAGTGGGTGACCGTTTGGAAAAACCAAATGCTGTAAGCTTGGATGTGCGGGTAGTGTAATGGATAATGACTCGGAATTGTTAATCGGGTAGATGAGATCAAATTCCCGCTGGGTTCGTTGTATTCACTTACGCACAAATACCCCTTGGGAAAGTTATGAATTCACCTCTTCACCCAGTTATGGGTTAATTAATAAGACTTGTATCATAATCTGTACTCCGCTAGATTTAGTAAATATCAGAAAACAAAATCTGCACGAATCTCGTTGTGATTCATACACAAATCCCATGAAAGTGAATTTGATGTAAATCTAAATAATCACGCAAAGACTGTGTATCAAACAAAATAATCATAGCAAATTAGAATGAACACGAATTATGGGGAGGTTTGTAGGAAGTAATGCTGGAGATAGTGGATTTCAATAAGTTCTGTTGAAAGTTTATTTTACCCCTTAAAAACTTTTAAATGTAAACAAAATATTATGGTGAGTAAATGAATGACAAAATATAAAAAATTATGTAATGTATTTCATCCTTCAAAAAGACTTCTTCAGTATGAATAAAGTTTTTATTGGAATCATATATTTGTCGGGGTATGAAACAAAAATATACACAAACGTCATTTACAATTAAAGCTGAAGAGAAATGTTGAAAATGAAGGGATTTTTCATTTAAAATTTAAATTTAAAATTTCGAGTATCCGACATGTCTACATGCACTGCTTAACTGACTTCATTAATCCTCTTTCCACTTTTATTTATATTTTTCTCTATGTTGTTTTTAGATAGACCACATTGCAACAGTGATAGTTTTGTTAAGAAAAGTGAAATGCAGTATGGACCTGGACGTAAATTTACCTTGGAAAACTCAGAAATTAGTCCCCTACCTATACATTTTCACTATAATAAATTATTGAAAACTTTAATTAAAACTACATTTTCAAGACCAACCTTATGGTCAGACTTAAGAAATTAACGAATAATGCATTGAGTATGCTTCCTCCTAAAATATATCATTCAGGGTCATATATAATTTTACTTAAATTCCTAGAAATTTCACCTGTATATTTCTTATGACTATTATTATCGTTTGTAGTGGAAATCCATGCCTCAGGTTTTAGATAGTTATTTTAGTTTGTATTAATTAAATATCTTATTGTTTTGGTAATACTTGTAACAAAGAAATATGATATTAAGTTTACATAAATTCTTTTCGTTTGTATTTATTATTGAATTTATATGTAATATTATGTATCTAGTTATATTCAGTCTTTTTATTTTTCTAGTCTTAAATGCCTCACTTTGTAATAACTATGGTCTTGTTAAGAAAAGTTAAATGCTGTAAGAGCCTGGACGTAAATTTACAGTGGAAAAGCTAGAAATTAGAGCCCCTTATGTATATTTTCACATTATTAAATTACAGGGATAAGTCAAATATTATCCACACTTTTGGCATAATATATCTTTATATAAGAATGCGCATAACTTTCCCTCATAATTTTCTTTTAATTAAAACTGTATTTTTTGAAGTCAACATTTTGGTTAGACTCAACAAACAAATAATGCATTGAGTGTACTGTTTCATAAAAACTTCCATGCAAAATGGGAATACTAATAATTCTTAATTATTATCATAATTTTTAATTAATATGTGAAAACTGAAATAGTTCCTCTTAGTATGATAATAGAATAGCATAGTTAACCTAGAATTTCAAACTGACTAGTTAAAGTGAAGAGACCAAAAAATTAGACACAGTTGCAAAATACCATAAATTCCTCCGCCCACCTGAATAACGTCAGCTACGTAACGTGGTACGAAATCTACAAGTTTCGAATCTGGAGCTCCCTATAATTGAATTATCATAAAGATTAGTCTGATATATACCGTCAAATATCATTCTCCCGTGAAGATGTATTTAAATTATCTGCATCAGGATCTCTTTATGTCATAGCTGTCAAGAAGGAATCCAATTTCACTCGTAGTCTTCGCGAAATCCAATAGAGTATAATTCGTAAGATGACAGAGGTATTAGCAGTTTTTACAACACTGTTGACAAGCTGAATCCATATATTCACCCATTCTTCTACAACATGAATACACTTCGAAATTCCCTCTCGCTTACACAGATCGACATACACTTAATGAAGGCCTCCCTGTTAAATATCTGAGAGACTCCTCTCTGACTTCCATCTGTATGGCTGATGCTCGCCTCCAGGAGGGCGAATCGTTGCGCCTTCTCTGACTAGCGTTCTCGGCTGCCATGAAATGGAAATACTATACTGAATCTATTGCTAAGTCAGCCGTTAAAAAAGTTAGTTCACTGTGTCGTACAAGACATTTTTTTTTCTCTCCAGAATCTATCTTATGTATCTATAAGTCTACCATTCGCCCATGCTTAGAATATTTCTGCCACTCATGGTCCGGTACTCCTGCTATTTATCTAGAGTTCCTTGATAAAATCCAAAGAAGAATCATCAATATTATTGACCTTGTTCTGGCATCTTGTCTTCAATCATTTTCCCAGGCTACAAAGTTTCCTCTCTGTTCCTTTTCTATAAATATTTCATGGTAATTGTCCCGATCAGCTCTTCGCTATGGTACCTAGTCGTTTCTTCAATTTGAGCGCAGTACCAAGCTGGTGACGAGGTCTCATCAACTGACAGTTGAGCTGGCTAGATATAGCCGTAAGTTCTATGCTAACTGTTTCTTCTCTCGCACTTCTCGTTTGTGTAACCTCTCTTCTGGTGATGTGCTTTTCAGCCAATATTTAATCTTCAAAATGTAAATGCAATGTCAATTGCTATCTACTCTCCTCCTGATTACTCTTCTTTTGTTCTTGTTCCTTAGTAATGTTTTTTTGTTTTGTTTTCTAACTCTTGCATACCCCGTGACCCTTTGTGTCTTAGTGGCTTTACTGCCTTGTTTGGAGTGAACTCGATTAAAAAATATATAAATAATGTACTTGACCAACTGCACCAAGCAGTTTCAAACGTGACTGGTCTGACCAGGTGACACAATGCTGATCTTCCATTTTCCAATTCGCCCAGGTGACTTACAGTAAGCAGTACCGTAATGTTGGTATCTTTGTTAAGCAACGACAGCAGAACATCATGAAACATAGTATACTCTGCAGATTACGTTGATTTTTGGATTAAGTGACCCAAGCGGTTTCATGAGATGCAATTTAATACACTTTTCTCCTTCCTTTGGGCGGTTAACATTCTTGTCCGTCGCTGGCGGTCCCACGTTTACATCTCATACGGGCGCCCGCATTTTTTACCTGCTGCTATTTTCTACCCGAAATTCATATATTTCTGGTGTATAATTGTTACTCACCCGTAAAAAATAGGTTAGAATAGTTGTCACACTGAGACTGCTCCCCTAATTTGGGCCGCAACAATTAGTCTGTATTCATATAGAGTTAAATCTTATATGCGTCCCATAGAGGCCTAACTAAACTGCCATAACTACACTACCTATTTACCCATTACTCTATATAGAATATTCCAGTTAAAATGTTCACTTAAACAATTACTGCGCAAGTATTACACGTTGAACATCACTAGGCCAGCATCATTGGAATCTGGATGGTACAGGATGTGTTATTTTGATGTATTACTGATGGCTAGGTTAGATTACCCTGAACTCAGCATCTAACCACATTATTTCGTGTTGTAATGTACGGCAAGAATGTGGTGAGGTTGAGGGTAAAAACTAACCGATTGCGCTCCCACCAACTACGGGAATAATAGGCAGAGAGGGGAGAGAGACGGAAGGTAACAAAAATAACACGGGAAAGAAACTACAACTTTAGGAACAAAATGCCCACGGACCAACATCACAAGTCACCGAATCTTGCTGACTGTGGGTTTTCTCCCTTGTTTTAATGGACATAAGGCAGCTTACAACAAAAAACAGATCTTGACCAGTTGCAGAGAGGCCCATATCTAGATATACTAAGCTGCCTCGCTACTAACGGTGAAAGCTCAGATGTGACTGGTATTGACAGACATGATCCGGAGCGACTTTTGCGTCTGTACCTCTTGTCTTTAAATTACCCTGTCAATCAGTATATGTTTGTTAATAAAGTTTAAAAAATGAAGGAAAATTATTCCATCTGTTACGGACAAGCTATGATCGTTTGCACTTCACACCACGGGAAGCACTTCATGTGTTTATTGGAAGCATGACTGGCGTTAAGCGTTAGCAGGTTATAATAAAAATGCATGAAGGAAAAAAATAAGTAAAAATGTTTTACCATTGTTTAAAACTACTCCCAAACAGATCATGGAACTAGTATCGCCGACAATACTAGTGAAATCTGAAATTGCTCTAGTAGAAATTAATGCCGGCCGAAGCGGATTACGGATTAGATATGACCAAAACTCTACCTCAGAACTTATTGGGCAGTAAGGGTACTTTGGCATCGGGTAATAGCAAATTAATCCGGTCGATTAAACTATTGATCAATGCATTTGACCTTAACTGAGTTGATTAGATCTGTGACCTTTTGCAAAGACGAACCTGGGCTAATTTTTAAGCTGATAATTAAATGTTAACAAGCGTGTATGGTTGTTCAGTTCGATTCACATTGGCTCCACCAAATTTGTGACCATTTCACTCACCTACGACTGATGGCATTATCAAATAAGTACAAAATTTTAAACACCATTAAGTGTTTTAAAAGTTGGTGTGGCACTGAAATATGAAGGTGAATTGGAATAGACAAAATGCCTTCCAAAAGCTAAAAAATGTACTAAGAAACAGCATTTAACCACATTATTTTGTGTTGTAATAATGTACGGCAAGAGTGTGATGAGGTTGAGGGTAACAACTAACCGATCGCTCTCCCACCAACTACGAGAGTAACAAGCAGAGAGGGGAAAGAGACAGGAGGTAAACTGGAAACCACAGCAACTTTAGAAATAAAATGCCCACCAGACCGGCATCACAAGACACTGAGTCCAGCTGACTGCTGGTTTTCCCTTTGTCTTTATTGGCATGAGACATCTTACAAAAATCCGGATCTTGAACAGTTGCAGAGAGGACCATATCTAGATATACTAAGCTGTCTCGCTGCCTGGTTACTGACTGAATCGGATTACGGATTCGACATGAACTTATTGGACATTTAGGGTAGTTTGGCCTCGGTAATATCAACGTAATCCGGTCGATTAAACTATTGAGCAATGCATTTAACCTTCACTGAGTCCCTTAGATTTGTGACTATTTGCAAAGACGAAGCTGGGTTAACTTTTTAAGGTGCCTTAATGATGATTAAATGTTTATGTTAAATATAATGTAGTTGAAATAACTCATAAACGAATTTATTTGATGCTTAGGTAAGGAATATTAAATAATAGTTTCAGACTATTATTTTTTTAGTGGCAGTGTATTTTGGATCAGTCCTTCCGAGGCTGACCTTTTAAGGTCAGATGGTAGTCAAAACAGAGGAAGTCGTTTTTGATTGGTTAAAATTAGTGTGGGCATGTTAAAGAGATAGAAAGTGATTTCAGGGCGTTAAATTTTTACATGTCGAAGAATGTAGACGTGTTATTTCGAGTCGGGGAACTTGCTCCCCAATGGGGGTGATAGAGCGACCCCACTAGCTAGTTAAAAATTTACACGTCGACGGGTTTAATAAAATAGATAAGTTTAAGATCCCTTTTGTTGAAGTTTTCTTTCATCTCCGGACTCCAAAAAACATTTTGACACCCGACAGAAAAAAAACGAATGATAGAAAATACAACGTTAGGGAATCGAAACCCCGTCAACCAAGACCTCCCCAGAACGAGGGGATTATGCAACATTAACAAGCTCGTCTGGTTGTTCAGTCGATGGCTTCACCAAATTTGTGACCACTGCTCTCAAATATGTTTAGTAATTAAGTTTATGGCATTATCTATCAAGTACAGAATTTTAAACACCATTAAGTGTTTTAATTGCTGGTGTGGCACTGAAATATGAAGGTGAATCGAAATAGAAAAAGATGCCTTTCAGAAGCTAAAAAATGAACTAAGAATTTCGTTAAATCAAAGAAAACATTACCGAATTGCTATGCAATATTAATCCTCCTATGTGGCAGTGAGTGCAGAACAGTTACATTGCAACACTGATGTGGTTGTACAGAAATATTCTGAGAATACCATGGACAGAACATGTAAGCAACGAAGAAGTTTATAAAAAATAAAACACGAAATGTTACGTCATACTTACAATCAATAAGAGAAAATTAACATTTTTAACATATAATGAGGAGAGAAGGCTTGGAAAATCTGACACTGAAAAGACATATCGAAGCCAACGACAGATAAAAATACCGAATCACCTACGTAACGAAATTGTGTAAATGGATGTAAAAACAGGAACTGGAAAGCATAATCAAATAATAAGTACTGTTAAGAAATACCAAAGATAGGAAGTTGTGGAGAACCACAATCGGCCATGGCTTGAAGGAGCATGGTACATAGAAGAATAGACCAACTTTCAAGATCTATCAAATATGTCTTCACTTATCTTCCTTGGCTTGATAATTATAATCAATTTTCATTGTTCTATACTAAAATAATTGATATTTTTTTCTTTTTGAAACAAATGTTTAAAAAGGCAAACAGAAAAGGAAATAATTTCAGTTAAATTGAGTAATCACATCAAAGAATTCAGAAGAACGATATTTGAAAACGATCAACTTTTGATGGTCTCTGTGGTAGACAAGTTCCTTTATAACAATCCCAGTAGTCCTACTTGTCGGTCAGTGGTCAGAACATAAAAAAGCATTTGAAAGGCTATTGGTACTATATTATCTACTAGTTTTGTGAATTTTTTTTTACAAAGCAATCAACTCTAACAAGTCCAGTATATTTAGGAGTAGAAATTATATTATCTTTAATTTTTATTAAACATTGTTAAATGTTGACTGGTATTGGATTTCCTCTACATTACACTTGCTATTCATTGTAGATGTGTGTGGCAACCATCTATCTCGAGAAACCTTGCATCTGCACCTAAAGAGTTATGCCTCGGCTGCTGATGGCGGTGGAGCATCTGTTACGGCTATACAGGCCTACACGCGAGTGAGTCTCGATTGCAACGAATACATGGGAAGACGCTCTCCCTCAATTTCGCCTTGTCTTTTTTTCTCTCCGTCGAGCACGCTTCTCCCCGGCGACAACCTTCGTTTCTGCTCACTACGCTTCAGCCCTCGGTGTAAATCGCGTCTCCAGGGTGAGCGATCGTTGGCGACGTCTTCCCACCTCTCGATGTCCATCGCCCTCATGTCATTTTTGCAGGCGTCCTTTAAGCGAATACGAGGCCGCCCTTGTGCCGGTGGCCAGTCCCCGTACAGAAGGACATCTAGCATCCGGCGTAAATGTCCAAGTAAGCTTAGCTGACAGTGTTGGAAAATGGCGTATAGTCATAGTAAATATTCCGACCATTATTCTATGATCGTCAATAAAAAAAAAGTAATCGACATTAAAATAAAAGTAGTACAACAAAACCACGAATGTGACACCAAGCGGTCACAGAAGACAAAGTATAGGTTTATATGATTAGTGTAATCGGTATTCGCAACAATCACGGTCCAGCACAGACAAAGATCTGTCGATCATTCCCTGTTCGTCTATGCGGACCACCTTTTATTCAAGTTTTTTACCAGGCATGCAAATTAACGATAGTTTTTAAAGCGCTAAAACCAGACATGCGCTTTACCTAAATTGCAAATGGCGACTGCGAGCGGGAAGGCCAGACATCGTAGCCTCTTAGTCACGGATAAGGTAGAATACGTTGGTACTATTTCACCACAATTAGATCTTTTAAAATCCACAAAGATCACGAGACTTAATCCTGTAACTACCACGTGAAGGCACGGTGGAGTAATGCATAGCGGCGCGCATTGAGGAATCGGAAAGCCGAGTTCGAATTCCAGTCGAATCCATTACATTCACTTACGTGCTAATATCCTTGGGAAAGGTATGAATCCTCTACTTCTCCCTCCCCCATCTATGCACAAATAGCAGGATAGACCTGATGACAATTGGTCTACCGCAGAAAGAAATGGCAAGCTACTGCGAGAAAAATCTGCCTCGTCAGTCATGTATTGAAAAACACATGATCGCCTACACGTCTATCACACATGGCACATAACTGTCTGAGCACGTGAAAGTAAACCTCCTGGGAGGAAGAGATTTCGTGTTCCAGTTTCGCCAAGTGATGATACTTTATTTTGTTATTAATGCATAAACTAAAATAATTAGTGATGTTAACATCCCAGTTGTATGTTTACTAAGCAGAGCAACAAAGAGTTACTGAGTATAAATGAACAGGAGGGGAAAAAGTAAAAACATTAAGGAGAGAGAACAATAAAAGAACTGGACTTAAGACAGAAGATAGTGATTAACATTGCATTTAAATTTTTGAAGATCAAAGCTGACCTGAAAGGAAGAAGCCAGAAGATAGTTCTACAAGCGAGAAGTACGTGACAAGAAACTGGTAGTAAGGAACTTATGGCTAAATCTAATTATTCCAACTGTAAAATGATGAGGCGTAGCTGCCAATCTAGTACTGTGCATAAATCCATAAATTCGAGGTTAGAATGAGGTAAGCTCATCAGAACAATTACCATGAAGATATTTATAGAATGGACATCGTGAACTACGTAACATCTGTGGGAAAGCAACTGACGCCGAGATGCCATGTCAGGGCCGATAACATTGCAGATCCTTCTTTGGAGATTTATTACGAATCTCTAAATAAATAGCAGAAGGACCAGACCAGATGTGACAACAATATTCAATGCATGAATGAATGAATGGGAGACTTATAAATGTGTAAGACAGATTCTGGGAAAAACAAATTATGTTGTACAACACAATGAACTAAATTTGCTAACAACAGACCCAGCAATGGATTCAATAAAATATTTCCACGTTATGTCAACGGAAAACGTTAGTCCGAGAAGAAGCAATGAGTCATCTCCCGAACGTTAGCATCAGCAATGATGATAGAAGACTCTCTAAGATGAATAAGAGCCGTTTCGTTTTGGAGCCGTTAAAATTAACGAACCGTTTTAAATTAAATAGCAATTTTCGATTTTTACGGGGTGGACCATCAGTAAGGTCTTGTCGTGAACTAAGGGTTTATCAAGAAATCGGCAGTTTACCTTGCGTAAAGTAATGGCTAAAAATTTAACTTAACTAGTGAGTTTGATCCTAAGTCGGCCTGACAATCACAGTCCTCGATATATATATATATATATATATATATATATATATATATATATTTAAAATTTGCGTATTTATATTTTATATTTTATTATTTATATTTATATTTTATTCTTTCATGCACATTTCATTGAATACGACAGACAAGGAGCTTTGAATTAGTTTTTTATACAATTTCTCATGTGATCTAATATTTTTTCTTTTCAGGTGATAAATTATATAAAAACTGCCAGAATGTTCTTTTTTCCGAGCGCTTTCGGCTATACATTTAACCGTTTTCAAGGATGAAATATTTTAACTGTTAAATAAGAAGCATTATATAAATACATACATGCAACAAACTATTTCTTATTTAACAGTTAAAATATTTCATCCTTGAAAATGGCTAAATATATAGCCGAAAGCGCTCGGGGAAAAAACATTCGGACAGTTTTTATATAATTTATCATCTAAAATTTAAAAAAATCATGAGATCACATGAGAAATTGTATAAAAAAAACTAATTCAAAGCACCTTACTCAATAATATATACACAAAATAATATGTAGAGAAAATAATATATAAATTTGTATATACTAGAATAAGATATACAGTGCGTTAGTTGCTCAACGTAATGACTCCGGGCATAATTTCGATTTTTAAAAATGTTGCTTTAATTAAAAAGCGAAAGCAAGTTACTAAGACGAGAATTTATAGAAACTGCTTTAATCGGTAGATCATCCACAGTAAATTTGCGTTCACGTTCTTACGATATTTCAATTTTCTTGGCAAGTCTTCAATTATCACAATCTGGGATACAAAAGTGAAAAAATTATATAAACAAAAAGAAAAAGAAACTAAATGAAATTGGCTCGACTGTGTACCGAAACGCATATTAAGAAAACAAGTTAATTTAAAAGTTTAAAATTTCTTTGTGTCTTCTTTCCTTCGTGCGCAGGTGTACTGTCACCATTTGGTGTTCATCTCTGTTTCCATACTGCTTATATATATATATATATATATATATATATATATGACAGTATGACAGTACGTTTGATGTTAGAATGCAATATTCAATATTCAGGCGATTTCATTTACATACTCTCTATCCAGGATATTGTAAACTTTTATCCTATATATATATATATATATATATATATATATATATATATATATATATCAGAAAGTGTGTGTGGGTGTATGTTTCGTCATTTAGTATTTCGCTTTTAAAACATGAGAACTCTTATGTAGCGAAGGAATCTTTTTTTTTAATATATATATATATATATATATATATATATAATACTCGATATAGAATAACAGAGCTATAAATGAATGATTGTATACCCACTAGCTCTAATTGGTAATTTTGTATATATTTGTATGTATGTCTAGGTTTTTATTTTTATTAATATCGTATCAAAAATATATTAAACACATATTAGTTGCCATATGTATTTCTTTTATTGTGTTATTTATTTTATATAAGTGGGAATTGTGTATCTTACATGCAGTGGTGGTGTCCTGACGGTTCGCGCGAACCGATTCTTAAAATTATAAAAGCGAACCGTTTTTTTGATTGCCCGAAAATAATATTATATATTAATAGCCGATGGTCTTGCTCCTCGCGCCTAGTGAAACTCTAATAGACACACGCTCCCTACCGTTTTGGAGTTAAAAATGTAGCAAATCTTCTAGTCATAAATTTGATAGGTTTTCCTTTGGATCTTTGGGACTTCAGCGATTCATTTGAAACGTGACTAAGAAACCATAACACACCTGATGGCACTAGTGGCAAAGAAGCGTCATACTTCTGAACAAAAATATGATGGGGACAGAATTTCAATCTGGAAATAAATGATATCTATTAAAATATCAAAACGGTTGAATTCTTTTGGTACTATAAAGTGATTTGTTTCCATTCTCAGATTGAAAAGGAAAACCCAGAATAGGTTCCAAACGTTACCTACCTTTATAGAGTCGCTTCCTGGAAATTTAGGATGCCACCACAGTCTCTATGTATGGGTTTACAATTGTCGTAAGTGTGTATATAGGTATATATGTAATGTTATGCTTCTTAAATGTATCTATAGTTGATATATAGGTTTTTTGTTTAGATATATAGGTGGCTATATAATCACAATTATATTTATTTATATGCATGAATATGTTTTATTTATATTTGTATCAAGCGTGTTATGTAAATAGAGACAGGTATATTTTTGTCTTTTTGTAAATATGGTAATATATATATATATATATATATATATATATATATATATATATATATATATATATATATATACATATATATATATATATACATATACATATATATATATATATACATATATATATATATACATATATATATATATATACATATATATATATATATATACATATATATACATATATATATATATACATATATATATATATACATATATATATATACATATATATACATATACATATATATACATATACATATATATATATATATATACATATATATATATATACATATATATATATACATATATATATATATATACATATATATATATATACATATATATATACATATATATATATATACATATAATATATATATATATATATATATATATATACATATATATATATATAATATATATATATATATATATATATATATATATACATATATATATATATATATATATACATATATATATATATACATATATATATATAATACATATATATATAACATATATATATACATACATATATTATACATACATATATATATATATACATATATATATATATATACATATATACATATATATATATATATATATACATATATATATATATATATATATATATATATACATATATATACATATATACATATATATATATATAATTATTTATTTGAATATTACAACATAAATATGTTATAAAATCACGACAAAAGTAGCCATTTTGTTTCAACACTTCTTGTGTCTTGTCAAGTGATAATATAGAATAGAATATGTAAAAGTTTTAAAGTTTCAATTAATCAACGATCCTTAGCTAAGAGTAAACAAACGATCCTTAGCTAGAGTAAACGCTGTTACGTAAGCCAGAGTGGCCAATCAAAAAACAAGTATAGGATGATTCGAAAAATTTGACAACTAAGCAAGGCTATCTAGATATTAAAAGATTTATAAAATTTGAAATTAAAATTAAAAGTAAAAAATTAAAATTACCTATTTAGAAATCTAAATCAGATCTCTATTAAGTTTTAAATTGTAGAATTACTAAGGAGAAAAAAAAAAAAAAAAAAAAAAATCTAAAAATAAAAATAAAAGATATATATGCTATTTAATTTATATTTTCATTGAAATTAAGTTGAAAGTTGTATTTAGAGTCCCAGACATAGATGTATACATTTTTCGTTACATTTCAGCATGTTAGTCGCCTCTCACGTGAAATCACTCGAACAACGGCATGCCAAACGCTCGGACGCATCTAGATATATACACACACATACAAAAAAGCAAACCACACATAGGCAAATGCACTACACCTACACACACACATCGATACACACAGGCACACACATCTACATTCAATATGATCCAGACGGTCAAATGTCGAAGCTATTCGTGGCTTAATATGTTATTAAACGAATTTAAACTTGAAAAATTTAAACAAATAACCATATAATATACATATATATATATATATATATATATATATATATATATATATATACATATATATATATATATATATATATACATATATATATATATACACATACACACACATATATACATATATACATTTTTGAAAACATAGTTTTCGACACATTTACAGACAAAAGTAAATAACCACCTCCACATATAATTGAACACTCGCACATCCGCATATAAATTAATACATGCACCCGCATAGACACATATAAGGATAATAGGTACGCATACACAGACCTACGTACATAAACATACACATAGATAAGCACATATAAATATATTGACCCATACGTCGACGCAGAAAAGTAAGGCAAGTGAAGAAATACATATAAAGATGCAACCATATACAAGCACACACATACATACATACACATCTAGATGTACATACATAAGCACGCATGCATATATGTATATACACTAAATATATATATAGACATTTACAAATACAAGTGTATACATGAAAAATTAAACAAACGTAAATTAAAACGACATGAGTATAAAAATGCATATACACATCCGCTAGTACATATATATACACACATACATACGCAACTACACATAGATATATACACATATATATCTACAGACATACATATACATACATACATACATATTCACAAATATATATATGCATATATACATATACATATATATATATATATATATATATATATATATACATATATAAACACACATACACATATACATACACACACATACACATATACGCACACACACATACATATACAAACACATATACATATATACATAAACATATAGACACATGCATAAAAAAGGAAAAAGAAATAAGCATACATAGACCAACTTATATTCTAATAATATTCCAACAACATTATGATAAAATATATTAAAAGTTAATCATAATTTAAGAAAAGAACAACGGTCTGTAAGCAATTAAAGGTACTTTATCAACAAAAGTAGATTTTAGTTTGTATCTATGATACACTCCAAGACACTAAAGCCTACATACAAATACACATACAATGACACACCAACATATATATATAAATATCTAATCCTATATAAATACCCTAATCGACACATCCAGATAAACAATACAGAGACAGTCGAGCTCAACCATATAATCACCCACACATACATATAAATATACACCCATATACAAACACATATACATAAACATATACATATTTAAACATACATATATAAACATATATATGCATATATAAACCTATACATACACATAGAAACATACATACTACATATACATACATATATGCACACTCACACATACATATACATACATATGCAATAGGCATACATATATCTACACTCACACAAGTACACATAAATATCCCCATATACCCATACATATACTCACACATTTAGTGGTAGACACTTACCAGAATTTACTCCCTTACTCATACACATAAACAGGTTAACCTATGATAGAAGCCAATATACGCAACGATATACCTTCATAAAAAAAAAAAAAAAAAAATCATATATATATCCCTATATACACATATACATATCCTACAGTAGAAATAACTCTACATAACATACACATATATACATCTAAATACAGACACGTATGATACTTTGTAAGTACCCAGTACACATTCATATCGATAAGGCGACTATCATGCTAAAAAGGTAATAGTCTATTAAGTTTCATTTATCATTATCATAGAAAGTATATGATTTCTATACTAAGTTAAATTTAAGACGATGCTTACAGTTAACTGTTAGTTCATATCTTTGATTTAAAAGATCAGTCTTATTTTTAAATCTAATTATTTCAAGTTTCTCGTTAAGGCATAAGTAACACGGGGCATATAGTGAGTTACATGTCCGGGCCTTTCTAATTAATTTCCATTTAACCTTAGGTGTTTTATTTTTCTCTTTTAGACTCCAAAAGTATTTGGATAATGAAGTCATATATTTATAGTTACTATTATTAAAAGATTGCAGGTGACCCCGCCAGCGTTCCTTGAATGGTCTCATGGTGCAACCTATGTAGAATTTCTTTATATTTGGATTTTCTAGTGTTGATATAGTACTGAGATAAACTACAGAGCTAGTTAAACAGTTATTATTTAGTGGACAATTATTGGGATTCCTGCAGTTACATGATTTATTATTTGTGTCATTTTGCTTAATGTTGCTATGTGCAACCTTGTGGGTTGTCAGGCTCTCCGAATTTATATACTTGCTGAATATACTATTGTTATGTTTTTTAATTATTTTTTCTAGGTTATCAGCACAACTATAGCTTAACTTAAGAGTATTAGAGTTAAATATTTTACTGAGTGAGTTGGTTCCAGATTTGGGGAAATGTTTTTTAATAAGGTTTAGAAACAGGTGCCCCAATTTGGTTTTAACCATAATGTTAAAAGGGGGAGTATACCATATGATTTTTCTAGATCTCTTTCTACCATTATTGTTGCTATTTATAGGGCTTTTATATTTAATATTAATATTTTTATATCCACTATTTTTAAGTGCGGAATTGTAAAGGTCACTATGCTTATTAAAAATATCACTGTTTGAAGAGTTGTTACTGATCCTACATTCAATAGAATAGGGTATGTGTTTGATGATTGCAGGGGGGTGGTTAGAATTTGGATGAACGTATATTTGATTGGAATTAACTTTTACATATGGTTGGTATGTGTTGCTAGTGAGGTCTAGGGTGACGTCTAGGAAGTCTACTCGTTTAACATTAGTGGAAACTATTACTCTGAGACCTAGATCCTTAAATACCTTATGTATCATTTTTCTAATACGATCTACTTTAATTTTAGTGGAATTCCTAACTACTAATAACCCATCGTCCCTATATAATCCTACACTATCAGAATCTAGGCAATCAAATGCACTTAAATTATACAGAAGAAATAATCCAACAAGATCAGAAGCTTCAGCAGAATCCAGAGAACCCATTGAAATGTCAAATTTTTCGTTACAGGACTTTTTGGTCCACTGTTCATCTTTGTAGATTAGAACCGAATTTCGGCACTCCATGATGGTATTCACTTCTCTTTCAGAAATGTTGGAGTATTCCCGAGCGAAATCCAGGGCACAAGTGAACATATTTTTGGATATAGATGGATAATAGTCTGTAATGTCAAACTGTATGAAGGTACATTTATCCTTAAATCGATGTTGGTAAACCAGTTGATGACATCCGCAGTGTTAATCCATTGTAATAGTCCGAGGGTTTTCTTTATGGAGTGTTGGTTCTTTCTAAGATGTTCTTACTAATCCTGCCGATTTCCGGTCTAGTTGGGTTTATAATCCTAGTTGATGGCTTAGATCTGAAATCGGGTTTGTGATCTTTTAATAAAATATAGGCTTCTTTAGGTTGTAATTTACTAACTCGATCACTTATCTTTAGTTTATCAGTAATTGATTTGCTGATAGAGTTAATTTTATCAATTTGGTGTTAAAATTGTCCGTATTAATTTTTTTGTAACTACTGGTTAGACTATTTGTTACTAATTTGTCATAATTCCTAGGGATAATTTATAAAAGTTGGCAGTCTTATCAGATTTAACATATAGGTCTTCTGATTTATTGATGTCTTTGACAATGATGTATATATATATATATATATATATATATATATATATATATATATATATGTATATATATATATATATGTATATATGTATATATATGTATATATACATATACATATATATACATATATACATATATATATATATACATATATATATATACATATATATATATACATATATACATATATATACATATATATACATATACATATATATATATATATATACATATATATATATATACATATATATACATATATATATATATATACATATATACATATATATATATATATATATATATATATATATATATATATATACATACTATCTCACACCTCTAGCACGACTCTGAGTTTCATGCACGACACAATGATTTCAAATTGACTGTTTTACGATTTGAATCAAAATATATCTGGTTATTATGATGCTGATGTGGCGATATTTAATATTACAGATTTTTAATATTGAACGTTAAAAATAGGAAAGTTAACAAAATAAGTTGGAAAAAAGAAAAGAATGAAGAAAATTATAAAAAATAAATTTGATAAAATCGAAAAAGAAAATGGAGGAGAAAAAATAAAATGGAGGAGGAAAATAAATGGACAAAGGCAGGTAATTAAAATGATCAAGAAACAAAAGTAAAAAAAAGAATTAATATATAACGTACTAGAAAAATAGAAAAAGATAGAAAAAAGGCAGAAAAGAATTAATAAAAGTTAAAAAGCTAATCTTGTGTACTGTATTTAAGTATATGTTTCTTTTTGTGTCTGGAAGTAGTTATTAATTCACTCCTCTGGTTCAATAATTTAGGTTTATCTAAGTTTTTCAGCTAAGCAAAGACAACAATTGTCGCCTTTCCTGTTAAAAGCCTTAGACCCAGAAACAACTTCCCAGTTAATAGATGGTGAAAGTCTACTATCTTTCAATTGCAAGAAATATTTAGAGAGCGCAGTATTATGTTTATATTTTATGTTTTTTAAGGTCATTTTGTGATTGTAAAAACTCAATTTCCAAGTGTTTCCCGTGGAAGATATTATATTAAGCCCTGTTTTGTCAACGCTTGCACTATATGTGCGATATGTTGCAATTTTATTGTCATACATATATATATTTATATATATATATATAATGGTAATAGTGTACTCTTCTGTTGGTTTCAACGTATGAGGATCTAACAACTTAACTTATTGATTCAGTTATGAATTTTTTGCGATAATCCTATAATCCTATGTGGTACTTAAGATCTGCTAGTGATTTACAAAGGAGGCCGCATATGGAGTAAGTATGAGGACTGTGGGATGAGATCACTGTTGGATTGGCTGACATTTTAGATATTGCTCTCGCTTCTTGAAGACGATTCAGAGTAGCAGATTGAAAACTGCAGAGTCCACTAAAACATGTTGATCTCCAACTCTAACCGCGTCAAGGCTAAGTGCTCGAGGGTGTATATTGAGGTATATTGACAGCTGACAAGTTGCTCTTCAACTTGTATTTGTATCTAAGCCATGGGCGTCCTACATTCCTGTAGCCCTGATCTAGCTGGCTGTGCATTAGGATCTTGGGTATCCTGTCATCAGACATTCTCAAGACATGACCAGTCTACCGTAACTGTGAATGTATGAGAAAATTCTCGATTCCTCCACTATTACACCTGTTAAACAGGTCTACGTTAGATGTCCTATCTTGAAGGCTAACTCCACAGATGACACGCAGACAGCTCTTATGAAAAACATCCAGCTGGCGTATATGGTACCTGTATGGAGTCCACGACCCTAAGCCGTACAAAAGAATTGCAAGGATAACAGCTCTGTAAACCTGAATTTTCCTATCCAGTCGAATACCCCGCTCATCCCAAGCGATGGCGAAGTTTGCCGAAAGAACTGGTAGCCTTAGCAATCCGATGCATGATTTCATCATCGAAAGATCCACTGTAGTTGACTTTGCTACCATAATAGGTGAAAGTCTTTACATAGTTCAGGGCTTTGTCTTCTACTTTCAATGGTCTCTCTGGAAATTTGTAGACTGGTGGTTTTTGTTTCTCACCACAAAATTATATATATGGTTGCATATGTAGATATGCTAAGACAGTTGTGTGTACATTTGTATTATTTTTCATCATTACTGAGATGTGCATATTTGTTTCGAATTATAATTCTCTATTTGCAGTCGGGGTTATATAAATTGTGTGAGTGTATATTTTTGTATTTTGTTTTTTAATGTGTATATTTATTTTTAATCTATTTATACATTCTTTTAAGAAACCCTTCAAATAAAATGGACTTCTCCACTATTACTATACTCCGGTATATATATATATATATATATATATATATATATATATATATATAATGGACATGGAGGTCAACGTCAACAACATGTCTAAAACACACTGCCGCCACTCAATGTTGACCTCAGTGTCTAGTTTTATATTTTACATTTACGTACGCTTTACCCTGATTTTCCAAATAATATAGCATACCTTCAAACAATGTTATATATATATATGTGTGTGTGTGTGTGTGTGTGTGTGTGTGTGTGTGTGTGTTAAGAATTGATGGATTTATTTTTAATATGACATTTCTATTACTTCAAACCTTATTTTAGTGGACACTTCTTATTTGAAATAGACGCTCCATTTTTGTATTAATCTACCAGACGAAGATTTCTCAAATGCGCAGGCCAGGAGACAAAATGCACAGTTTACGAAAATAAAAAAATGTTATTTCAAATAAGAAGTGTCCACTGTAATAACGCTTGAAGAAATAAAATATATATGAAAAAAGACAAAAATAACTTTTCTTTGCCGAAGTGTTTCATCCAATGAGGGACTTTATGAAGGTAAATATGAGGATTTTATTTTGTAGCAGGTATTTATAAACATAACTAAATATCGTTATTTTTTCAAAATTTTGAAGTCTAAGAAATATTTTAAATATTTTTTAAACATAAGAACGCTTATTCTTAAGGCCAACTTACTTCAAACAGACTTAAAAATATTTTAGAATATTTAATTATATTATAGCCCTTCAGTGGACAAAATATGACGGCAAAGAAAAGTTTTACTTTTTGTCCTTATTCATACTTTTTACTGATTTATTATAGTTATATCTGATGTTTACACACACACACACACACATATATATATATATATATATATATATATATATATATATATATATATACATATATATATATATATATATATATATATATATATAAAATTAAAATAATTCAATTGACTTTATTTTCTATCTGTGCTGAGTTTTCTGAGTGCATACACATTGAAAACAAACAACTATTACTTCATATCTTTCTATGGAACTCTGTATGTGCAAAAACCTCTTGCTTAAATGTGTTGTCTTCAAGACATATTGCGATCGATCGGATTTTTGAAAACTAAAGTCTTTATTATTGTTAGTCTATATATATATATATATATATATATATATATGTTTAAAATAATATTAAGCTCAAGCCCCTAGGCGTATCTCTGCTTCGGGATGGGCTGGGGTTGGGGTCATTACCCGCCACCTGAGGTGTCGCCAAAAGGGGAAATGCCGCTGGGACTTGAGCAATTTTCCCACAATATTACCGTTAAACACACTTTAAACTGACTTTGTGTCACATTCGATAGCGACGTAGGTGCACTGAAAAATACATACATATATATATATATATATATATATATATATATATATATATATATATATATATACGCGTGTGTGTGTGTCTGCGTGATGGGTCATAAATAAATTAAATCTATAAGAAAATTGGTTAGTAGTTGAAATGACAAAATGGAAACAAAAATCCTATGTAACGCATTTCGCTCTTCAAAAAGACTTCTTCAGAATAAATAATATTTTTATTGATGGAATATCTATGTAAAAATAGGCGAGGCTAGGCGGTGTAAGTAGACTACATCTTCAGCGTTTGTTCCCAAACAATCCCCACTGCCCTTGTTTTGCTATCCATTTACACATTACTCATTAGCTAGGTTACTCGCTATTTTCCTATTCCTCTCTAGACACTTAAGTATTTCTTGTTAGCGTCAAATTCTCCAAACCCTCCTTCCTTATTCCCAGAAATTTCAAATGCCTCTAAGTGCTTTTTTCAGTTGTCCTTAAATCTTTACCATTGATCACGTATTCTATCCATAATATCTTTCTGTAGAACCAAATCTTTTTCGTCACGTCGCATCTTTTTTACGAGAAATTGTCTACCATCCAGTACTATATAGATGAATTGAGAAAACATAGTAGGTTAGAATTGTTTTCTTTGTATCTAATTTTCCAGTTTCTTAATATTTTGTTTAGATTTTGAAAGCTAACTTTTGTTATTCCAATGAGCCTTCGAACATATAATTGTTGTAAAAGAAATTCACTGGAATAGCTATGTTATTAAAATCAGTATTTATTCTGCCTTAAGACTAGCCTTAAGCCCGCCTTTTACCTTATATTCCTAAAACACTTTATTCCATTCGATCTGACCTTGCTCTTCGGTCGGATTACTGATAGTGATGAGTTTGAAAGTAGGAGTTTTTGGTTGACTGGTATTTGGAGAGACGTATTTTAACAGATTTAACCAATTTACTAAAACCTATGAGTCTATGAGGGAAAGAAATCTGCCAAAGAACTTTCTTAATTGCCGCCCCCCTTCCCCAATACACACCGACTCTAGATTTCGACGTGCTTCAGTACGTGGCCATTGGGAGATGGTATATTAAATGAGCTGAAATGAGACTCTAAAGTAACCTCTATAAATGACAGTCTTCACTCGCCCATTTCCTGTAGAACATTTACACATCTGCTGATGTAGGCCGGACAGAGCATAGGAACTTTTTTAATGAGAGACTTTGCCCCTTTCATGATGGGGTCTAATCAGGTGATAGCAGGTGATTGGAAAATCTCTCTTCATCTCGACCTAGACCGCAGGGCTGCTAGGCCGTGTAGCAACAACACAGATGTCGGCACATTTCGAGGCTTCACTAACATGTCCAATATGTTTCTAAATAGCCTCGGGGTAATCCTCCTCTTTTCGGATATTAATGACGATCATACCTAGCCGAGTCAACACAGGCTTGCTTAGATGCCCAAGTCCCATTCAACAGAGTTCTCAGATCACACACCATTTCAGTAACTAATTCTAATATTAAAAGAACGAACAGATGCTTACCATAAATGATAATGCACAATTTGTTTTAGTTTTTTAATGGTATATCAACTCCTTCTGGGTCCTTTAATGCCAAAATTTGATTTCCTTGAGAGCATTATTTCTTTCTTTACTATTAAAATCTATTACTGGAAATCTTTACTATAAAAATGCATTTTTATACTTTCATAGTGTTTAGACCCCAGTTTTGAGATTCACTATTTGCCCATAGCCGAGACCCTAGCAGATGCTACCACCTCGGATCAGAGTGGACCTGGGAACAACAGCGAATAAGAGGTTTCAAGCTCCTCAAAACAGCCCGACCAGAGGCCTTGCTGCCGGATGTAGTTTATCGTCCTACCCAGGACGGGATAATACACGGCGTGGGTTCTCGAAAGCAAAGATTAAATCAATTGTGACCATTTTTTTTAAATGACTCAACCTTGAGTAGTCAATTGTTTACTGAATTTCTACGATGAAGAATTATCATTATTTATATTCAGACAAATGGCCTCGTCTTTATTGTCAAGATATTGTGGCCGTTGAAACATTCGGCATTAATTAGATGTCTGTCGATTTTACTGTTGCTTTCAGAGTCCGAAATGGAGATGAACATATTACACACTTACTCACAGCAGAAACTGCACCTCGGTGAATCTCCTGGTATCAATTGCGAACTGTTAAGCACTAACTGACAGCAAAGAAAACATAATATGTACAAACTTAATCGTGTTTAAAAAATGTATCTACCTAAAATAAATAAACTACTTCTAAAACTTACAGAAGAAAGCTCAAAATACAACTACCTAAGCCAAAGAATTTCTAAACATAAAAAGGAAAAGTTCTCCTAAACTACACTAAAACTCCACAATGTCAGAATTCTACAAAACTTTTTGCACAACTGTTTTTTCAATGATTGTTTCACAAAACACCATATTTGACACTATTTAAATTATTCGGACTATTGTCATCATCTTTGTCGCCATATTTATTATAACGTTTCGGTCGTTGTACGCTCCGGCCTTCTTCAGGTGGTTGGAATGTCGAACTGAACCATTTATTTCGCTCATCGTGGTAGACTGTTCTCGTTCCACAGGCCATGTTTAATGCATGTCAGTTATCAGTTATCTCCTGTTAATTCCCCTCTCCAAGTTCTCCACTGCCTTAATCGGGTATTGAGCTCACACTCTTTGGGTCCTGTCCCTGGATCTAACCAACGCCTTTATCCACTGTGCCATGTATCCTTGAGGAGATCCGTGTATGAATTTCTGGGTATTATCAACCTAATGTCTTCAGCAAACATTTTTACCAGTGCTCATATTGCATTTTTGTTGTTAATATCGCTTTTCTCTGACACTCCTTATTACTGGTTCCTATATTGTATTCATTTCTATGCTTGGTCGGCTCAGGAGATTGTTGTGGTCTAGCATATGTAAAGGGTTCAGTTAGACATTCCAACAACCAGAAGAAGGTCGGAAAATACGACTGAAACGTTATAATATATATGGCGACAAAGATGAGGACAATAGTCACAATAATGTAAATAGTGTACATAATACCTCATCTCAGAAATATAAATAGACACCTTATTTGACATACAACCGACCTGGGTATGACGATAAACTTTATCGGACCTCTGATCAGGAGTTTTGAGGAGCATGGAACCAGTTCTTAATTAATGTTGTTCCCTGGTCCACCCTGGTCCGGGTGGTAGCACCTGTTAATGTCTCAGCTATGAGTAAATATTTAACCGCCAAACTGGTGTCAAAACACTATAAAATATAAAAACACGTTTAATAGTAAAAATACCAGCAATACATTTTCATAGTAAAAAATTACCAGCAATACATTTTTGTAAAAAATAAAATATTACCAACAATACAATTTTTGAAAAAAGTAAAATAAAATATATAATACCATCAACATATTTTGGGGGAAAAATGCTACCGTTAATAGATTTTTGGAAAAATCACTAATGATCCCATGAAAATTAAATTTCGTCATTAAATAACACATAACGAGTTGATATGCCGCTAAACAAACATGCAATTTGTCAGGGAATGACCTACAAGGTTGAGGTGTCGTAAAACACCAATGCATTCCAACCTTACTGCTGCTTTTACCGCTTAACTAACACAGCTTCTCTGCTTACTCAATCCTTGTTGTAAACTTGGCCCTTTCCACCAATGTTTATCTTTTTTCTTTATTAATGTCTTCCATATAGTGTTTATTTCTATGCTAGACCTACTGAAGAAACTGTCGTAGTCTAGGATATGAGTGATCAATAATAAAAAAAAAGAATAAAATGAGTTATCCAGAGACAGCGGAACGTGAAAAATCTATCGCGGTAGATTGAATAAAGTGTCCAGTTCGAAATTGACTAAAGATTACCAGAATCGACAGAGATCTGAAGAAGCACGGGGGCCACAACGGCCGAAACGTTTTGATAATGACGAGGACATTAGTCTGAATGTATATCAAGTAAATAAGACATTGAGTCAAACATTAGAAAGGATCAAGAGAGGTGGATAGAACACCGTTTTAATATATTTGTTGATTAGATGCCACCAAACAGAAGGCGCAAGAGCTTCTCAAAGTGAAGGATTAAAAGTCGAAATGGTAACGACGAATTGACTGATAGGATTGAAACAGAAGGTTGTTGGAAATGTTTTGTTTTTTAATTTGTTTTTATGGCTTATCGACCCTTTGTGGATCATTTAAATGATTTTAGGAGGTCCCTTATAGTAGCCGGTGTAATCAAGTTTGACTTGATTAAGTTTGTTTAATGGCACATCAACTCCTTATGGGTCATTTAATGCTAAAATTTATTTTCTTATGATATTTGGTATATTTTTTTTACAAAAAATGCATTGTATTTACATTAGTCGGACTATTGTCCTCATCTTTGTCGCCATTTTTGTCACAACGTTTCGGCCGTTGTACGCTCCGGCCTTCTTCAGGTGGTTGGAATTTCGAACCGAACCCTTTATTTCGATCACTGGGGTAGACTGTTCTAGTTCCACGAGCCATGTTTGATGGATGTCAGTTATCAGTTATCTCCTGCTAATTTTCAAGGACACATGGCACTGTGGATAAAGGCGTTGGTTAGATCCAGTGACAGACCCAAAGAGTGTGAGTTCCATACCCGGTTCAGGCAGTGGAGAACTTTCAGAGGGAAAATTAGCAGGAGATAACTGATATCCATCAAACATGGCTCGTGGAACTAGAACAGTCTACCCCAGTGATCGAAATAAAGGGTTCGGTTCGAAATTCCAACCACCTGAAGAAGGCCGGAGCGTACAACGGCCGAAACGTTGTGACAAAAAATGGCGACAAAGATGAGGACAATAGTCCGACTAATGTAAATACTGTACATAATACCTCATCTCAGAAATATAGACAGGCTCTGAAAAAATGAATTGTTGGTAATTTTTTATTCTTTCTCTATGAAAATGTATTGCTGGTAATTTTTTTCTAATGTATTTTTATATTTTCATTTTTTGATACCAGCTTGAGGGTTCACTATTTTCACACAGCTGGGACCCTAAAAGGTGCTACCACCAGTGGTTAAGGTGGACCTGGGAACAACAGCAATTAGGAGCTGGCTCCACGCTCCTCAAAACCTTCCGACCAGAGGCCTTGCTGCCTATTGTAGTTTATTGTCATAACCAGGACATGTTTTCTCACGTGATACCCCATCTAAGTATTGACCCGGCTCAACGCTGCTTAACTTCGGTAATCGAACAATAGTTGGTGTTTTCAGCGTGATTTGACCGCAAGCCGTAGAAAGTGGAGATTATTACTAACACTTATCGTCATAGGTAAAAAGTTTGAAGCTGAAGAGAATACTAGAAAAAATAATTAGTTTTTAAGTATTTCATGGTGTAATTTGATATTTTTTGTGTCTTTATATATATATATATATATATATATATATATATATATATATTAACTTGAAAATAGGAAGTTAGTATTTATGAAGAACCAGATCATTTCCCAAAGGGTATACGCAGCTTGTCTGTATGGCTATTTAAAATGTCTCTTCACTCTTAATTTCTTTTCAAATAATTATTTGGTGGTGACAAATATTTGTAATTTTATTTCCGTTTGGAGAGCCATACTGTGGAGGTAACGACGCTCTTACTGTACACATATGTAAGAATACCTGCAAAAACATTTAGGATCCACTCAGCTTCATTTCCACGCGAAGAAAGGTAATGGTTACCTTGTTTTAAAATTTCCAGTAAGTTTCAAAGAGTGCAGTTGATTACTGTTGGTATAACTTTGTCACATTCTACTATCAGTATGTAAAAGCGTCCATTATGGTTTGGGACAAGATTTACCTTGTCTCCCCACTAAGACATGTTGTGACACAACGTCGGTTTTTAACGTGGAGACCGGAGTGTTTTCACTGGTCGAAGATAGTCACAGTCAAACCACCGCTACGTAACAGATGTTATTCAACGGAGTGGAAACACAAAGGAGGAGAGAAGGCCTCCGGCACAGAACAGATACTACAACCGCAGCATCTACTCCGACGAAAAAAAACCTTCTCCTTCACCTGCCGCCTCTTTCTTTATAGTTAAGTCCAGTCGCCAAACTTGGTTTTGTCTGAATTAATATTTTAAAGTGTCAGGGGAAGGAAGACAGGCAGTCAATCGACATTCTCGCTTGAAAATATAAGGCATTCGACATGGCTTTCAATGCAGACTAATGGATAGTTTTTTTGTTTTCTTTTTAATCTGTTAATACGGTTGCATAAGATTTGCCAGGGAACACTAATTCAAACTTTGGATGAAGAGATGATAACCCTAACATGTCAACGTAAGTTATAAACTTTCTCTTTAAATGTCAGTTCACATTTCATTACTTAGTCAATTTAACCGATTCTAACCTTCTGTTTATCTTTTCTTTCTCCCTATTCTTGCAAATATAAATGCAGTATAGCTTTTCATTGATTATAAAAAATATATCAATTACACACTTCTTATATTATTCCAGCACTTTGCTGCTTCTAGCATAATAGGGATATTTTTTCTTACAAAATTAATACTTAAATTTTAACTATGACTTAGAAACTAAATATAAATTCGTCTTTCCCTGCATCTTTCTTGAAATCAATATTAATAAAATAACTTTAAATTTTAAATAAAAAAAAATGATTTTGAATTTTAGCAAGAAAATCTCTGCTAGAAGCATAAAAATCTGGAACATTAATGGTGATAACTTAATTTCAGATAGATTAATCTTTTTTGCACATTATACACTATTTTTATTTAGTGAGAGAATCTTTGTATTTCAGCTTTGAAGCTAAAAAAGATATATCTTGTCCAAAATTAAGAAGCTGGATACAGCGAGAAACGATTTCTTTTTCAATTTTATTTTAACAATTGAATATTAATTTTTAATATTTTAAATGTTATCCAATTGCAAAATACAAACATTTCATTTAGTTTCTCAAGTTCTCACTCATTTTCCTAGAATGGTTGAAATTCTTACGAAAATTTGGAGGCTTTTTTTAATTTCAGAAAAGACATTAATGAACAAGATCTCCAACTATTTAAGTGTAACGTCAATCGACATCTCCAGTTGCCTGATCTATCCACTTCTCTTCTCCACATCCTTTCACCTTTCATTCCTATCTGCTCTCGCTCCAAATCTTCTGTAACCCCCTTGCCTTGATCGATCCACTATCTTTCTCCACATCCTCTCCTTTACCACTCCTATCTGCTCTTCCTCCAAACCTTCTGTAACCCCTTGC
>OZ038482.1:87068837-87148837 GCA_964036315.1 Acanthosepion esculentum
CTCAAGTTAAACTCCTAGATACGATACATCGCTAAAGATGCAAGAAAAATGTTTGGTTGTTTGTGCCGCTCCAGTAAGTACCTGACTCCTCGTGCTATCCTCTCCCTTCACAAGAGCCAGATCAGACCGAAAATGGAGCACTTCTGCCATATTTGAAATGGAGCTGAGGAATCCTCATTTTCCAGACTCGATAGGCCAAAAGCGTCTAAGCGTCCTTTTGGGTGACAAATTATTTTCCACCTTACAACCACTCCCTTCCACTAACGAGATGTGGCCAGCCTCTCACTGCTCTATCGCTACTTTCCATGAAAGGTTCTTGCACGAACTGCATTCCTTTGTTCCGCCAGATCTAACCTTCAGGGCTAAGTCCCACTATGCCAGTAACCTTGTAGCAAACCGCCCTCATTCCCCCCGTATTCCATTGGCAAGAAATATGTTCCATTCAAGCAGCTTCTTCCCGCGAACCACTGCTCAAGAGGATGTTTCTCTGATCGTTACAACCTGTTCGGGTGTTACTCTGTCACTGTCTACCTCTAGTGACTTCCCGGGTGTTGAACCTCACTGTAAATAGATAATAAATAAATAAATAGCTATGACTCGTAAATTAGACGTAATTAAACTAAACTCAGCATAGGATTTTTCTATCGTATTTTCTATCATAACTCTTTTTAGCTGAGATGAAGTTATTTTATGACTAGATTTTTTGTCGTATCCGATTTGTTAGCAAAATTATGTATTTGACCTCTATTAAGTCTATGAACTCTGGCTTTAACTGCAGGAAATCGGGAATGCAAAAATATCCCTGTCCTAGATATATATTATACGAACCGTTGAAATATTGTTTATGAATTAATGCTATTTAAAGTGTGTGTTATCACTTGCTTTGAGTTGTTATTCTATTGAGCTCTACTGAAATTGATTAGTAAAAGAAGAAAAAAAGGACGGCAAGAAATAATTTTAAAGTTTTGTAGACCAGCATCCATTCCACCTTCCGGTAGCCACGGGAATCAAGTTGGTATTTTATGAGGAATTCTGTTCATAATAGCGTCAAATCTATTCCTGGCTTCATAAAGAGTTATCTGTACTTCATTTTTATTTCCAAATTTCTAGTTTATATCTATGCTTCCTTCATTGATAACTGCATACTAGTAGGAATTAAGGTATGGGACATCATTTTTAAGCAGTCATCAATGACCTAAGCACAATTTCAAATTTGACATTTGTAAATAAGATTCATTTTATTTCCACGAACTGACCAGTCAGTTTAAGTTTCTACTGCATCGATAGGAATGGCAGAGAATGAAGCAAAAGGATATAAAATTATTATTTTATTTTTATTTATTTATTTATTTTTGTAACTGTTAATTATCAATAACAACCCATTTCTAAAATGTTACTGGTCTATTAATCTGTTGCAGACACTGTCTCTGATAAAAGCCACAATAAAGGCAGGTGGGGGAGGAATCATAACATGAAATTCACACACACACACACACATATATATATATATATATATATATATATATATTCATTAATAACATGAGCGTGTTTTCCAGGGCATTTATACACTGGATGTCTGTATATTTTACGTGCATTCGACAGACCCGTGGAAAATTAATTTCCTTTCGATTTATATGCACTAATTTTGAGTTATAAATATTGATATAATTCCTTCTAACATTAAAAACTGCCCACACTTCCCGCATTTCCTTGTGCATAATACGAGAAATTTTGAACGAAAATTAAAATTAGAAAAGGGGGTCGTATTATACACATGTAAACGTTTCCAGAAACTTTTACTGGGCATTAAAGAAATTTATTTGAAATGGAAAGTTTACAACTACACTCAGTATCAGTCAGTCAGTTATGTGCCATGCGTAATACACGTTAAGGCGACCATGTATCTTTCAATACATGACTGACGAGGCAGATTTTTTTCCCGCTGTAGGTTTCAATTTCTTTCTGCTTTTGACCAGTTTGCATCTAAGGTCTGTCCTGCTATTTGCCCATAGGTGCGTGAGAAGAGGATTCGTACCTTTTCCAAGGGTACTAGCACGTAAGTGAATGTAATGGATTCGACTGGAATTCGAACTCTGTTCTCAGATTCCACAATCCGAGCCGCTATCCATTACTCCACTCATAGATAATAAAACAAATAGGCAGAGATATTGATAACAATTGTTTGCAAAAGGTATTCGACATGTTGGAATTATTGATTCTTTGGGAACGTCTTTTCGTCTCAGACAGGAAGTTCGCCGAAATTGATGTTTTTTAAAAAATTAATAAAGGGAATACCCAAGATCTGTCATGCTTTGGCAAAATTAATTTTATATCTAAGCACCTTCCCCCGAAAGTAAATTTTGAAAAGGAAATTAGAAGAAACATGCAATGGCTAAACATCCGGTTCATTTCTGTTTAATGTCATGTACAAATGTTTTGGTGAAATGAATATACGACATTGAAATTTTAATGGATAATAGGGTACAACTAATCTCCCCCACCAACAAAAAAATACATCAAATGACTGTACTACGGGATCGTGTTATACTCGTGGCTATAATTTATTCCCTGTGTTAGCTTCAGAAACCAAATCGTTCTATAGTAAAGTCGTATTATACACAAGAATGTATGTCTTTTTTTTCTGATGCTAGATTGATTTTAATATTAATGTTGCTGAAGATGATAAACTTTGTAATAAAGATACATTTCGCTTCGAGGGGGGCTATCCTTGTGATATACACCTTCAGTATTCCTACCTCCCCCCAACCAACACCAAATTATTAGTTTGTGTATAAACCCTGAAGCCTTTCTATATTATACAGCAAAATACTGAAACTACAATAAAAAAAAACGCGGCTTGGGAATCTGTGTTGCATCCCTTCCTGACACAGGCGATTATGGGCCCCTACAAATTTTTATCAGGTGTGGCTCACAGTTGTTCCTCCCTTTGCGAAAATCCCCCGCCTCTCTTCGATCATCCATTCAAACAAGCTCGTCAGGTAAGTGGCTCTCTGCCTTCCACGGTTTTTCTTGCCCTCAATATGCCTCCTGAGGACTAAGCTTTCTAAGCACTCTTTCCAACGTGTGTCCAAAGAATTTAAGCTGTCTTTTACTGACTTTGTGTATGTGATCTTTCTGTTACTATTCTCTTTAAGACTTCCTTATTGATTTGTACATGGTTACAGGAATAATTATAAGAATGAAAAGAGCTAGGAGTGAAAAATGGATGTTGAGCCAGTATTGCAGTTGAGATGTCAGCTATTCTTAAATTTGACGCTTCACTTTTCTTTTCTCAAGTGCTAATGTTCGACTAAACGAAATCCCCGTGTAAGCTCCTCTATCTGAAAAGTGAAGAAGTCCGTGTAGATCACTCACTACAGTAGTAATGATCTACTAGGTGTGCGCAATTATAACACATTGGCGGGACGTCAAAATGTTCATCTCATTATTTATTCATACAAAAATGTACAAATTGTGGCACAAGGCCGAAAAAAGGGTGGGGTAAAGGCTGGTCTTAACTAACTATCCTATACCTAGCTAATCAGATTCGCGACCCATGCATACACTACATTTGACACATTCACCACAAGAATTCGTCCGTCACCATTCAATCCTCCATACACCATAATACCACATCCTCACCAGGGGGAACCTACAAAAACGCGCCCCACACCATAAAAATTTGATGATGATAAGATACATTAAAATTCTAATAATGAGAAGATGAAAGGGGAGGGAGATGAACCCCATAACAACCTAAAAAATTCAAAAAAAAATTTAAACTAAACATAATTTATGTTAGTAGGGCCCGTCCAATCAAAATGTTCGTCTCACCTGTTATTATTTTTCATATTTACCAGAAGCAACTAAATCGTTTTATCCACTTGAAATTATATAGAATTAGCCAATGGTCCAATACCAAGCAACATAGCTAATTTAAAATAAACGTCAGATATTTTGAGAAGAATTTTACGGCGCATTTTCTAAAGCTTCCAAATGTGCCTGTGCTACTTTATCTAAAAAAAACATTAAATTTCTTTAACTTTGTTGCTCTTTCTATAACATAACGAATTCTCTCGTGAATTTTCAGCCAGCCGATAAAAATAAAAGAAACAACCAAGAAAATTGCAAATAGGTTATTTTAAAATGTATTAAGTAAAATCGAAAACAAAAATCTTCTAAAGCGAACAGAATTCTCTCCATTATGTTTTTATTCCCCTGTCGTCTATGCAAACCTGTTTTCAGTATCTCGAAGTTATTAGATGCGAATTCTAGAATGTTCAGTTTTACTTACTTTGATATCAGACGTGGCCGATCTTGGTAAATGTAGTTTTGTTTTAACAGAAATGATCGGTTAACAAAAAGAAATTACGTTTTGACTAACGAAAAGTAATCATCCACTTCATAGACACAATTTTTACTTTTTTTTCTCCAAGTTATATAAATTTAAACTACCATTTAGCTGCTGGATGTTTGGCTATTACTTATCGCTTTTCTCCAAAACATCCATGACAAGTTATATTTTTAAGCAACTCACAGACACTTAATTGAATTATCATATTCTATCCACACGGTCATCGAAATTTACATTTCTGTTCAGTTTGATCGTCGCTATCAGTCCCATGACTGACTGTGATTGTAGGGTTAATGCGCAATGGAATAACTGACCCGTTCCTTCCACGTATCTGGATTAGTATTCTTTCATTTGTCGTCTGGTTAGTCCAAATTAACCTGGCGGACATCTTTCCTTATCCAAGTCAAACCACAGCCGATGTCCTTTAACTAGAGGGCTTGCCTTGGTCCCTGACACATGGCCATTGATTCCATTGGAGGAACCCTCGACTCTGGCCGTTGACTTCAGTACAGGAATCGCTGTCACCACCGCAACGCCTACCTAAATAGCTGTACAACACAATCTACCCTATTATACTAGATGACCGCTGATTTTACACTATCATGTAATCCACTTTGGTGTCTTGACATCCTCCTAGCTAGAAGAGCCTGGTGGGAAAAAAACAATTTAGTCGCTGATGACCCGACCAAGCGAACAGGCAGTACTGGGTTACTAGGTACCAGTAGCACTTGTAGAGTGACATGACATAACACGTTCACATTGCTGTAATGGAAAAATTATGTCTCTACACTTGTCTCATATATATATATATATATATATATATATATATATATATATATACCGAAGACCTTTTTAATTCAACCTTTGTTTCGAGTATAAGATGAGACATTTTATTGTCCATAGTATTCCAGTACGACTAACCTTTCAAAGATGTTATATTGTATATAAGAGACCTTACTTCAATGTGCTTAGTTAGCAGTAAACGACTGCTATTTTTCTTCACGCGCACGTATCGGGGAAATAATTTAATCCAAGCAGAAACGGTCAGCGGTTAGGATATTTATTGTACATAACATACAATTACGGCACAAGGCCAACATGGGTGAGAGGTTGAAGCTGGTCATCACTAACTATCTTATACCTAGCTAATCTGGTTCACGACCCATTCACGCATTACAGTTTCCCCATTCACCACAAGAACTCGTCCGTCACCAATCAATCCTCCATGCACCATAATACCACATCCTCTCAAGGGGGTCCTAAACAAACGCGCCCCATACCATAAAAATATAATGATTATATATGCATAATTAAAATTCTATGGATGAATAAAATGAGAGGGAAGGTAGATGAACCCAATAACAAACTAAAATATTAACACAAAACAAACTAAACATAACCGATGTTAGTAGGGCCCGTCCATCCCTCAAAACAGAGAGGCCGCTGTATTCTGCCCAGGGGGCAGAATCAAGAAGCCCTCTCACTACGAGAGTGGGAAAAGGATAAAGTATAATACGGGCATGGGAAAATATAAAGCTGACCCAGTCGAGATGAAAAATGGGGCCAAAACAAACTGGGGAGGTTGGGAATCTCGACTTGAATCATAACCAAAGAGGCGGCCGGGAACTGGCCAGTAACAACACTTACTCCCATTAACTAGGTATACTGAAGCTTGTCTAACCTAACCAACGAGAGGGCTCCGCAGGAAACCACCCCGATGTAACGTAGGTTGACCTAGAAGAGAAAATCAAGGCTAGCCCCGTTCAAACAAACCAAACTCGCTTCTTTCACCCACCTTTCGCTGAAGACTGTCGAATGCAAGCGTTTTCTTTCAGTTCTAATCTTCATCTTGAGCTGATGCTCAAGAATCGGATCAGATCCTGATGAGAAAGACTTCCTCCGTTCGCGTCGTCCAAATCACCATTCGAGCCGTGGCCAGAAGCGTCAGAAACACCATTTGTTTCACCCGGAATACGGGGGCGACACATTATCACACGCGTATGCACGATCAATGAGCACAAGCTTTTCGGGAGCGAGACGAGCCGTCAACTCGCCGACATGGTTCCATAAGGGGCGAACCCAGTGGCAATGGTAGAAGGCGTGCGAAGCCGTTTCTTCCAAACCAAAGCCACACCGTTCACAGTCTGGCGAATCCGCCAAGCCCCATATGAAGACCTTGTCAGTGAGAGGCCGCCAATTCCGAATCAATCGCCAGGTAAGCGAAAACTCAGGGTTACTGCGCACCCAAGACCAGAAAGAGCGAAGCTCCTCCTCCGACAAGTCGAGCTGCTCACGTAGAGGATCCTTCGCGACCCCCTCTACTAATAGACGATAAAAGACCTTCCTAGGCCTTGAAAGGTCACTGGACCGAAGAACAGCCAACAAGGCCGACCGACACTCGCGAAGGAAATCCGATTGATCCCGGGGTTTACGATGGCGCTCAACCCGCGAGATGGTGGGGACTGATAGTAAGGGAATGGAACGCGTCCCTAACAATCCCCGCCATAATCGAATCTCCTGTCAATGTGCGGCGTAGGAAAGCCAACCTCGAGGCAAGTTTGTGGCTCGCCAAGTGTAGCATTCCCAGCCCTTCCTCCATGACACGGACGTTGTGCACAGACTCGTCTGTCGACCTGATTCCCGCGTCTCCTCCATAAAATGGAGGTTAGCGAGCGCTTGTGCGGTTTCCTATGGTCGTCACAGAGAGGAAGTATGGACAATCGATAAAGAACGTCGACGCCAAATCTGACCGGCAGCATCGACCTTTGCTCGTACTTCAGACTAATTTTTCTCCAGCTGGAGGCGGGGTCCAAACCACACTCCAAGAATGCGGACAGGACCGTCCGTCCAACCGAAGCGGCCCCAGAAGATCGACCCCCTTCCACGCACCTAACCGCAGGCCGGACGATTTGTCGCGGTTTATCTTGGCCTCTGTCACCTTTTAGTACCGATCAAGCGCCTTCAGTACCGCCTCAATGTCGCTGCGGGATGACACGAAAGCAGGTACGTCATCGGCGTACGCAGAAACCCTGGCTCGAGCTCCTCCGGGCGATTACACGTAGGGCAGGACTGCACGCCCTGTCCTTCAGCTGGCGAAGGAGAGTCTCCAACGCCAAAGCATAAAATAGGACAGTGGGCAAACCTGACGAACCGACCTAGACAGCGCAAAAGCGCCCGACAGCTTCCCGTTCACCTGTACCACAGTACTGGGGGAGCGACGGTCAGCGGTTAATGTTAGCGTTCTGATCGTGAAAGCAGTTCTAATCTCTCCATAGGTATATAGTCAATAAGGTGACCTGTATGATGTCTTTGGGAAGTGCTTGAGGACCCAAGAATTGCAAGTCGAAGAGGGTAGATGACACTGCTCGGAAGCTGTTTATTGTTGTTGTTTCAATTCAACATTTAATGGAAAGATGGATTGCCAACCAAGGCTATAACTTAATACTAGGCATCACCACTTTGTCGGTGAAAGAAAAAAACAGCAATGCCTGATGAAGAATGTCCCCAAACTTAATAAAAACAAAGTTTATTTGTCAATGTTTATTAAGAGGAAAGACCAAAGTATTTTCATTTTAAATTTTTTAATCACTTCTAGCACGTTCGATTTTTTCTTGGTGAAAAATACACTGATTTAGAAATTTTTGTAAAAATTAAACAATTGCTGGATCTTAATGAAACTAAAAAAATGTTTTTCTGTTTATTTTTTTTTATTCATGAAATTTCGAGAAATTAAATTTCAATCTCAAAATTGTTTTTATTAGTTGAAAGCAGAACTCGCTGGAGAATGTAAATCAATATTGTTATTTTTGCTTGTTTTTTTTTATCTGCTCGGAATCGCAAAATAAAAAAAAAACGCAATAAGACATGTAATTATTTCATTTTAAAAGCTTTTAATTGCTTTTATAAATAAGATTTATTAATGGCACGATTGTCTTTAAGAAGTAAAAAAACTATGAATAATGTTTCTACAAGAATTGTTTACTTCCTCTTTTTTTATCAGAATTTAAGTAGTTTACAATTCTATATTACTTTAATTCGGTTAGGTGATATTATTAAGTCAAAACTATATTTACGAATCAAAAATTGAAAGGTTTAAAGGTTGTTTGGCACTAAGATTTTAATAATATTTTTTTATTTTGTTTTTTTTATTTTATTTTATTTATTTATTGTTAGCGCAGAAACATTGACATTTTTGTACCTATGGAAGTCTATCACGAGTTTTAAGATGTGTCTTCCCTGAAGGATCTGCAATTCTTTCATTATTCCTTTCTGTGTTTCATCGTGTTTACGACTCAACCGGCTTTGCAAATCATCCCTTCAAAATTTTAAACTCTAAAATTTAAAATATTTTAACTCTTCTTTAATTCCTATTTCACTAAGTATATTATGTATTTATTTTAGTGTTGATCATCCTTCAATAAAATATTTTTTTAGTTTCATTAACAATATAATTCTACTAAAAATAATTAATTTTTATTCAGATAGATAATTGTTGAAAATATGTTAATTTCTAGAAAATGACTAGGTAGTTAAAAACCAAAAATCAAAGCGTTCACTTAGATTTCGTAAATTTGCCAATTTCTGGTCAACCATATTTAGATGCCAATAAATCAATCAGCACACCAGAAAAAAACAAGACCCCGTGGTTGACAAATGCTTCTATACTACGTTTTAAGCTATAATTAATGTTTCAAATCAGGTTAATTTAAAATTGCCAATTTTCCTCAAATATCTCGTCACAAATATATACTTTATTATTCGAAGATTTTTAAAACTAGGAATTAACTTTTATTTACAAATGTGTCAAAATGACCGATATATATATCTATTTTGTGAAAGCGACCAAAAATCCGATTTCAATCAATATATTTTCTATTTGAAATACACCAGAGAATTTTGCTGACTGGAAATAGTAAATTTAATCATTTAGCTTTCAATTAAAGCTAAAGTTTGAGGAATGCCTCTTTTTTTTGTTTTATTTTATTTTTTTTAAACTCATTTCAAACCTTAGTGGAGGTCACGACTAAATACAATTGATACGGTCCCCAAATGACTGAAATTATTAAAGGATTAAGTCACGCAGGTGGAAATTGCAAAATAGAAAAATCCTGCTGAAAACAAGAAAAACATTCAAAATATTCAGTTAATGTTTATATTTATTTCAAATAACGGTAATTTTGTTGTGTTAAATTCCTGCTCCTCGGAATAATCTGCCGCCAGATAATTTAATTTACTTAATAATCTTCCGTGTATGCTAAAAGTAGGGCCTACGGTGAAGATCAAAATCATTACCATATGGTTGTGTTTTTTCTTGAGCAAAAGAAAAGTTGAATAATGCCTGAGCAATAGTCATTTTTTTAATCCAAGCAAGGCAATAAAACCACAAAGCCGCAATGGGTTATTGAATGGGAAAGAATTTTAAAAAAAGAAACCTTATTAATGCGAGAGAACAAAAAGAACAGGAATTATGAAGACAGAAGTTAACAGTTGGCATTGCATTTAAATCATTGAAGATCAGTTGACTAAGACGCTAGAAGATAGTTCCACAAGTGAAAACTTCGAGAGAAACTAGTAGCATAGAACTGACGGTTACGTCTAGTTATTTCAACTGTAAAATAACTTGTCGCCAATCTAGTACTATGATTGAATTCGCAAAATCGAAATACCAAAGAGTAAAGCTCCCCCGAACAATTTGGCGGTGGGAAAGCGAATTAAGCCGAGATGACAGGTCGGGACCAATAACATTACAGATTCTGTTTTGTATTTTATAAAGTATCTCTTAATACAGAACCTGAAATGAAGATGTTTTTGTAAACATTCTCTCGGAATTCTTGGCAGATTTTATTATCTCTCCATTTTCATAGTATTTCTGCTCAAAGATAGTTAAATATGAAATATCTTTCACCATGTAATTGTGCAAAATTATTTTAACCAGTTACGGAGCAACAGTAATACTGCTGTGGTTTTCCAAGGGGAAATAATGTAGGTAATGTGTTAGATTCACGAGTAAGGCTCACTTCAGAAAATCCATAAATCTATTGAATAATTGAATTTCTATTCTCAGTTGTACAAATAATGTTCTCATTTAACATGATAATAGCTCTTCAAAACAGGAGAAAAACAAATAATTTTCAAATGTATGTTTCCCAATTTTAATTTTTGGCAAAACTTTTAAAAAATTGGTGATTATCTGCTTATTACACAAACAAAATTAAAACGCTGCAAAGAAATAAAATATATTATTTTGAGCATTTAAATTACCCAGTTTCCCATCCAAGTTGATTTTGTTGTTGTTAATAGCATATTTCCCAGTGTCGAAGATATCTTGGCCTCAAAAAATGTAACCTAATTTGAATTTGAAAACTTTAGTAAAGTGGGGAATTATTTCTGCAAAACATGGGGTAAATTATCGAGACTTCGTGGAGCAGTGACGTCGACGCCTGGAAATATGAATTCTTTTACATAAACTGCCATTTTATTGGTGTCTCGTGAGGGAACACTATTTTATATCTAGGGGATATATATATATATATATATATATATATATATAGTGTGTGTGTGTGAGTTTCATTGAATATGACAGACAAGGTGCTTTCAGTTTTTTGATGATCTTATATTTTTTTCTTTTCGGTAGATAAATTATTTAAACACTTTACAATTATTTTTCCGAACACTTTCGGCTATACATTTAGCCATTTTCAAGGTTGAAATATATTAACTGTTAACAAGAAATAGATTGTATGTCTGTATTTATATAATTTTTCATTTTCAAAACACTGTCAAGATATTGTTTCCATGCTCATAGGACACAATCTCTTGACCGTGTTTTGAAAATGAAATCTCTTGACAATGTTTTGAAAATGAAACCTCATATAAATCTATACAGGCCACAATCTGTTTTTTGTTAACAATTAATATATTTCAACCTCGAAAATGACTAAATGTATAGCCGAAAGTTCTCAGAAAAAACAAATTGGACAGTTTTTACACTCATATATACATATGTGTGTGTATGTGTGTGTGTCTGACGGTCGCAAATAGCGTGAAACCCAGAGTCACAAACTCACATCAATCCAACTATAAATATATGTGTGCGTGGAGGGCCGTAATAAATAAGAATTGGTTTTAAATTCCAACTTATTTTTCTCCAGCATGTAGACCCATGCAACTCTCCACTGATAAATTGATTCTGTAAATATTCATTATTTTGTGGTAGTGGGAATAGTGGTTGCATCTTGCCTTATCTGCAGTTCGGAATTTGGATTTTCTCTTTGCCGGGAGAGTCCTTTTTTATTTTATCCGTAGCTGAAGAAAAGACAGGTTTCATTGCTGCAACAGTAAACGCAACAGACTGACTTGTAATTTGAACAATGTTTTTTTACTTTTCTTTTAAAAAAAAAAAAATTAAAATTCATTGCAATATTTTACAGATTTTTTAATTTTAAATTTGCTTAAATTACAAGGAAATAGTACAACGTCTTTCTCTTTTCCTCCCTTTCACCATAAAAATTACTACGATGACACCATGACTTAGGCAAGTACGCTTAGAACTAGGAGAGCTACACTACAGTTGTTATCTAGGGACAAAAAAGTGACAATTTATTACATTTTGTATATTTTCATATTGATTTTTTTTTTTAATAGAAGATATTCTGAAAGGCGCCAAGGGCAGCCAAAGGAAATAATTTAATTTTCTTAATGATTTTCCGTGCATGCTAATTGCATAATTTCCGTATGGAATAAAGGAAAAAAAATCGCAATTTTCTTTTCCAAATCTCCGGTTCATTCTGTTTGAAACTTTGTTTCCCGATTATTAAAACGGTTTTATTTAATAACAGTTCCAGAAGTGCCCATGGAAAATAAATATTTTTAAATATTTTAAATAATTTTTTTTGTTCATTCTTAGATCCAAGGTTTCAAATAAAACTGATTTTTTTAATTTTTAATTTTTTATGACATACACACACACATTTTTTATGACATACACACACACATCGAGACAGTGTAGACACTGGAATCAACACGATATAGTGAAAGTTTGTAAGCGGGAATTTGATAGTCGTCAGATCAATGAAGAGTGTCGCTATGCACTATTGACTCCTTTGTCCACACTGTATCCATAAAAACTCAGTTACCCACATTGAACACTCTTCCTTCATAATTATAGTAAATTTTAAACTATATATATAATCTGCGTGTGTGGTGGACTACCTCTCCCCACCCGATTCTACTGTATGAGGGACGAACTGTTCATTTTTTACGACTGAAACGCCCACATATATGGATTTTAGTTTTTTTATTTATTTTTTATACACACTTTACATAAGTACGAGTCTCTAAATACTACACCTCTGATTTGGATTCCTCGACTTTAATTTGAACTCCGCATGCGGATATTATTTTCTTTGTAACCGCACGCAAAATGTTTAAATGGATATATAAGCACGCTTACATATATATATATATATATATATATATATGAAAAATAATAAAAATTTCAAAAGGGATTTTTTTAATCCGATATTTTTTTTTATTACTTAAACGTTATTTTTGAGTAGACGTTCTGTTTATTTATTAAACAGTATATTTATTTTCGCCTGCCGGCCTGAATATTCAAAAGATCTTATTAAAGGAAAATATGAGCTCTCCGATAGGATTCGAACCTGTGTTCCCCTAGACGAAATCGTAATTGGACCTTCAGCAACAAAATATATAGTGTTACAGAAAGAATGATCATTTTTATCAATCCTGCTATTATTTGGCAGGCAAATAAAAGCGGATTCATGCGCATAGGAGTGCACACAACAACAATCAAGTGTACTAACAAGACCTCTTACAAAAGGGGTGATAAAAATGAAACGAAGTAACAGTTCAACACAATTTTCACCCGATGTCTCTGAAGTACTTATATGCATGGTGGCTGTCGGAACGAAAGGAAAAATGTGTTGCCGCTTTCAAAATTAAAGCGAGAATAGAAAAAAACCTTTCAAATATCGCATCTTCTGTAATTACTGTCAGGAGCGGTAATCCAACAATATATAAACGATATAAATTTTCACAGACAATCTTTCGCCTTTTAGTGTCGTTTCAAGCTATCCTAATTATTCTTGCTATAATTTTTTTTCATTTAAGAACTATCACACATAAAATATGCAGCAGTAAGTATTAATACGTATACTGTCCTTGAAGTGAGAGCTGAAGATCCTGATAAGTTATGCGTTACTTTTGTGGAATTATCGCCCTTATCTACCAAAGAAATTCAGCTAACGTCTGCAAGATGTTAAAATCAGTATATAAGAAAAAGGGTGCAATGTTTAATATTTTTATGGCTACAAGGGGCCTTAGCATTAGGGCGCATATCGCTTCCGTCTGGGAACCTTGTTGTGTTCAATGCAACATGTTGTTCACTGATGAACAAAACACATGCCCCAAGCTTACTTTATACACAAGCATCAGAAGTGCTAATTCTATCAAACAGATAAAAGTATCTGCTCAAATGTCTCATCTTTAATAAGATTTGTTCACACACGTACGTACGATAAAGTACATATCGATACGCACATTCATTCATCTCGTTTTTATATTTAGTTTGCTGAGGTAATAAAAATAGTAAGTGTGCGTTGTTGTTTGTATATTTGTTCTTGTAGGTTGTGGCATGAGAAACCATTGCGTCCATAGTCAACCAATATTACTACACTTTTTGCCCCAATTCGACAATTAGTAATCCCTCAACCAGACTCTCTTAACCCAAACCTGCTAGTCCAATTTGTGGTCCTGGGTATGACTTGAAACTGCATCCGGTGCTGAGGAGACTGATTGGGAGCTTTGGGGAGTGTGGAGCCACCTCTTAGTTGCCATTGCTCTCAATTCAACTCTAACCTGGAGTGGTGTTACCTGTCAGGGTCCCAACTATGAGTTAAATAGAATTTGTATCTACAAAACATACATCTACGAAGCAGAACTGTCTACAAACTATTTACGTACCATACAAATATCTATACATCCACTCCCAAAATATATCCTGTAAATAAATAGACCATAAAATTTAATTCTAACAAAACAAGATTATTCGCAGTCTCTCAGATAACTATCTACCTACAATATCGCAACAACCGACCTGGGTGTGATATTAAACTGCACAAGACAGAAACCTCCTAAAAATAAAAGAAAACAACCGTAATTTCCCAAATCATTTAAAAGTGATGCAAAAACAACCAAATACTATCAGTTCACCCCAGTGTGGCCACCACTTTGCCGTCGGTGACAACCCATGATGCCTTGGGACAGTATCCTGGTGGCTGAGTGACACACTGACCTGCAAGTATCCCGGAATCCCACAACACTCCACTTCGGTCCCAACCGGAGCTAGACGGGCGGATGGAATAATCCAATCCAATCAGCTAGTCACATAGTGGCAAGGGCCACGTAAGTTTCAAAAGAATGGTCGTGACACGGTTGCGAGTCTTTACAACACGCTATCCTTGGGTAATGATGATGAGGGAATGGGCTCGTGGCTACTTCCAGCCCAACTATACTGTCGGTGCAACCCTGACGGATCAGTGCAAATGGGAAAAATCCCCCCCCCGTTGATAGCATCTCCGAGGCGGTTGGGGAGCACGGATGGCGAAATAAAATAAAAATTAATAATTTTATGGCAAATATTTATAGAAGGACCAACAGAAGATATAAAATCTCATAAACTGAGTGAGAAACCAGAAATAAAAAATCGCCCACTTTCATCGTCATAGAATCGATTGAATATGAAGCCATAACAAAATTGTTCCCCTTTAGAATCTAAAAGCCGATCAAAAATATCGGCCAAGATAGATCCCAAAATCCATCACAAAAATACAAAAAAGTAACACTTTTGATAGAAGTAAAAACCGCAAATGATGCAGATATTCTGCTAAAGACAACTCAGTTCGACAAAATAAAAATAAAAACCTACCCTCACCAATTATTAAACTCCTCCAAGCGAGTCATTAATATTTCGGATCTCTCGTTATGCTCATCAGAAGAAATTAAAATGGTGCTTTATTAAAATATCAAGGCATAACAGACATCAAAAATATACAAATTTTGAGAAACGGAACACTAATAGACACCAACACATATATTCTGAACTTTTTAATAATTCCATGCCACCAAAGGAGATAAGACGAAGTTACATAATAACCAAAGTAGAACTATATCTGCCTAACTTCCGTAGATATCACAACTGTCAAAGATTTAGCCACCTACAAAAACAATATGTCGCAGCTGCGGAGACTCGGAAATGACAAAACCCCTTTGTGTCCAAACTGCAAGCAAAATCACACTAAAGAATACGAAGTCTGGAAGAAGGAAAATATGTAATATACTGAAAACATCTTCCAAGAAGCAAGAAAACGCAAAGAAGCCTCCACACTACTAACATAATATGCAGGTGTTACCAGTAGTTTACCACCTCGGGTGGGAAACTCTGTATCATTCAATGGGAAATCAGGAAGAGCTCATATCCCTTTTATAAACGAATTTTAAAACATAATAGAGTTTCTGAAGACATGCTTAACATAGATGAACTCATTGGCCTCCACTGGAACAAGTCCTGCCAACTTCAACAGATGGTTTTATCTCTCAGTCCGTTCAGGAACGTTTCGATTTGATTGTAAGAGAACACCATTTACCAGGTGGGTGTCTATTCATGTCAGTTAATACTTTAGCGTTTATCGATGTAGCGTAATGGTTAGCAGCCTTACCTCGCTAGATCAATTACGACTAAGTCGTGGGTTCGAGCCACACTGAGCACCCCATACTTTCGGCCTCGCGCCCCATCCATATTACGCTTTCAACTAATACTCGATTCAGAGATTTGTTTTTTGTTATATTCTTAATTTCGGATCAGTACAAAGCAGTTAGAATCTCCATTTGTTTTTAAAAAGTTTGGTTTTGCGATGAGCACTTGATAAACTAGATTTTTGACAGACTTGGATTATTTCGAGCAAATTGTAGATGATTTGTGATCTTAAGTGCAGGTTACTGCGGATAATTACTTTTTATATGTAATGAACTTTAGGGTAATTAAATATTTAATCCCTTCGTTTATTTCTAGTGAATCTCGTTTGATAAATGTATTTTGAGGATTGGTAACTATATAGTAAGTGGGAGGGGGAACGAGTTTCTTTTTATTACTTTGCTACTCGTATTCACATCGCTAATCCAGGGAATGATAATAAAAATAAACGTCTTCAGATGTCGTAAAAGTTTATCGTAAAGAGTCACCGTGAATATCTGAAGCTGTCCTTTTTCCTCAAGGAATAAAATAAGTTAAAAAAATATCTGAAGAGATTCCAAAAATTAGTGCTTTTTATCTGCCCAAAGTGTTTTAGTATGTTTGATGCAAATTTATATAAAAAAAAGGAGAAACCGCGATATCTCTATGCTATTTTTATTCTATGCAGACATTTTAGATAAAGCAATGTATTTGAGCGAAATTTTCCCTTGATACAGAAACTAAGCACAGAACACAGGCATAAAACATGTACTCCATTCTGTCACGACTATCAATGACGATAGTAACATTTGGCAAACATGAACCTTCGTGCCCGAAGGGGGGGAAGTAACAAATGGACAGTTTTTCCCATTAACCGCATTTATTTTAAATACCTTCACTCTTCAGCAATGTTTGTTTTTAAAAAGCGATGCTTAATTGTAATAAAACCTAAACATATGAAAGTGAATTTATACATTTTTTTTGTCCTTGAGAATGTACAACAAAAATATTAAATACTATTAGATTGTTTAGAAAAAATTATATGGATAACATTTTAAAACTAATACGATTAAAACTTGCAATATTATCCTTTTCCAATTTATAATGAAATATGAAAACTATTTATAAATATACTCAATTCTTAATGTCAATAAACTCTGTAAATCTGTCATTTTATAAAGTTCAAATCAATTGGCAATTAGCCGACGTTTTACCAACTAATCCATTGAACAATATAATTGTGTAAATAAACTAATTTTTTTCAGTTCTCGAGAACAATGAAAATACATAAAATCACTTTCATAAGATTTATTACAATTCTAATCATCGCTTTTAAAGAAAACATTACTGAGGAGTGAAGGTAGCTAAAATAAAATTGGTGTCAATAGAAAAACCTTTTTGACATACTTTGTACAATTTTTTTTATTGATTTTTGCATGCATATTTCTGAAGCTCGGATTAGTCTAGTATTAAGTTACTATGTTGAATCATTTTAATAAGAAGCGCATTCACTACAGTTGTGATTGTTTTGTAAGCTAGCTTGCTTACTCATATTCTTAGATGTCCTTGTATATTTACCCAAGTATACCAGCGATAAATGTCTGGGTGGCAAGCACTGAGCAAGTATGTGGGTGCCGATTAGATGATCATAAGAGACATGACTCTTCATTTTCTTTCTCTTTACTCGTCAGTTATTCTCTGCCAGTCAGTGGTACACAAGCTACGTCCAACTCTTCTGGTCCTATACCTGAACCTGCTCTTCTCCTCTGGAGCAGTTGTCTACGTTCAACGATTTTTCTCGCGTGCATATATCAAGCTCAGTCAGGTCCTATCAAGATAATCTCGGATCTGCAACCCCAGTTAGGCATAACTTGGCACTGGACTTTGACGGTCTGGTGTGGAATTTGAGTGCTACGTCTATTTAGGCATTTCTAAAAAAATAAATAAATAAAAACAAAACTGTAAGATCGTATAGTAAGAAAACAAGGGTTGCATGTTATGGGGGCTATGTAGGATAGATAACGGTTAATACTTGAAGAGGTTAAGATTATAGTGATCGGTAAGGCGAGACTGTTCCACATTCTGTGAATGAAGCTGTGGAATTTATTCCTAACTAATTGAATATGAAAGGACGACTGATTTAAGGCGAGAATCTTAGCTCCATAAATATTTATTCCAAAGCTTTCTACAATTAAACTCCGACAGCAACGAGTCCGATTTGACATATTCGCTGAGACAAAAATTGTTTTTAGGATTTGAAAATATCATCAGTCAAAGCAAAACAAATTTTTATTGTTTGTTGAAAATACTAATTTCTCGGTTTTTAAGTATAAAACATACTCTATAGAAGCCCAGGATGGGAGAATTGTGGAGTTACTTTTTATTTTGTCTAGCCATAATCCTCTTTTAAGATGGCTGTTCTCTGGACAGACGTAAAATCAATATACTGTCACTTTGTTCTTTTGGAAATGGTGTCTGTAGTGTATACATTAACAGAAGCATGGCCAAGTATAAGGAATTAGTGTAATTGGTGTAAGTACAGTAAGAAAAGTATCTTGGAATTACTGGTAATCCGAGTGTAAAAAGAGAAACTAAATATTGTGCCGGACTAAGAGTTGATGTACTTATTACAGCTGACAGAAAAATATCTATGCAAGCAACCTGAAAGCCTTCAGGTGAGCTGTGCTAATGCTTAGTTTAATGCAGTTTCTTTTGCTACTCAATAAATTTGTGCAAAATGGGTACCAAAAATATCAACATTCTACGAAGTAGCAGAGCGTGATTGCTGTGCAAGAGCTTCTTCTTCAGCGCGATATACAATGGCGGTATGTATGTATATGCATGTATGAGATTATATTGTGTGTGTGTGTATGGTGCGGTGGATATTTTGTCTAAATTTCGCAAAAATGAAAATAGAAGTAGCATCTCATTTTAACAGATATATTTACCAAAATTACACATATCTTGAAATACTAGAAGATTTATTCATTAAAATCACCATTGGCTTCATCCACGGCCTCCAGACGACTTCGGAACCTCCTTCTCTTCTGGAAGGTCTCCTTGTGTAAGTTGGTGAATACTGCCGTAATCCTTGCCTTCAGTTCAGCTTTGAGGCTACAAGGAGTTTTGTTGGTCTCTCGTTGAACTGGAACCGACACACAATAATCAAGAAGGTTGAAGTCTGAGAGTTAGGTGGCCAGATGTAAGTGATGTGGTTGCAGAAATTGGTTGACAGCCATGGTTCTGTTCTTCTGCTTGTGTGGCATAGTGCAGAGTGCTGTTTTTAGACATAGCGTCTTTGAACCCTCTTGAACCAGGCAATGCTACCTCCTCAAGGCACTTGATGTAGGCCTCCGTGCTGAATCTGAGGCACTCACCAACAAATTCGGTAGTTTTTTTTATCAGAACGATTAGTGTGTTTTCGCAGCTGCCATACATTCATAATCACCATTAGACTCCTCCAACTCTTTCTGAATCCTCTGTATTATCCTCGGGTTGACACCCAAACACCCTGAAATGTTCGTATTGGGGCTTCCGGTGCGATACCTAGTATAGCATGTCTTTTCCAAATTTCCTGCGGAGTAAATTGCCTCATGGTCTTTTTTTTCTTACAAGGGTACCCAACTAATCCTACAATATTGTACAGTCGACATAATCAAAGACAAAGCGGCTTGCGCGAAATTAAAGATAGAAAATGGCAACAATTTACCCATCGCACCACTGTGTGTGTGTGTGTATGTGTGTGTCTCCATTCAAAAAATGGAATCTTACAATTTAGAAAGATTGTTGAAAAACAAGTTTGAAATCAAATATTAAAACTTCATTTTGGTATTTTTTTTTTTTGTAAAGACATTCGCAATAAAAATAAATTCTCTATTTGTTTGCTTAGTTTAGGCTGTGAGCTGATGACTGCTGTAGTGAGGAGCAGAAAAACGTTCCGTTAGGACTTGTTTTTTTTCTAAGAACAATTGAAACTTGTGATTTTCTTTGGATTTCGATCGGGTTATTCTTCGAATATCTTCCTCGCGACTTGTTACTAATTGTGAAATACAATAGGAAAGGTTTGTGCGGAAAAGAATTATAAAAACGCACAAGAATAGAAAGGAGTACTGCAAGCATGTCTTGTTAACCCTCTCTGTCCTTAAAGCGAGATAAAATCAAAGATGAATAAAAGACCTAGCACTATTTATTATTGGTGGAAGTAAACTTAACAGATGACATTGATATCAGATTCACAAAAAGTAAACCTTATTTCTTATTTTCAGTAAATATATCTCTTACATAAGTGTAAGAAAAACGAGTGTATGGTTGTTATTAAAAAGGGCAACCCATGTTTGATTTGCATATCATGTACGTCAAACCAAAAAGTGTAGAAATTGAATTGTGGTACCTAAGTAGTATAATAATATGCAACAAAAGTGTGGATGGGAACTGCGCAGGCTCATACCAAGAACGAAGTTTGTGTGTGTGTTTTTTTTTGGGGGGGGGGGTCTTTGTCGAAACTTCAAGGTATTAAGGGAATAAAAAACAAAACTTCGAAACGAAGAAAAAGGTGCTTGATTATTTACATATTGTCTCATCTCTAACATGATCATAAAATGCTGAACAGTTTCTTCACAAAAAGACTTCGTGACAGATATATTTCTGCCGACTTAAGCTGAAATGACCATTGTCAGATTATGAGAAACGATGAATTTTCACTATAAAATAAAGAAATTGCTGCATTAAAACAGTTTAATATTGTATGGCGAATAGCTAAGAAAGCGCGGAGATTTTAACACTCTGTACATCGATTACTAAAACTGCTGTAAACCTAATTTACGGAAAAGATAAAACTTACAAAATCAAATCTTTAAATGATGAAATTTAAAAAGCTAAAATACTATTTATTTTTTAACCAGTCTCTTGTTTTTACAAGAAACAAGATTTCGTCCGAAACAAAAGTGATGATTTGCTACGTAGTATCAGTCGTCTTATGTGGCTATGGATTCTTGATAATTTCTTCAGTTGAAGAGGAAACTTGAGCCAAGAGATGTGGTTCTGCAGAAAGATGTTGAGAATAAATGAACGGAACATGTTAGTAACAAAATAGATTTAAAGAAAATGGAGAATAAAAGGAATACTTTATACTTAGAACCAGAAAGAGTGAGTTGAAACTTCTTATGAAACACAATGAAAAAATATGGGGATGTTCAATTTACAATGAAATATATCCATTAAAACCTATCTAGGTATACAGAAGTTAAGCTAGAGAAAAAATCTTCATGAGAGATGATACCTTGTGAAGTTATAAAAGTTATTGTGTGTAATATTTCAAAGTTTAAAGTGTTACCAAATCTTGTTGAGACTTTCAACGGTTGAAAGATCAATGTAATAGCGGAGACACCTGTTGGATAGAAGTAGTTGCGGAATGAATTTCGTTCATGGCAAATTTTCAGAAGTTGATACAACCTTGTAGAATTTTAGTTGAAGCGATTGATTTGTCATCGTATTATGGGGGGATAAAATTGGTCTAGTTTTATGCGTTTCAGACATGTCTGTTTATATTTATGTTTTTAAGTCTTCATATGTTCCTGGAGATGTTTGCAGATCACATTGAATTTGGGAATCTTGCGTAATCTTTTCTTATTGCTGAAAAGTTAATTGTTTTACTGACATCATCTTTCTTAACTACCCACAACGTAACGGGTGGAACAGTAATTAAACCGACCGACACCATCGCTTATATTCGTGCTGGCTGCTTCATTATGATGTTTTTAAGAATTGTCTGATAATAATTTTCATCTTTGTAATTGGTCGAAAATTACTCTGATAATTTTTGTACTCTTTTTTTTTTTTTTCTTTTTTTTTCCAGCCCAGTCCATTTTCATTTTATTTTTGTGCTTGGAGAATTTGACACTCACAGGAAATATTGAAAGTAAAAGGGCAGAAGAAAACATCAAGTACCTACCTAATAACAAACTTTTTTAAATTGATGGCAGAACAAGAATTGGACAGAATAGTAAGTGGGGATTCTTTAAACCAAATCGGATAAGTTGATAGCCATAATCGCTTACGCCTCGAACGGACCGAGAAGATAAAAGTACAAATCTAGTTTTAATGTTATTTTATGTTCTTGCTCTTTTGTCTTTTGAAGATTTGTTGTGGTTGTTCAATCCAGAACCAATTACAGCCTTTGGTTTCTATGCTCATTTTACAAACCAGTCAGCAACTTAGTGGGTTCCATCGTGACTAGCTACCATAATACCGTGACCTTGTCAAATTAAGCTTAAATAATTGTGGGAGTTAAATGAGAACAAAATACTATTAATATTTGGAAAAGCGTGTGATGAGTCTTTTAAGAATAATAACTATAATTTTTTTTTAATATTAAAATCATGAAAATAATTTCAGTTTTTAATATTTTTGTGTAGTTGATGCAAACTTCATCATTCGTGTTTAAAAGTAAAATTGAAATACATTTTTTCTTACTTTATATTGCCCTTGATGCATTCAGAAAAATATTTGATCCACGACTTCAGAGAACGCTTTTTTCTTTTTCTTTTTATTAATAGTATATTTAGGGTCGAGTCGCGAACGCTTCATTTTGAGACGTTGCCTTGTTACAGTAAGGAGGGTTAAACCGCCGATTTCTGATAAAGTTTGGCCTGCTGCTTAAATATCGGCAACTATTCTGTGTTCCGGGTCTCTTCCTCTCCTTTATAACTCTCTAGTTGATGTATCCCATGTTGATGTCTTGTGAGTGTCAAACTTACTAAACCTTGTCCTAGATATTCCAACTGTTTCTAATTGTAAATGTACACACCCTTTTTATTTCACTTTACCTTATATCCTCGTTACTCAATTTTCAGTTCAATCAAAGAAATCTGCCACCAAATAAATAAAATCTATTGGAGTGCGTGATCACATGTACGTTGACATATCCCTCTAGGGAAAGCCGTAGATGTTTCTCATGATACATGCACATAATATACTAATGCATTATATCGTAATTATTTGGGTATAATACGCATCCCTAACTTTAAGGCACCGGTGTAGTAAGCCATGATCATTAGAATATGTGCCGCTTCTCATCATGGCTCTCCGCAACTACCTATATCGTGTGCTTCTTACCAGGTTTTCTCCCTTTGCCAAAGCTCTGTTCCACCATTCATCTATATAATCTCGCGAGTTATGGGCTTCGTTGCCTTCCACTACCTTTATTAATCTCAATATGCCCCGAGAGGGTTAAATTTTCAAAGCCCTCCTTCCTCATTGTGTTTCGAAGGAATTTCAGCTGCCCTTTTTCTGGATATGTCTTTCTATTTCCGTTTTCTTTTACTTACTTTTTACTTACTCGCCGCGTCCATGCAATGTTCAATATTCTTCTATAGAACCACATTTTTACTGCCTCTAGTTTTTTCTTCATTCGTGCATTTACTGCCATATAAGAGGATCGATAACACATAGAAACCCAGTCCTCTTTTCCTTGTTTCTAGGATATGCATTACACTATTCATTTCAAAGTTTCCTTGATACGTGTTACATATGCAAATTCTATTTGATACATTATCAGAAATGGCATTCAAGACAGTAATAGTTTAGAGGGTTTGAATGTTCTTGAAGTATTTATTGGATAATTTTTAGCTTATTCATGTAACTTAACATGCGTGTCGATATCTGTAGAAGTGTCTACAGATTTGTATCGGTAGGAAGGCGGGTAACTGGTTTTAAATGTTGAGGTTGAGAATTTTTGAAGAAATAAAATTAAATACTTTCAAAAGGGATGAATTTCAACACGTGGATGAATTTCACAAACTCGTATAGTGACCCCCCGCCCAAATCTTCAAACAGATTTTATTGAGCATAAAATTAATATTTTTCTTAAGTTGAAAGAAACGAATTATAAAGTTCCTCGCAATATTTTTCTCTCTCTATCTCTCTCTATCTCTCTCTATCTCCCTCGCTCTCCCTCTCTCTCTATCTCTCCCTCTGTTTCTTTGTAAAACAAGTGAATTGTGTTAGTATCGGGTGAAAAATGTTAGATTATCACGGAAAATCCACAATTTTACATTGTATCATGTGTTCGTATAATGTAATTTCATCAGCAGCATTAGTAAATTCTCTGCTGCTACAATTACGCTTTTTGGATCCGCTCGTATATTTTCTCAATTTAAACTCTGGAAACTGGTTTATGAAAATAGTTTGAAAAAAGGAACTTAGTTCCCAATAAGTTAATTAGCGTATGCAATATTGTTTACAATGCTTCGGTCGAATTATACTAAAGAATATTAATTTACGTTACGCTATTTATAAGAAAAAATAGGATCACTGGAAATTGTTAGATTTACTAAACTCAGTTTTATCGGTTAATATATTTTCTAATTCTTAACTTCAATTTTTAGGAGTGAAAATATTGTTAATCATCTTCTGACTGAGCCTTCAATTTTTTTTTAGCAAACGATAAGGTCACCTGCTTTTTAAACAAACTTTAGTTGCGTTGGAGATAACATCGCTGATTCATTAATAAATGTGGAAATTTGATTTGAAGTTCGCATGAACCAATTTTTGTACAATTGATTTTATGTCAGCGTTATCCTACTTTTTTCACAGAAATGAAATTTTCGTGATACTAAATAAACCCATTGAATTTAAACACTCTACAATTATTACCGGGGTTTCTACACATTTTCGTATAAAGCGCAACAATAGAAGCAGAAATAAATATACTTATGTGTATAGGTAGCTAAACAGGTAGAAAAACACTTAAGGCATTGCTATTAGGTGTCTGTGCGCGCGGGTGAGTTAAAATCTTGTCGTTATCCACCCAGGGGAAACTTACACCAGTAGAACAAGTCTCATGTTGAAGCTTGTTCATTTAGAACGAAAAGAAAGTTTTTTAGTTAGCCATCCTTTTATAGTCCTGAAACAGCGCCACCAAGCAGACATAGTTAAATAAGTTGTGGGTATTCCCTCACCACACTGTAAATAAAGCGCACACGTGTGAATTTTGAGCATAACACTAGAGTGGCCTCATCATTTTACAGTTGAAATGGCTGGATGTAATCATAACTTCTATTCTAACAGTTTCTTCTATCGCACTTCTCGCTTGTGGAACTCTGTTCCGGTTTCTCGCTTCCAAGTTAACTTTGATATTCAAAAATTTAAACGTAATGCCAATCCTTGTCTTAATTCTATATATTTTCCCCACATACTCTAACACTGTTACCACTTGCGTCGCAGCGATTTTATTGCCTTACTTGGGGCGATATATATATATATATATATATATATATAATACCATGTAGATAATATAAGGCTAGAAAAAAATCTGTATCATACATATTGACTTGATAGAATTTCTATCTGTTAAATTTCCTTATCAGATGCGTATCGACTAAAAATGACTACGTTTTTGAAGCACGGAAATTGACAGTAAACACACATTTGTTTACGCAAAAATGCAAGAGCCTTGCGGTGAAAACAAGCTTAGAATAGAAGAAATAAAATTAAAAACAGACATTTCAGTGTCTCCAGGTGTTTTCTGAATAGCGGCGTAAAACCAAAGTGACATTACTACCTTTTTTTTTCCAGGAGGAATGTCAAGATGACTCTTCTGACGACTATAACGCAGCATAGGCGTCATGGCATTCCTTTATCTTCAACACGTAGAGCACTGACACAGACTAAAATATGATTTATAACTAGCTTTTATTTTTCTAACTAAATGCAGGTTTTGATTAGTCTTAAACTCTTTGTGAACACATGACTTTGTTTTTAATTTTCTATTAACCAATGAAGACGATAAATCCACTCAGGCCCAAGAGGTCTACTGAAAATGAAAGACCTTAGTAAAGGAAACTAAGACCATAAAAGGGCAGTATCAAAGTAGAGAAGATGACAATTGCTGTTGCATTTAAATATTTGAAGATCGTAGTTAACAAGAACGCAAAAAGTGAGATATGAAACTATTTAGAATAAAATATGCAGTTGCACTTAGCAGTGTCACGATTAAAATAATGAGATCTATCTGCTAATCTAGTACTACACCTAAATTCATAAAACCGAGATACCAGAAAGGAAAGCTTATCACAACAATTACCACGAAAACCTTTATAGAATGGGCAAAAGGAAGTTACGTTATGGTGGTGGGAAAGGGCATTGGCGCCAGGCCAGGACTGATAAGACTTCGGATTCTTATATAAATATATATATATATATATATATATATATAATGTAATATATTTTCTCACTCGCCCACATGAGTGAAGAGATATATTAATATGAAGGAAACGTCAGAATATAAACTCGTTAACGCCACTTTCTGCGCTGATAACTGGTGCTCTACCCGCACATCGGTAAACTTACATTAAAGTTTTCTTGGGGGAGGTATTCACTAGAATAGATGTAGAGAGAAGTATTGTTTAATTATTTTAAATTTACACTGAACGTATTTCATAGCTAGAAAATAGGATTTACAACGCTTGTTTTTCTTTTTACGTGAACACGATCATCGAAGTATGGAGAAGGCGGGGAATACATTAATCAGCTGCAAGATGTAGTTATATCTTCTCACTAGTGCTTTGCATCAAGGTTGGGCTATTTATTTATTTATTGTTTTTTGAGGGAAGCATTTTAAAGTAACTTGTGATCATGTCGATAATATGATTTGAAAGTACATTGGCAGTTTCTTAGTCATGCCACTGACAGGTGGTAACATGGCTATTTCCAAAATTTTACCATACAGGCGAAATCAGGAAAGCCATCTTCAAATGTTTTGTTTTAAGAGAACTTCACTGTGTAAACGGGAAGTAATAACTTGTTTTCGATATAATAATATAGTTTTCTCGCATCAAATTATTTTATTCGAATAGAATGGCCTCGAACGCGTTGTAGACTTATATTAGGTATAAACAATATTCAATTTCAGATTTGTAAGCATACTGTTGTAAGGTACGGCAAGGGTTGAGTTTGATGGGGTAACATCTAACAGATTGTTCTTCCAACAAATACACGGTTAATAAGCAGAGCGGGAAAAGACAGGAGGTAACAAAAATAACACTGCCTCTGAAACCACAGCAACTTGAACAAAAATGCCCACGGGATTAACTTCACAAGATACTGAGTCTTGCCGACTGCTAGTTTTCCCACTGGATTTATTGGCATGTGGCTTTTTGACCAGTTGCAGAGAGGCTCATATACAATGCTAAACTGTCTCGCTGCTAACGGGAAAAATCCTAGGGTAACTAGTATTGACAAACATCTCCGCATGCGATCCGAGGCCTCTTTTGCATCTGTACTGACGCGCCTTCGCCGCATATATTGTTATGGCAGATACATCAACCTTACAAATAATAAACTCTGGTTACTTCTATCAGAAGTAAAGTAATCTAATTTTTCACTGGTATTTAATGGCAGGTAAGAGGCACCCAATTTTCACCTGGATTTATTGCTGAAAATTCTTAGTATATTTGCACGTGCTGGAAATGAAAATATTAGAAGAGCACATACGGTTAAATCTTACTAGATAAATATTAAAACATTGATACCTAACTGCCAATCTAGTATCACGCTTAAATTTATGCAGTTGAGTCACCAAGAAGGAAAGCTCATCGGAAAAATTACCATAAAAATACGGATGAAAGCAATGTCTTAGAGAAAAGTGGCTGAAATCGAGATGCCAAGTCAGCATCGATTACATTACAGAACCTTCTTTGGATTTTGTCAAGAATCTAGAGATATACAGCGGTATCAGCAGACTAGATATAACAGCTATATTCAATGCCCAAATGAATGGTAGATTTATGGATTCTGATGAGAAAGAGTGATGAGCAATACACAGTAAACCGACTTTCCTAGCAGTAGACCTAGCAATTGATTCAATGTAACAACTCTACTTCATATCAGTGTAAAAAGTGAACACAAAAAAGCGAAAGCAGTTTCTCTCCTGACGGAAGGTAGAAAGGGTTCTTTATGGTCATTAAAGCAGGTTTGCTTGGAAAACGTTAACATTTACAAGTCGGTCCTTGTTCCAATTATCCATTGATTGGAGATTGTTTTTGAGAGTAAACGTCGGTTTTTCTTTTTTGTGTGTGACTTGGTACTAAGACAGGGGTAAATTGTTGTCATCAGCATAAATACATTCTTGGGACCTTACAACGTCAAGGATGCCCTTGATGAAGATAAGAAAAACCAGAAATCTAAGGATAGGATCCTGTGGGGGCTCTCGCATTAATGCGAAATGTACTAAAAGCGTGTCCGTTCAACACGACCTTCATTACACGATTTATTAGGTTGGTGCAAAAATGTCGTTTTCTCACATGAAGTTGAACGTCAAAATACGACATTATTTTTGCACCAACCTAATAATAACGACTGGTTCAAGCGAAATATATCAAAGAGACTCCGTCGCCCTTGTTGAGAAGTTCAGCAGGTCAAGCCCTGTCGAACGCCTTTGGGATGTCTGAAGCGACAGCCCAAACTAGTAATAGCTGGTGTTTGATCTAAAGAAACGAAAACCATATTGTTTAACCGAAAGAAGTCCGTGTGAAGTGAGATGCTTAATCCATTCGTTGTTGACTAGAACCTAGCGCTTTGCCAAAATGAGGTAGAAGAAAGGGTGATAATTCGAGGAGTTATCAAGTTCACCAAGGTTCTTAAAAGCAGATACTATAGAGGAGGATTTCCAACAAGCTGGAAAGTAAGAAGCATCCACGCATTTGTTGTAGAGTTTGAATCAAGTGGAGCCAGTTCAGGTGTACATTTCAATTAGGACAATTTCCTGGATTGCGTCGAATCCTCAAGTCTTGAGGGGATCTAGTTTAGAAATAATAGCATAAACCATAGATGGGGTTATGTGCGTATTACTCAGACTGTTCTTGGTGAAAATCAAAGATACTACTGATGAGTCAAGAGCAGAGTTGAAAATATTTTTGAGCAAAATCTTCGGCTTTATCTGCCATATGGATGTATTTTTAATCCGATATTTTGTTTTCAAATGCTATAGTGGACATTTATTTGAAATAGACGATTCATTTTTATTCGTTAAACATTGTGTATTTTGTCTATTAGCCTGTGCCTTCGAGAAATCTACCGGAGGATACATTTCTTCACTAGGATTTATCGAATGCCCTGACTGATTGACGTAATATATTTACACACGCACACACACACATCTGTATAATAAAAAAAGGCTCAAACACTAATATTCCATGGTTATAATTTATTACATTGAAATTGTAATCATATCTATCCATATATATAAATTGGGCATCTATTTCAAATGTGGATTGTCTGCTATAATAACGTTTGAAGTTGCCTGAAGATCACGAGAATAAGTCTTAAGTAGCTACTCGAGCTGCGCCTCGTTAAGGGTTGACATTGTGAAATATTTTTCTATGCCTGGATAGTCTATCGTTGAGCACTTTAATTTACTACTTAGGTGTTTGCCTTTTTTGTTTTGTTTTTCTTTCTTAATTTGGGATTATTGTTTTTATCTAATGTTTTAGTTTACATTATTTACACTGTTCAGTGTTGTCCTTATCTTTGTCATGTTCACGATGTTTCGGCCGTTGTACGTTCCGGCCTTCTTCATGTGAAGGGAATTTCGAACTGAATCATTTATTTCGTCCAACGTGGTAGATTGTTCTAGTTCCACGTGTCATGCCTCTCCCGGGTGTCTGTTATCTCCCTTTAACTCAACTCTCCAAATTTTTGTTCCACACTGCAGTAGCCAGATATTGAACTCGAACACTTTGTGTTAAGTCACTGGCTCCAACCAACGCTTTTATCCACAAGGGATATGTGTTCCAGAGGACACATGGCCCAGTTCGAAATTCCAATCAACTAAAGAAGGCCTGAGCGTACAACGTTCGAAACGTCATGAACATGACAATAATGAGGAAGACAACAATGTAAATAATTACAATAACTCATCTCGGAAATGTAGACAGATATCTAAGGTATTTTGAGTCTGTTGACCACACCGATATTTTTTGTATACATGCACATGAGAGAGAGGTTGAAACATGGTTGTTGTTTACTGGGGACAAATACGTCTTCCGGAGCAGGAAATAAACATGACTTGTCCTTACGCCAATCTGTATTTGAAGAGTAGAAAAGTTTTTGCTTTTTCATTTTTCACTGCTTTATACAGCGTCAACTGGTGGGCGTTAGAAGTTACTTGGCAGATGAAATGGGGTAATTCTACAGTCTTTATGTAACGACTACTACAATTCCAGTATTCGTCGTATGTGGTAAGGTTTTCTTCTCGCGATGCCGACATTCTTTTACTTTAATCAATATCTATTTCTCGACTGATTCAGCTCAAAACTAAGGCTACCAGATGAACTTCAGTTTCCCATTTATCTACGAAACTCTGTCGAATAGACGAAAAGTTAAAACTTCAATCTGATGTCGCTTATATTTGTATTAAGAGGCTTCAGTGAGAAAATACAGAAAAATACACCAGCTCAATATATACAATGTTATCAAGATCACGTGAAAGAAATTACATTTATGAGTTTTACTATGCTCAGGAACTCTGTAAAGAATGGGAACGTGGCCTCAGTGGGTTAAATAAACTCTTTTCAACATCGCCGGAATATTAACCAATACTAGGCACGCAGAAGATCAGTTTACATTGGTCGGAATTTTGTGATAAAGATGAGACTATGGAACTAATCCAAAAGTGTGGTTATATTTCTCCAGAAATTCAAACAAAAGCGGCTTAACTGAAACATCACTCTATATCGGAAGCATGTTAACAAGCAAGGAAAACATTGCCGACTTGGATTACAGAGGCTGTGTTTAACGTTTGAAGACGTCTTTGTCTTTGCCACACAATTCCTTGTGGGTTGTAGACCTCTACCCACCCCAAAATATATAGCTAATATTTAGTTTGTCTCTTTCTCTCTCTCTCTGGCTCTGTCTGTGTGTGTGTATTTCTCTCTTTCTTTCTTTCTTTCTTTCTTTCTTTTTCTCTCTGGCTCTCTCTTTGTCTCTGGCTCTCTCCTGTCATTTCTGCTCCAGTCACCTTGCAAAGAGAGAAGTAACTGCGTCGAATCTTCAACCTCGTTATGTGGTAGGGTTAACAAACTAGTTAGAGTACCAAGTGAGGATCGAAAGTACTCTTGGGCTTGGACTAATCGTAATAAAATAACATACATTGTACTTTGTGTTGGCTATCTCAAATATGCTGAGTGGAAACGGATCCTCCTTATGAGTAGAAGTATGATAAAAGCAGAAGGATGACTTTGATGCATCTTAGGAAATATCTGTCGATGATGCCATAGACAAATTAACGTAGGTTTCTCATTTTGTGATAACCGTTGTTTTCCATTTTCTGTTCACATGCAAAACGCATTTTTCATCACTTGAAATGGAAAACAAAAATGAAAGTTCGGGGATCCTGGTTGAAAGACTGCCGCAGATGTAGAACGTTGTTCTTTATCCCCTCGGAAAACATCAAATTTCTCGGTAGCTTGAATGGCTCAGAAGAAAATTAAAAACGAAATGCGTTAAAATTTGTTTTAATACAATAAAATTAAATGAACAGTTGCAAGGAGGATCGAAACCAGATTTAAATATTCAATATTCAGTAAAATTGAGCAAAACAAAACCTCTCCACTTCCCGCTGATAAGACATATTCGTCTCTGGATCTTGTCGAGGACCTGGATACGTACAGCGGGAGAACCAGACCATATATGACAGCAATGTTACATGCACGGACGGATAGTTGATTTATAGATTTGAAGGATGGACTGACGAGAAAAACTTCCTGGCACGACACAGAGCCAACTTCCCATGCGGTAGATGAAGCTATTGATTCAATGTATTTATTCCACCTCATGTCGGTGGACAGCGTGAGACCAAGCAGGCATAACGAGTCGCTCTCGAGGAGATGGAAATCAGTGATTCTGATGAGAGGCAGGAAGGGTTCTTCTCTGTGGTGGGTAAAGGAGAGCAGTTTCGTTTTTGGAGGCATTAAAGTTTACATGCCATTTCCTGCCCCTGTCCAGTCTCAGATTGGAGGTCCTTTTCGAGATCAGCAGCCAGGTTAGTTTTGTCAACGATACCAGATTTACTATTGAGGCAGGAGTAAATAGTGGTGTCGTTCTCGCAGACGACAACTTGGGAACTGATGACATCGGGAACGTCATTGACGAAGATCAGGAACAGTATAGGGCCCAATATAGAGCTTTGGGGAGCACCAGCGTTCGTGATAAAGGAGCCAGAGGAGAACCCGTCTAGGACGACTTTCATTTCACGGTTTGACAGGAATGATTGTATTGTCAAATAATCGTCCTGTAATCCCGTATCCCTGAAGCTTACGAAGAAGGCCGGCCTACCAAACCCTCTCAAACGCTTTAGAGATGTCTAGAGAGCCACGACCCGAGCTTCTCCATTATGTCCTTGGTAAATTTATATTCACGGAATATGCTGAAAGTAAGAAAAGCAAGCGGGGAAATATCGAATAACCTACTTTTGTGAAAGGATGACAACCAATAGGGGCCTTTAGTGGTCTTATTTCGAATAAAATAGGCAGAAAAATATGGAGAGACATTATTTGTAGAGATGGAAAACAGGAAAAGATTGTATTGAGCCAACTTTCGAAACGGCGAGTAGTTTTTCTGCCTACATCTTTGCCTTGTGACTCACTCTTAATATAGATTTATTGAATATCAGACTTGTCTTTTAACTAAAGTGGTTTCGGAAACTACAAACATCTACGCCGAATCTGTCGAAGTTATTGAAGGAATTTTGCCGATTTAAACCATAAACACTCCAAATCAAAACAATTGAAAAATGTTTGCCTGGAGCGATGCTGTGTAGAAACACTGTTGGAGACCAAATAGTTTGAATAATGAAGTTTGCGGGGAAAGGTTCTCTACGGTTAATTATAAAACTAGTTTACCCATGGTGGCAATAAATATAAAAACCTTCTTCATTTTCTTGTTTTATGTGCAAAATTCTACAATATTTAATTATGCGTTCTATTCATTACAGAATTTTATTGATCAAATAAAATTATATTTTGTTTACGACGAGAGTCAACTATATAATCTCTCTATTAATGCGAATTCGATTAATGCGTTTTTTGATTAGGGCGGTATTTGTGGGGGATTCTAAAATTCGATAAGTTCATGCATAATAATTAGTACGGTAAAAAATTATTTTCAGTGCAACCATAGTAGTTTTTTATAATTACGGATTATTTTTGTTTAATTTAAAAATGAATAATTATTTTGTTTGTCAAGTATAACATTATCTAATTAGTGTTTAAACAAACGGACGGTTATAGATAGATTAATTGTATAATATAAGCCGATAATAAGCACACATAATTGTCTATTAAATTTTTTGAATATTTTGAATTTCTTTTTTACTCTTTTCTCTCTCTCTCTCTCTCTCTTCCTTTTTTTTCTCTCTCTCTCTCTCTCTCTTCCTTTTTTTCTCTCTCTCTCTTCCTTTTTTTTCTCTCTTCCTTTTTTTTCTCTCTTCCTTTTTTTTCTCTCTTCCTTTTTTTTCTCTCTCTTCCTTTTTTTTCTCTCTCTTCCTTTTTTCTCTCTCTTCCTTTTTTCTCTCTCTTCCTTTTTTCTCTCTCTTCCTTTTTTCTCTCTCTTCCTTTTTTCTCTCTCTTCCTTTTTTCTCTCTCTTCCTTTTTTCTCTCTCTTCCTTTTTTCTCTCTCTTCCTTTTTTCTCTCTCTTCCTTTTTTCTCTCTCTTCCTTTTTTCTCTCTCTTCCTTTTTTCTCTCTCTTCCTTTTTTCTCTCTCTTCCTTTTTTCTCTCTCTTCCTTTTTTCTCTCTCTTCCTTTTTTCTCTCTCTTCCTTTTTTCTCTCTCTTCCTTTTTTCTCTCTCTTCCTTTTTTCTCTCTCTTCCTTTTTTCTCTCTCTTCCTTTTTTCTCTCTCTTCCTTTTTTCTCTCTCTTCCTTTTTTCTCTCTCTTCCTTTTTTCTCTCTCTTCCTTTTTTCTCTCTCTTCCTTTTTTCTCTCTCTTCCTTTTTTCTCTCTCTTCATTTAAAAAAAGGACAATACAGAAATATCAAAATAGATTAAAATACTAATGATTATAAAAATTTCCAAAAATATATGTACATATATTTTGATTGAAAAGTACGCAAATTAGAAATTTATTGTGAACGACACTAAAATTTGAGGTACAAATTACGTCACCTTCTATAAGCTATTATATTCGATTAGTGCGTATCTTTTAAAGTATTACATTAGCCGCACTAATCGAGGTATCCCTCAACATTGTTGCGACCAACTGATCTTCATTTCAAAATACTGAAAACTTGCACGCAAAATGGTTACATTTGAAAGTTTATGCATACTGTTATGTCAAGAGAATGATTCGTGGCGTCAATGTTTCTGAATTTTTTTAAAGTTTAACCTTCAAATCGTGACTCTGTCTTGCCTTTTATAGTTTATACGCTGGATTTAATGAGATTAGTATTTTTTGCTAAAGAATTTCTTCTAACCACTACTACATGGCGTTTCCCTAACAGTATTTTAAAAGGGGCGCGAAAGATTTCTCTCTCCGAGAAGACAGCCCTCAAATAAATGTAAAGAAAAACTGCACACGGTCAAAAATACCGAAAGTTTGCAGGATCAGAGCTTAATTATTTGTGACTGAAAAATACCAAAAATCAGGGAGGCTCCACGCATAACTTCCGTTACAAAAAAAAATGAAACTGTAATGCTGGAAAATAAAATAATTTGGTCAATCAGAAAAATTGACGTAAAGAGACTTTTTGATGATTAGCCTTAACCAAAGTCCCCGTTATAAACTCTGAACTTATTCAAAAGGGTATAAAACCTGATACATCAGGGCTACCAGCGAAGAGATCTGAATGACCTCACGTAAGGACGAAACAAAAGAACGCAGTCATACATGAAGAAGCAGTCAAGAGGTCATCTTCTACTGATATTTTCGCCCTGTTTCAGGGCCGAGAGAAAACACCGTAGATTGATATCTGACATAATTTCCCACTACTACCCCTATCATTAGTGTGACTTCCAACTGCTAAAACGGATATTTCTTCATACTGCTACCAATATCTGCTTGGTAAACGAACGTTTTGCTACGCCGAATATCAAAGGACTTGCTCATCACTCATATTATTTATTTTAAACCTTTCAGTTAGTTTTATTCCCAAGCATAATTATAAAATAATTATCCTACCATCTGTCCAATTGAACGACATTCAGAAGTGAATTCCACACATTCACAAACTTAAACATTTTAGGTGGCTTTGTTGACGACCATCAGAATCATCCTAGATATCTTTGTTGCTATCAGATGTTTGTTTTCTGCAAATATTTCAAAACCATGTAAAATATATTTTAGTGGATATCATGAAACAGATATTTTTTTAATGTTAACTTCTGCTAATTTCTAGAGTTAATGCGTATTATACTGAAGAAAAATCGTTTCTTTATAGTATAAGATATATATGTTGATAACTGCATTGTCTTCCTATTGTTTGATTTATCTCATCTTAAATATGACCAATAATCAAGCCAGACAATGTCCTCGTTAAACATGTTTTACCTCTCAATGAGTCTTTAAAATCGTTTATTTTTTCGTTCGGTTTCTTTCAAGAAAAAGTGCCGCTATTCTCAAATTGCAATGTTGAAGTTAATTTCTTTTGAGTGAGATTGTTCTGATATAGCCCTAGGTTTGTCTGAGATCTTTGTCTATGATTTAAAAATCTCCCGCCGTCGGGCATTATATTTAATACACGAAGAAAAATAGCCAACAAGATTCTTAATAACAAACTTTTGTCTCGGCTTGTTAATCAGTAGCAGACTTACTATAAATGTTCGTTATATCGAAAAATATTATTACAATCCTCTGATGATGATGATTAGGGGAAAAATCTTGTCATTATGGTTTATATAAGAAAGGCTTACATTCCTAGAATAGCAGACTTATAGAGTCGCGACACCTAAAAGGCATACATTTACAGGTATTTATATACACACACACACTTTGCTCTTCCTAGCATTTATTCATGTTTTAAATAAGAGATTCATAGTTGTTGCAAAGAATTAAACGAGTCGAGTAATATTTCCCCTTTTCTGGTAGGGCTAAAACGAGTGTAAAAAAAATTTGCCCCAAAACAATTCCAACCGTATCTCTACTACCAGAAATTAGGTAGATCTCAAACACGCTTCATCAGGCGATGGATCCTCGATTCTCGATATCTGGGATTTACTGCCATATCATATCTAGCCTAGCTCGTTTGCTTGACTCTTACAAGCCGCCTCAGTCTTGTCTTTTCGCCTAACTTACCTAAGTTTACTAAATGACACTGCTAGAAACGACGGAACTGAGCGGTAACGTTATAACTTCGTTTGCATGCATGACAGAGTTCAAGCTCAAACTGCGCCAAGCGGCTTTACTCTGTGTTCGTTAGCTTCGCTACCACTGTCGGGTTCCCTCCACCTAATTTTCCAAACCGCTACTGGTGGACACTGCCCGGCAATCTAAATGCTCTGCGATAATTATTCGCAGCCTTTTCTTACCTTTTTCCGCTGACATGTAAATTTCTCACGGAGAACGCGTCCCCTTTTGGAAAATGCATGAACACACACACATACACACACACACACACAAACACTTTCACATTCATTACACACATTATTGTCTTTGTCACTTATAGCTTTGATTTTAATACATTATCATTTGTTTGCACATATATATTGGTTCTTGTCGTTTCTTTCATTTCTTTACGAAGGTTCACATCCCGAGTCTGCCATGTTTGTTATGGGCATTTCAGGAGATACAGGTATTTATCTCTGAACGCATACACCGGCCCGCAACACCATAGCAACATTCCCAATAATACTATCTTTCATATTTTTTTTTTTTTTTTTTTTTTTTTTTTGCTCAAATCAGTTCCATAGAATATTGATGCTCAGACTGTCCTTTACTCATTAAGTAGCATAAGGAAATCAAACACTGAAATGTCCAAGGCATTTTAAAATCCTTACCTATTCTGAAAAAGCGTACATGCAGTGTTATTCAAAAAGACTGAACCGAGTTCAGATTTCATGAAGCATTGCCTCAGTTCTCGAGCATCATCATGGAATGAATCAGTGACCATTTGAAAGAGGGGTTTTCTAAGTTTTTGAATGGGTGCTACAGAAACGCTGTAGTCGCGTTGTGTCTCCGGCAATTTTCAGTTGTTTGTTTCCCACCGGATTTGAGAGTCCTCATCGAAAGACGTTCTGCGTTCTCAAATTCCTGAAAACGTTTGTCATGGTGCAGCGTGCCATTTCTAAGACAATTCGACATTAATCCACCCTCCCCTACGAACACTCGACGGTGGTTTAAACAGTTGAATGAGAGTGGGTGTCTGTGTAAATGAAGGGTTCCAGGATGACCACGAATTTCGGAGGAACAAGTGGCAAGAATCCGTTCTGCGTTTGAAGGGAGTCTACGGAAGTTCACATATCGAACTAGCCGTGAGCTTGCGATCTTTCAATATCGTGTGCTAAGAAGTCGTCTACATTTGAAACCTTACAAACTACGCCTCGTTCATGCACTTAATAAGACCTTGCTCTTGTGCTTTGTCTGCGAGATCCCTAGACCCCACCGTGTGTGATTTTTTTTTTTTTTTTTTTTTTTTTTTTTTGTGGGCATACGTAAAAGATCAGATTTATTTTCCACCGCTGCCCATTAACCTCGATGACCTTAAACATCAAATAACAGCGATCAACTCAGTGCATCGTGATATGCTGATATGCGTCTTAGAAGAATTCTTATCGCATTGATGTTGCCCGTGCTGCAGGTGGTGGCCACATTGAAAACATGTAAGACAGAAAATAAAAGTTGATTGTAAGTAAAATACTTGTGACTTGGCTGTAGTTTTCTATTGCTTTTCCTTATTAAAATATTGCATAATGATTCTGTTCATTCTTTCTGAAAAACCCTGTATTATATAAGGTCTATCTGTTGAAAATGGATTAAAAATAACCGCCACACCACGTTCCCTTAAACTTATCCTCTAACACTAAGCCATATATATATATATATATATATATATATATATATATATATATATATATTTGAATATATTTTTTAGTTTCAGAAACAAAATTAACTCTGGATGGGATTAACTGTTTCTTTTCTCATTTATACAGTCGCGTATATAAGCATTTCTTTTATTTCTTGCATCAAGTAAATATCTCGGAGAAACCTTACACTTTTTTTACACTTTCTTTTTCATTGAATCTCTAAATCTGAAATCACTAGTTCTATGTGAGAAAAAGTTTTAATGTAAGTATAGAGTTTGCTTGCGAACTATGATTTTTTTTTTCTAACGAGGCCACAAAATTTAATAAGTGACAAGTTATTATCTAAATGAATTATGTTTCTCTCTGTTTTTCCGTTTTTGCACCTTTCTCTCATTCACTGGTTGCTCACCAACGTCCATATATTCCTGTATCGAACAATGCCATTTTGAAATAAACTTCTCAACCAAAAACTTATCCTTGATTTCAACAGCCATTCGCAGCAGAAACCATTTCTCTTGGGAACCCAACTTTTATTCATAGAATTTATCAAAAAATAAACGGAGGCAACTTTCTAAAAACGCCTTCTATGTGCTGCGTCCCTTGAGAACGTGTGAGTACATGGATCTCCACAACTTCCTATCCTTTTTAGCTATGTTCTTATACCTTGTAACATTTATCGTTTTACCATCCCTAACCCTCGTTCTGCGATCTATAGATTGGACACTATTGTAAGTGGGGGTAATATTCTGTCTAAGTAGATCACCACGAGCAGTGATTTACCTAATTCACGTATTGTATTTTGTTGATGTTATAAAGATAACCATTTTCATTTCCAAACTCTGTTTTGGTTATTCCTCATTCAGTAACCTTTTCTGGGTTACAACACACCATATAAGAAGAATGATAAGGCGACACTCAAAATATATCTTTTATAATAAATCATAAATTCTATCTCCTGGAAAAAGCTGCTTAATTCTTGTGTAATTGAAATGTTTTTTGTTTTGGTTTTTATTCCTTTATGCAGCAGAACCTTTCGAAATAACCGCCCCCCTCAAATGCAATAGTCGTGCCGAGAATATATATGATGAAGGAAATATATAAGGAAAGTAAACCGACCGCAATACTTTGTCAGTAGTTTTTAATGAAACTTATTTCGAAATATGTCTGATTATACATCACACCGTGTAGGCTTCATCGGATGAAAAGCGAAATAAGGAGTTGCGTGTGTATTTGTATGTTAAAAAAATGAAATCATATTTGTTTTTCTCAAGCGGGCGTTGCGCGTGACTGGAAAAAAAACAAAGAAAATGGTTGACTTTGTTTAAAAGTCGTTAACATTTTATATTCTTTGCTTTAACTTTACGAGTTGATAGAAGTATTGTAATCCTTCAGATTGGGTAGAAAAGTAAGTTTTTTTATCTATGCGTGTTACCCATATCGGGATTATATACCCTATTTTTAACACGCTGTCGACATGGAGAACGCATGAATGAAAAACAATTTTTTTTTTTTTTTTTTTTTTTTTTTTTAATAACTTTTGGAAATGGGTGAAAAAAATATCATTTAATAAAAATAATCTTCTTGTCTTTCCTCTTAATAATAACAACTATTTTGACAAGTAAATTTTATTAAAAAAATATCTACCACTATATTTGAAGATAAGCCAAAAGCACAATTTTACTATTACTAGTATTTACTTTCTCTTCTATAGTTTCCAGCTTACTAATTATACGAGTGTGATGAGGCATATTTAGATTTGTTAGGTCAGCTGGTGAAGACACTCTTCCTTCACAGTCCCGCTCATAACAAGTATCTTTTATGTAAATGATGGTGTGGCGTCAGGAAAATATGGCTGTCTGAGTTAAACACCTAGTAAGCATTAGGGATAAAATCAGCCCACGGAAGTATATGGGGAAACTTCATATAAAAACGAAGAAACAAAGAAAAAGTGTTTATCTTATGTCAAATGCAGCTGATTCCAGAAAAATAAGAAACGGCAAAACGTTGAAGCAACACAGAGTATTAATTATCTGGTTATGTGGTGTTGGAGACACGAGAGAAAAATACTGAGTAAATTGTGTGTTTGGTGTCAAATTTTGATCAGATAAGGCTTAGAATCCGACAGGAGAAGATAAATAATAAGCAAAGTGTATAAGGGTTTTCTCGATTGGTTTTGAGTGTCCAGACAATTTAATTTGAAAAATAAAACCGTCTGGGGGTTTTCTTACCTCGAGTTTCTTAGTATTATGATACATGTTACTATTACCCTGAAAAAGAAAAAGAAAATTTTCGTTGACGCTCGTCTTAACGACTTGTCCTTGTGAACTGCTTGTCCGATAGTGAGAATGTCACGTGTTTGTGTGCGTGTTCGATTCTCATTGATTCAGAATGCGTGAATTAATTATAATTGTTATAATTATTTTATTATAATTCTTTAACACTACAATTATATTTTTTATGGAAACATGTCTATCTTTGACAAGTCATTAACATCCAACTATTTTCCGTCCCATTTCTTAATCTCGTAACCATAGCTTCGGTCATTTTTTAGATTATTTTTCATGAGTATAATCTTTTAAAACTTATTTCTTAAACCAATATCAAAAACATAATTGGTAATATATTAACCTAACTTTTTAATTTCAGCAACACTAGATATACAGCCGAAACCATACCACTATACAAAAAGCTCTCAAACATCTTTGTAAAACAAAGAAATACGACACAGGACTGAAGTCTTTACCGGCATATACACATCCGGAAAACATATGCGACCATTTTTTAATTTTCTCTTGCAATGTTCCCTCTGAATAACCTCGACCTTATCCCATAGAAGTTAAAGCAAGTAATTCTCTCTCCAGATAATTCACTACACAAGAGTATTCTACTTGCTGACAGTCCTAGGTATGACGATAAAATACATTCAGCAGCAAGACCTCTGATTGGAAGGTTTTGAGGAGCGTGGAACCAACTCTTAATTGCTGTTGGTTCCAGGTTCTCCCTGACCCGGGTTGGTAGCATATGTTGGGGTTTCAGCTATGGGCAAATAGTGAACTATGGTAAAAAAACTGAAATTATAGATTTAGAAAAATAATATATATTTGTGAAAAGAGAAAAATTACTCAAGTTCCCCATATTAAATAACCCATAAGCTGTTGATATGCCGTTAAATAAATAAACACACAAACTTACTGACCATTTTGTTATGGCTTTCTATCTGTTGTATTGCACTTTCGATTCTTCAATAGGTGAGGTTTCCTGTCACCAATATGTTATGCCACTTCGTATTAAACTTCGTGGATTCTCAGTAACGGTGGTAAATTACTCTAGTTAAATTAAGCAAGTATTTATCAGCACGCACGCATCGTTACAGAATAGGACACACGATTTCAGAGGTATATATGTGTGTGTTTTCGGAATGCCGTTAAAAAAATGGTCTCTGCAATTTTGGGGATGTTCAGGCGCCAGGTAATGACCCCTGCACCCTCCCGAAAGAAGGGTACTTCCTGAAGGAATGCCCCCTGTTGAAGAACTAAATAGGTATTCATCCGGGCATCCACATTGCAAAGAGAATAGGACACAAGGTAGGTTTCAATGTAGGCTTTTAGCAAAACCATCGAAAATTTGTTCAAGCTGCTTCTGAACATTTCTATTTTGGGGACTCCTCGGGCGACTATTAATAATCCCAACCCACTCCCGAAAGTTAGCCACTGCTTGGGGAATGGAAATCTCTGGGGTTAGAAAAACAAACTATAATGTCGCTATCTAAATAGGTTTGTTGATATACTGTCCTACAAGCCATCCCCTCTAACTCTTACTGGAGCAATGCTTTTTCTTGATATAGCTGGGATATTCAACGCTATATTCCAAGTAACTAACTTTACAAAGTCGTTTGGCTTCCTCACTTATAAACTCTTCAAAATTTCTGTATGACCCTATGAGTGCAGTCTTAAGCATTTCTTCTGCAAAGAAATAAGTCTGGTAAGCATGCCGTGATGAAACCACTCTGATCTTTTAACACTGACACACATTTTATGACAGTTTCGCTGCAAATTGAATATTGTAGTTACAACATTGGTATTACTGGTGGTTTATCTTGTTTTACCTTTGCGAAACAACCGGGTAGCTACGTTACAGTGCGCTAAGATAATCATTCTTTTTCAGTTACTTGCGATTACTGCTAGTGTTGAATTCAATAAACCAATCAATTCTTCAACAGTGAAAAGGATGGTTACAATCATAATTAAGATATAACCCTGTGTCTTGTTTTTCTTTCGTTTCTTACTAAACACCAGAGTTCCTCCCATTCAGTCTTTTCTTTGTACCCATCAGTCTACAGAAGGATTATAACAAATGAAAAATGAATTGCTGAAACATTGTGATAATATCAAGAAAAGATTACATGTTGATGTTTTCCAACGATAGGAGGTTGCACTCTTGAAATATAACAATATTAACAATCGTGTACGAGACATTCTCAAGTTTCCTGGTCTTTTCAACGCAAGCAGTCCACGTGCAAAACTGTTGACCTATTTCTAGTGTATTAATGAACAAATGAATCGTGTGTGTCGTAATCAGAATAGTGGACAGATTGAAAAACTCTCTTTGGAAAAGATGGATTTGGCAGGAAAATGTTTCTTGGTTGCCTTCACGTAAGTGGCTGCGTTGTTTATACCACCTTTTATAACAAATTGGTGTTATATTTAATTTCTGTTGTCCCAGTTTTAAAAACTCAGTTGGAAGGGCCGGGCGCTTCAACACTCAGCCTTCTACCACTTTTGGAGGGAAACTCTTAGCGGCCCTAATCAATGCCCAATTAATCATCTCACATCACTGCCATTTTTTTAAGACAAGCAATATGGCTTCCGTTTCTCCGAGTCAACTGCTGATGTACGATATGTGATAATTGCGGAAATAGTCTATCAAGCACAAGATAAGAATGGTGAAACCCGGACTATAATTTAGAACATCTGAAAAGCTTTCAACAGGGTTTGACATAAAGATCGTCTCCACACGCTGAAAAGTTACGGTGTGTCCGGACATATTTTTGAACGTACCCAATCTTTCCTATCAAATTGTGAATTGAAAGTAATACGGAACGGCCACTCGTCCAGTTCCTTTCGTAATAATGCAAGTGTCACTCAGGGCTCCACCTTTGGTCTTTGTTTTTAATTTTCATTTATGAACATTCCAATGACATCTGCTGTCAACTTGGTATCTACGCTGATGACAATCATTTACTCGGGTCTTGATATTAAGTTTGATCACTTTGATAAGGCCAAAATGACAGCTAATATCCAAAATGACCTTTAGTCTGTTAACTGGGGCATAGGATGGCTTGTTAACTTTGACGTCCCCAAAACTAAACTGATGTCTGATAATCATCTGAAAAAAACCTCTCTGCCTTCCATAAGTATGGCTGATGCTGACCTCCGGGTGAGTGGCTAGTTCTCGGGCTAACGTTCTTGGTTGACATAAGGTGAAAAGACTATATTCAATCCATTGCTAGGCCAGCTGCTAAGAAAGCTGGCTCACTGTCGTGATAGACAATTTTTATTTCGAGAATATATCTTGTGTATTTATAAGTCTACCATTCGTCCATGCTTAGAATATTGCTGCCATATTTGGTCTGGTGCTCCTGCTATTTAGCATGAGCTTCTTGATAAAATCCAAAGAAGAATCAGCACTATTATTGGCCCTGTTCTGACGACTCGGCTTCAGTCTCTTTCGCACTGCCATAAAGTTACCCCTGTGCCTTTTCTATACTTACTTTTTATGGTAAGTGTTCGAATGGGTTCTTCGCTGTGGTGCCTCAACTCTTTGACTTTAAGCGAATTACTAGACTGTCGATGAGCTCTCATCAATTTACATTTGAGTTGACTAGATGTAACCGGTAATTTCTCTAACAGTTTTTTCTCGTACTTCTCGCTTATGAAACATCCACCGGCTCCATGCTTCCCAACCAACTTTAATCTGTAAAAAATTAAATGCAATGTCAATCTCTATCTACAGTCCTCATTAATCTTTTAGTTTTGCTCCTTAGCAATGTTTTCTGTTTCTAACTCTTCCACTTTTAAGATTTTTAAAAACAAAATCTGTATTGGATTCGTTTTGTGATTCAATATTCGACAACCCCTTTAAGGAATGAAGGAGTAGTTTAATCTTATACCAGCCAACAAGCTATATTTTAGGTCATTGTCCTTGCCGATTATTTAACCCTAGAATAGTAACCATGGGTATATAGTACCCAGCGCAAATTTTCCTATTTTAATTACTATTTTCAGTACCTGATTTTCTTACCTAAATAATGTTTTTCAGTTCCTATTAATGTTAACTCAAAGTACAAAGATTGAAGTGCCTACATGTAAAATATTTCAAATAACGATTTGTATTTAATATTGTTTTTGATGTTTTCAAAATCGGGTATGATATACCCATCCTTTTGAAGTGATGCAACTTTAATTGATGGTTAGTGTTCTAGGGTTAAAACAAACATTTGTGCCCGGAAAAAAGGCATCATGACATGTTTTGGGTTTGTTTGTTTTTTTTGTTTTTGTTTTTGTTTTTTCCATTCAATAGGACAGAACTTCAGTAGGGACATTTCCTCGAAATATTTCCTTGCGTGTGATCGCCTTACTAAAGTAATATATGTACACCTTTAGAAAGCCAAGTATCATGTATATCAGTGTCGGCAATATATTTTGTTTGTTCGTCCCCGACAAACAGTATGATCGTAGCTCCAATCTAATCAACTGACCTATCTGCAAGAATAGAAACTTAGACGTCTAATGTTCGACGGAAGCTTCGCAACTACCTTCCCTCGAGACGCCTTTTTGTGCCTGATCAGCATTTCTTTCTTTGAACCTGAAATCCATGCAGACAAACTGGAATGAAGTGAGCAGAATACAGGCGCTCGGATGGTAATATGGTTTAAAAGTGAAGGTTCTGTTTTTCTCAACTGGGCATCAACTGCTCCGGTTCGTATGCATAGCATCGTACAATTCGGCTGTCCGAAGCATCAACCCTGCGCCTAGAAAATATATTTGGGTGTAGATGCATTGTCGGTCATCAATAAATAAAAGCAAAGTAAAGTCGGCAAAAGGAAAAAAATATTACGGGCAAATACATGAATAAATACAGGTATTATAAATAGTAATATTAGCCGTTTCCTTATAAAGAAACATTTGACATTCATTGACCGAGCAGCTAGTGTTACTATCGGTTGGAATTTTATAAAATCTTTCTATTAAAACAATTTTGCAGGAAAATAATTTTCTCAAGTCCAGTAGCCGTTATCGCTCTTTCTTTCCTAAAGTTATTTTGTCTGAAGTAGTGTGAAACATTAACATTTTCATTGTGCCATTTTCTTTCGAGTTACATGTGCTATCCATTTTAGTTCTTAGTGTTGATGAAATTCCAAGTGATATAGTTTCTGATATTTGAAACCGCCCTTTAAGTTTATGTAACGCCAGTTCACAAGGTTCGAAAAAGGATGGTCTTCATTGAAAGCCATTTTTAATTATTGATCTTACAAAGTGATTGCATTCATCCCTTTGCGGTAATGAAAGTTCATCTAGCGCAAAGTCAAGACACGCAATTTAGTCCTTTACTGACGCTGCTTTAAATCATTCCTTTTCCACGGTCACAGCTTATTGGTGTTGAACTTAATTTCGAGATGAGGCATTATTATGCACCAGTTTACACGGAATACTAATCCCATCTTGGATATAATTCTTATTGCAACCATCGGTCATTTTCAGATGTGTCATTGTTGGTACATTTGAAGCGAGTGCTCGTTCAAAAATGTCGGATAGCACACAATTTGTATACTTGTTCAGCGACAGAAATTGGCAACACTACAAAGAATTATGGTATGCAAGTCATCTCTTTAGAATCGACACCTGAAGAACAATTTTAAACCCGTGGATTGAATAAAAGGTTCGATTCGAAATTGCCAAATGTTTACTAAGACACACGTGAAGAAGGCTGGTGGGTAAAATGCTCGAAACATTGAGAATATAACCTAGAAAAAGTTTCAGTTAATTCGAATGTGATTAGCATCATTTAATTTCGAATTTCATTTGTTCTCAGCGTATTATTTAAGTTAACATGTGATGCATATTTTTGTAATGCCATCGACAAAAGGCTGTAGAAGATCCAGTGCACTGATTAATTTGAACACTTTATTCAACACAAGAGCCGATTGAATCTGCCTAGCTACATTTAGCTTCTATCAAGAAGTTTTGGCTTAGTCCCAGTGCTGTATTAATTAATTTTAAGACAGCGATTGTCCTTTCTCTCCCGAAACCCATTTACTGATGGTGAGCGGGTGCCATGCTGGTGATATAGGTATTCATAGATAATGTAAATATAGCCTTGAACAGAGACTCTGTATGTTCTAATTGTTCCCCCAAAATAGGACTTAAGCTTTTCCAAGACAGAAACTAAGATCTGTGATAGGAAAGAAAGTAGTGATGGAACATACACTGAATCCATTATAAACATTCAGGATGTGGAATTAGTAAATACTAAATATTTCAAATACATCAGTGGAGGGATCAATTATAGAAAAATTAATATATAGATAAGGAACGAACAATGAATAGGCTGTTCGTACCACCACACTGTAAATTGTTACAAAACTAGGTTAAGCCTCGCGCTGTTGACGTTGAATGCAGCGGATATATAGGCGAGCCCTTGGGGAGATTGGAATCAAGCAGAAAAAAGTGTAAATCTAACAGTTATCAGAGCAAAAACTAATGTAATTGACTGGAAAAAATAATCCCTGGTGTAGTAGTTGACAGGCATTCAAATGGTCGAACCAGGGAATTGTGGTTGACACCTTTTATGTGTCGTGTCTCATCAGGGTGTAGGCGATCAGGGCCCTCCAATTCTTCCTATCCTTTGTAGCTCTTAATAAGTTTTGCCTTTTTGTTAATTCTCCCAAATTCTGCCATCAATTTGCTCAAGCCCATCAAATATGTTATGCGAGTGGATGCCCACAAAAGAACAGAAAGACCTTCAGAAATTACTACGAGGCTTAAAATGAATGGATATCCTTATCACCGATAGAGAGCTGGGAGAGAAACGGTTTTATAGAATGGTAAATGCAATTTCACCATGGTTTGTTCATTGCCAGCCAAAATACGAAAACAGGTGGTGATCACTTGTAAAATTTGTTCAATCCAATAGTTAAGGAATAAAGTGTGTCTGGGGCTTCCGTGGGTATCAACAGGAGCAATACAGGAGACCTCATTTGTGCATGAATGTAATAACGAGACAGATAGGAAGAGAAAGATAGACGTGAGATTTTTATTCATTTTTATGCTATTGTCTACTTGATACAAGTCCCAAGAGCCACTCGGTATGGAAAATTAATGAATATGGCTGTTTTATAGATGTAAAACATTAGATGCTGAGGATATGTAGGACAGATTGACTCTGGATTTGAAAATATGAAGATTGTATTTTGATTAGAATTCTTTTTTTTTTCACTTGTTAATAAATTTTGTTTACTAGCGATAACACATTTTACGCTTTTATTTTGCTACCTACAAAAAATCTAATCGATTTTCTTTGAATATTCGACTCCAGTCGAGAGAATTGACTCTTCATATATTTCCAACAAACACAAACTTACTACACGGAAAATTCGATTTTTTTTTATTTGGCTAAATACAGAAGAGGTCGTCAAAGAGGAATCCTACTTCCAAAAAGCACGTCTGTCTGTATTAGGGAAAACAATTGGATAATATTTTGTTATTGATAACAATAAGTGTACCTGTACCAGCAATAGATGTTCAAGTCAAATATGGAATGTTCATATCTACAAAATATGCTTGTTAGTATTGAATGACGTAATATCCACCTCTCGACCGGAAACTTAAGTGAGAGTCGTTTGCGTGGCGCCAGTCTGAAAGTGAGACCATGAAAGAAGTTTATACTGCCTCCTTTCGCTGGTGTATGAATTTTCTTTCGCAAAATCGTGTGCCACTCAGCCCTTCCAGGATATTGTTTTTTTTCTTTGTTCTCTTTATGTTCTTTGAGATAATAATTTTTTTTTTTTTTTTGCTTCTATTGTTTTTTTTTCTATTTGCGCTTTTTCTTTTTTGGTGGGGATACTTCTGTTTTGTTTGTTTTTTCTTGTTTCTTTTTCTTTTTCTTTGTTTGTTTGTTTTCTTGTTTCTTTTTCTTTGTTTGTTTGTTTTCTTGTTTCTTTTTCTTTGTTTGTTTGTTTTCTTGTTTCTTTTTCTTTCTTTTTCTTTCTTTGTTTGTTTTTCTTGTTTCTTTTTGTTTGTTTTCTTGTTTCTTTTTGTTTGCTTGTTTTCTTGTTTCTTTTTGTTTTCTTGTTTCTTTTTGTTTTCTTGTTTCTTTTTGTTTGCTTGTTTTCTTGTTTCTTTTTGTTTGCTTGTTTTCTTGTTTCTTTTTGTTTATTTTTGTTTTCTTGTTTCTTTTTGTTTATTTTTGTTTTCTTGTTTCTTTTTGTTTCTTTTTGTTTTCTTGTTTATTTGTTTCTTTTTGTTTTCTTGTTTATTTTTTTCTTTTTGTTTGCTTGTTTCTTTTTGTTTCTTTTTGTTTGCTTGTTTCTTTTTGTTTCTTTTTGTTTGCTTGTTTCTTTTTGTTTCTTTTTGTTTCTTTTTGTTTGCTTGTTTCTTTTTGTTTCTTTTTGTTTGCTTGTTTCTTTTTGTTTCTTTTTGTTTGCTTGTTTCTTTTTGTTTTCTGTTTTTTTCTTTTTCTTTTTGTTTTGTTTTTTTTCCTTGGTTTTTATGTTTTGTTTTGCACAATACAACAAACGTGCTAGTCTGACAAATTTTATTTTCATTATGGCTCCATCTTGTCGTATGGTAGCGTAATTCATTGTAAACACATCTGACGTTTGATTGACGCAAACTTCTGCAAAACAATTTTTGAGCAGATTCTATTGATCTAACAATTATATTTCACAGTGAAATTAAATTTTAAGTTTTGGTGACTTTCCTTCTGTTGTTATTATTGGTTTACTAGATAAGATCTTTCAGTGCCACATGAGATCAGTACGTTTTATTTTCATGAGCTACGAAGAACACTTACACTATTTCTATTCACTATCAATAAGAGCTATTATTATAATTTTATAATTCTGTTGATTCTGTTGTAGTACATTATTAAACACTGAACTTTTGAAGCCGCATTCGACGAAATTCCATTTCATTATATTTACATTAAAACAGGTTGATGTAATGTCTGCTATTCAACGCAAAGCACTGAATAATAAAAAAGCACTGTCACAGTATCATTTACTTTATTGTTGAAGAATATTTTCTTAACAAATGTCCATTTTGTGCTGCTGTTGTTTCACCTTTCCTGTCTTTTTTTTCATTTTCTTTCTCTAAGCATATCACTCTAAGCAAGGTGGGAGTGCCACTAGCACGCAAGGGGTTACAGGGAGTGAGATCAAAGTAAGTAAAAGTAAGAGAGTGAGAGTAAAGAGGTTTGTTTGGTGGGGTGGATAAAGAGAATGACGGAGATCAAGGATCAGAAGATGTCGATTGACATTACATTTGATTATTACAAAATTATAGCTATCAGACAAGCAAGTGATAGAAAGGAAGTTCCAGTGACGGGAAGTGTGAGATAAGAAGCTGTTGGAGTAGAAGAGATGGTTACATTTAGCCGTTTTGAAAGTGAAAGGGTGGGGCCGAAATGCCAACCTAGTTTTCAGTAACTGTATTTATATGTAACAAAACACAAATAGACAATCGAGGTGTTGGTGCTGTAATTGATAGTCGCTTGGGATGAGAAATATGGGAACAAAGTCGGAGTTCCTCTCGGGTTCGTTACATTTATAAAAATGTCTCTGGTAAATGGTATACAGTAGAAGGCTGAATGTGCGGTGTACTAGTTGTGAAGTCAGAGCGTGAAAAATGAATATGCTTAACCCTGGCTGACTGCTTAGTAGTTATCGCATTGTGCCTGTGGCGTTGGTAGGTTCCGTTCATTTACTGTGTTTACAGGAGGTCGTTTACAAAGACTAATGGCCGGACGGGCAGTCAGCCGTGCATGCGTGGAGTCTCTCTCTCTGCTTTCTGTGGGTGTGCTACTGTTCGGGTTCTTATAGCCTATATAAGGGAAACGCGCGGACGTAGTTGAAAGCATCTGTGGCCAACGAGGTTCGCCTCAATAATGGCAATCGGTCTGATACAATACAAATTAAGCTGAGTCGTGTCTTTTTTTTTTTTTTATTTTTTTTTTTTTTTTTCAAGGATATTTGCGCGTAAGTGAATATAACGAACCTAACTGGAATTGGAACACGATTCTCCAATTAACAACCCCGAACCATTATGCATTATACCACCCGCCCACCCAAGTTTATTGCACCTGGCATTCCCAAGCGGACACCCATCTAACCAGGTTGCTTAACTTCAGTGCTCGTACAGGAACCGGCGTTTCTACGTGATGTGACCGTAAGCTGAGTGCAGATAGACGCGAGATATGCTGGCTTCTTCGTAAAGGTTGATGTCGGATATATTTTTAAACAATGTATCTAATGGCATATAAACCAGTATTTTTTTTTTAATTTAATATCACAATATGATAGTTAAACGAAAGCTAAGTATTGATAATCTACGTTGTCTGTGTAAAGCTTACCGGATACCTCCACATTTCATGCCCAACACAGGAGAAAATTGTTTTGAGTAGAGTGCGGCGTGTATGCAACTTAGCTTCATGAAAATCATCGGTGTGTAGTTAGATATGTTTTCTAATAATTGTATACATTTGGCTTTAATTTGTTATCACTGTATAAATTGTGTTTTCCCGCGCAAATACGTTTGGGGAAACGTATGAATCATCACATCCAGCTATAGGTTAAATATTATTGCTTTTATCTGGAAAAATAATTTTTTTTTTTTTTTTTTTTTTAGAAAAATTAATATTCACACGCAGAAATTATTCTAACCATCCAAAATATTTCTGCTTGATATAACATACAAAGGATTGATAATCCATAAAAAAGACAATATTGAATGAGAAAGGTTGTCTGAAAATTTGAGATTGACTGCCAGATTAAAATCTGGCAGGCAATCTCGAATCTCTTAGTCACAAGACCTAACATAATTACAAAAGTCTAGATGAACGCTGTTTACTTTTAAAACGGAACACTCGGCCTTTTGATAAATACTTACTTAGACTTAATATAAAAATATCTAGTTTGATAGTTAGCAAATGTACTATAAACCTTTCACAAATACCTCTAATCTAATGAATCTACCAAGAGACTATACTTGTATATTGAAAGTTGTCTTGATTGAACAATGTTTCCTCTAATCCAACCTTCAATAGTGGTGAATACTGCGTTTCTCAGGAATGTTCACTCATAGTTTAATATATACAAACCGTAGTTAAAGCCATATCAATACAAGGCATGTACGTAGTTGGGGACGTATACAGACACCTTTTTTCCTTTATTTTATATATACACATCTTCCTTGTTCTCATATCAGATTATCGAATATTATTTCGTGTTCTGTTAATCGCACTAATCATTACTTTCTTCGTTGTAACTGCATTCCTGAAGAGCTATTGGCATATCCAATTCCCAAAACTTGATCAAATACCATTTCTTTTTATACTCTTCTTCGGTGAACGGCGGAACTTTTCGGCACCTCTTTGTATCAAACACCAATAGATATTGCTATTATTATAATATAAACATTAAAATGTGTTATATGTTTGATATTTATTTAATCTTGTAGACAAAAACGATTATTTAATTTTATGTCAGTTTTAAAAGCGGCATTTGGTATCTGATTTTATTTGAAAACACACCAACGCTTGTCTGAACATATTTTTAACTGGAAAAGTAGGATTTTATTTAATGAAACCAAGAACCAGTATTTTAGAAACATGTCAATAAATATAATCTGAAAAATCAATTTGATTAAAACCAGCATTTTCTGGAACTAATAGTTGCGTGGATCGTACTCAGATGCGTATAATAAAATTAAACTTTAAACGAGTCTATATTGATTAAAGCTCCACAATAATTTCCGATGTTGTATAGGTATTTAATGTCATCTCTTCTAATCTGAAAAATAAACATTTCTCCTGTGTTGTGCATAAGATGTGGAGGTAGCTGGTAAGTTTTACGCAGACAGCTTACGTAGACTATCAATTGTTAGCTTTCACCTAACTCGATCATATTGTGATATTAAATAAAAATATTTTGGTTTATATGCCATCAGATACATTGTTTAAAAATGTATTCAACATAAACCTTTACGTAGAAGCCAGCATATCTCGCGCCTATCTGCACTCAGCTTACGGTCACTTCACGTAGAAACGCCGGTTCCTGTACGAGCACTGAAGTTAAGCAACCTGGTTAGATGGGTGTCCGCTTGGGAATACCAGGCGCAGTAAGCTTGGATGTGCGGGTGGTATAATGCGTAATGGTTCGGGATTGTTAATTGGAGAATCGTGTTCCAATTCCAGTTAGGTTCGTTATATTCACTTACGCGCAAATATCCTTGAACAAGACATGACTCAACATAATTAGTATTGTATCAGACCGATAACCATCATTGAGGCGAACCTCGTTTGTCACAGATGCTTTCAACTACTATTTCCAAAGAACAAGTAAAATTGTGTACAAAATAGACGTTGATATGCCACTAAACAAACCAAACAACTACCTATCTATCTGCGCTCACTGTTATCACCCAACTTCTTTCCAAATACAAGTAAATAATGTTTTGAGGATCTGTTTGTCGTTTCATTGACCCCACCCACCTTTTATGGTGAAATTTTATTCTGTGAAGTATGCCGTGAATCAAAGTCTCAAAGGCAAATATTAAAGCAGCAATACTTGTAATTCTGCGAATTAACCATTATTCCACAATTTAATTTGATTATTTTTCTTTTTCATTCATGTATTTTCTTTCATAGCCCTTGAGCCAAAAGACTTGCATCAGGCGAAACGGCTTAAACACAAAACTACCAGAATAAAAAAAAAATATATTCATCCCAACAACTCGTGGGATGTAATTCTGATACAAGCAAAGGAATTTAAGAATTCTACAATTCTGAGAGGAAGCTTTGATATTCTGAGATTATCCTCACCTTATTTGCGAATGAAAAGAAAAAACAAGCTCGTTGGTGTGGCAATCGGAGGTTTAACATGGAAAATACTAGGTTGTTCTTTCTTGCTTTCTCACGTATGGGATGTGATATGTACAAAACTTTATAAAATCTTTTCTTTCACTATCTTTACCCCTCTATCTTTTTTTTTCCATCTATCTCTTTTTTTCCATCCCTGTCTCTCTTAGTGTCTCATTTTTTTCTCTTTTCTCTCTCTTTGTCTTTCTTTCTCTTTCAGCCATGTTTGTTTTTCATATAAAATATGCACAAAAACTCTCCATGTGTTCAATTAATTTTGAAAGTTTCCAACCACTCCATCACAATTCTTATACACCAGTATTCGCTAAAATTCCTTGAATGATTCAAACGAATATTTTTTTTTTATTCACGGCATTAATCCTGGTTTAAAACAACAGTTTCTGTCCTTTGGCGTTGCCTTTTATTTCGTCAATCGACCATGTCAACTTTTGTTAAGAATTCTAGTGAATTTCGCATCCTTCAGAGAGGACACTTCTTAATGCGTGTTTTCGTGATGCCATCAGGATTCTGAATATTTAGTCCAACTTCGAAAAAAATATTTTCAATAAGTGAACAGTTCCAAATGCGACACAGGCAATCTGTCTTTAGTTTTACACTAACGAGTCAACTATTAACTCCACCAAAAGATGCAAGTATTTTTCTTTGCATGGTAACCCTTACTTGCTATGAAAGATATTTAGAATTGTCAATGTTAAATTCTATCAAAATTCGAATGCACGTTTTGTTTTGTTTTTTTCTTGGAGTAAAACCTGCAACTGCCAAAATAGTTTTAGTAGCAGAAACTCTTTATAAATCTTCTTTGCTGTAACAACATTAAAAAGAAATGACATACTAATCGAAACATTGTGAACTTTAAACAGAAAAGCCAAATGCACGTTTGTGAGAGCATCAATAAATAAGAGACAAATCCATAGGATTCCATCATTAATAATAAATATAGATTTTATTTTATCTTCATGGTAGAAACTTTAGTACTCTGTTATTTCTTCGTAATATTTTCTCATGGTTTTATACTTTCTCTCCAATTAAACCGGGTAAAAAAAAAGTCACTGAAAGCAGTCATAAAAATTATATATATATATATATATATATATATATATATATATATATATTAAATTGCATTTGACATTTCGTCCTTATTCATGTTTATTTTTAAGGCTTGTTTTTTCCATATCCAATTATTGGAAAAGCTGACTGATGAGCTAACGGAAATATTTATCAAATGTACGTAGAAATGTGACATACGGAGAAAAAAATTAATTTGGTCTATGTTAAAGCAAATCCATTGAGAATTCAATGTTTAAATGAAATGGAGTAAGCAATTTCAGAAGACTAAAAATCTTTCCCGGGTTTTTTCGTTAATCGGAAAAAATACTGCGTGGGAATCGGATTTTGTATCGTATGTATATTTGTTTAAATGGTAAATTAGAACTTCGTTTCTTATGCTGCGAAATTTAATTGGAAGCATATCTTAAAATATATATATGAAATACAATGCTACATATCTCAACTGAATAGGATTTACCAACAAAAAAATATTTACGAATCCATATTTGTTTACTTATGTAGTATGTTACTTGCTTATACGATCCACTATGGCTGCTTGTTGAACGGAAAAGAAACCAGGTGTGCATTGCGATTCGTGCTAATTAGTCAAGAGGGGCCAACCTTTATTGATTAATCCAAAAGAAAATCTCTTCTAAATGACTTTACTTAAACGGTCAGTTTTAAACTTTCTTGATGTTATTCACAAAGAAAAAGAATTCAGTTTTAACATTTACATGAATTCAAACACGAAAGCAGCCATTTCAAGTGATATTGCTTCTAAATAACTTCTTTTTTTTACTCTATTGTTCACCCAATACAATGCCGTAAGAACAACTCCAGGTAGAGGTTTAGTGAATGAGACTCTTTTATGGACGTACGAGTTGGTAAGTATAGAATTATGAGATGTAGGATAGATAATGGTTAGCCCTAGACTTGAATAGGTTAAAAGTGTGTGGTCGGGAAAGAATCCTCTCGGCGGTCTGTTTCACAAAGCACTGGCTCTTTGAAAGAAACTGTCTGAATGGTATTTCCTTTTTACCAACGGAATGTGAAAGAAATGAATGTTTCGCCCCTGTCATACATGTCATAGCGAGTTTTAGGGGTAAATATCTGAACTGGAAATTTTGCTCGTCAGAACTTTTTGTATGAAAATAGCAAGAGACGTTTGACGTTGTGTCTATGGAGGGTGGAAAATAGTTTATCACATACAATGTCACGTAGACGCTTTTAAACTCTATCAAGGCAAGAAAGTGAGGATTGGGCAGCAATATTCCATTTTTGGGCAGTCCGTATACCTTTTTGTTTCTTTTCAGAATTTGTATTCTCTTTTAAATTGTTTTTACTTTACTTAGTTTTCCCATATCGCTCTTTTATATTACAAAATTATGATTCTTTTACATTTTATTGTACAGCTACAGGGCTTTCATTTAGTATTTTTGCTGTTAATATTTATACAGGATTTCAATAGTTGGGGGATATGTTAAAATAAATTGGTATCTCTATTTTCTTTTTAATACCATATCCATTCAGGACTTGGGTTGTCATGGTCCTTAACAGATTCTGTGACTTGCCATAACTTCTACAGAAACCTAGTTGAGTAGTCTTTAGTTTGCATTTTCTGCTGTTCTGAATCAAGAGTTTTCATTCTCTTACAATGATTCCCACGCAACGATAGATATCTGCATACCCTGCTATTCATCCCACAGATGATAGGAGAGATTGAAACATGCTTTTCTTTGGGCTTTTAGTTTGAAAGTGAATGCAATAGATTAGGTGCGAATTTTAATCTTGTTTGCCGATTGCTGCTGAGCTGCCTTCCATAGCTCAAACACACACACACATACATACATACATACATACATATATATATATATATATATATATATATATATATGAGAGAAATAGACATGAGATCTAATAAAACCGTTCATATATCTTCTGGGTGATCATAGCTCTCCATATCTTCTGTCACTTGTAGCACGAAGCAGCATTGAACAATTTAATATCTTTGTGTTTGCTCTGTCCTCAATCCACCAAACCTAGTTAATTAGGTGACTTGCTGTTTCCTCTTGCCCCTGGTTCCTTCAATATGACTAGAAAGAGTTAGATTTTCCAAAACCCTTTCCTCATAATGTGCCCAAGTAATTTCAATCTTTTTATTTTAAGTCATGAAGTGGGGCGATTATATTGAATCATTTGCCCAGTCTGTTGCTAAGAAAGTCTGTTCACTGTCGTGCCAGACAATTTTTTTCGCCAGAATCCATCTTGTAGATTTATAAATCTTCATTCGTCTATGCATGGAATATTGCTGCTATACATAGTCTGGTGCTTCGGCTGTATATTTCGACAAAATCCAAAGGGTTTGCAATGACATCGTGAACTCGAATCTCGAATTCAGTCACTTTCTCACCTCCGTGCCATGGCTCCTGTCTATCGTTATAAATATTTTCATGGCATTTATTCTGGTGAGCATTCTTCCTTGGCAACTTGTTTGCATGAATTTAAACGTGCTACTAGATTGACGGCTAGATCTGATCGTTTTATTGTTGCAAAAATAACGTAACCGTAAGTTTCCTTGCAACAATTTATTTTCTTGGCTTTCTGACCACCTACATAGATCAAAAAATTAATGCAACGTCAATCGCCATCATCTTCCTGCAATCTGTTCTTTTATTGTCCTTTCTCTTCACTAAATTTTTCTCGTTCTCTCGCACCCCAAGTAACCCCTTGCATCTTGGTGGCATTATCGCCATGCTTGGGGTAAAATGATTAAAATAGTATCCTTCTAGTTCTCAATTTCTTTAATACATCCAAATTACTCACATGGACCATCTGTGGAGTCACATTCGACAAACTGTAAGGAAATCGTTCACCTCATATATATATATATATATATATATATATATAAGCCGTTCAGTATGTTTTTTCGTTTCTAACGAGATTTTCATCTTTCAATATTTAGCTTATTTTCCGGAAGACCTAGCCCGCTATTCTGATGCAAGCCGGGTTATTCGGCGATACAGAATCCTGGTTGAACTTTAATTCTCTTCGAAGCGTCTCTCTGTTTTCCTTGATAACAAATATGATTACAGGGTGTCACCGACTGTCAAAAGAGTTTCGTTCCTACGATAATCCTGGATACGACGATAAACTACCACCGGCAGCAAGGCTGCTGATCGGGAGATTGCAGGTTTTGAGGAGCGTGAAACAACCTCTTAATTCTTGTTCACAGGTTCACCCTGACCTGGGGATGTAGGGTCCCAGTTATGGGCAAATAGTGAGACACCCAAAACAAAACAATGTCTTATAGAAAGATAATTAACTGTAGATTTATCTGTAGTTGAAGCCATAAAATTTGGTTCAAAATATTTAAATGTCGGCATTAATTAACCCAAAGAAGTGTTGATGTGCCGCTAAACAAAAACAACCAAACCAAACCGTTCCTATGATGTGACGCAACTGTACTTTCCGTATAAGTTGGAACGCACCCGCGATTTCCCGTGAATAAGCACTGAACTATACTGATGCAATATTAAAGTAATAATCTAAGGGATAACATATTTCTATGACATAATTAAGACTAAAAGAATTGACATAAATTTAATACATATGGTGAAATGAAACTGTTTTAAATTAATTGTATATTGACGTTATTAGGTCTTGGTAGACGCGATCACGAAGCAGAAGTTATCGTTTCTCTGCCAGTACTCGGAAGTGAATCTGAAGAAGAAAGAAAAAGCAAACAAACGAAGATCTTTTTTTTATCGGGAATTAACCGACTCAAGGAAACTGCAAGTATGCATATATGTATGTTTTAAGCGAGAGTTGACTGACTTCATCCAAGCAACCGGCCAATGTTCTTCGCTGTTTCTCCTTTTTTCAGAACGTTTAACAATGTTTAATTTAACTTCCATGGTGATGGCTCTCATTTTCTTCGAATCACCACCATCAGAATTTACTCTACGTTTGGGAGCCATAATGAAGGTCAGTAAATTTCAACAAACATAACACAAACGAAACAGAGCAAGTACACACTAAACCAATATGGCGTAAAACCAGGAATTGGCTCACGCCGGCTTATGTACAAAGCAAATGGCATAAGTCGAAACGAGATTAATGAATAATGCGACGAAACTACGAATCATCGTAGGCCGATACTGACATAACCCGGGAAATTACTGTATTAGTTAAAATGGTAAACACTTTGATTATAATTTTTTAAACGGAAAAGGATTTCTGTTCAAAATACACACTTGAAACAAAATATCATTCGCTAATTTTCAGGCACAAATTAAGTATTTGTTATTAATACGAGTGATCTCTTCGGATAAAATTTAATTGCATACACACATTAACAATGGGGGCATGAAGTGGTACTGACTCGAGTGAACGACGAAAAAGACGCCAAACTTGACGAAAACAAAATTGTATCATCTAAATGTTTATGTTGTTATTAAGGGGAAAGATAAAAGTATTTCTGGGATATTTTTTTACATTTTTTAATCGTTCTTAGCACGTCCAAAATTTTCGTTAAAAATCTTGTTTTTTTTTAGTCAGCAAAATTGACAGATAATCGATTATGTCAGTCAGTTTTTTCCAATTTATAAAAAAAAACAATTTTATTCTGGTGTTTTTTTGTTTTTTTTTGTTTTGTTGTTTTTTTTTTTTTGTTTTTTTTTTTTTTTTCTTTCTTCCCACCCACATAATGGTGATTCTTCGGCATTTTCGTCTTGGCCATATGGGATCCGCCCATTGGTGAGCATGCTTGGTGTGTGCATAATGTTTCATATTAGCTGCCGACTACCTTATGATTGCGTAAAAACGCTTGAAACGTTTTGTTGTCAACGGCCACTATTCACAGGTAGTTTATTTAAAAATAAACTCACTGGTCCTTTAAATCAAGTATAAGTGAATATCTGCTCTTTTATGTTAATTTCTAATCGGCCAGTGTTGTTTTAATGTGCATACGTATTTTAGCAGACATGCCAAACAAACAGTGAATGTAATCTCCACCGTCCTAGATAGAGAAAGTCTTATTAAAGAAAATGTAGCACTCGGCAGATTATATGCACACATGTTTATTCAAATATATTTAGTTAACAGATTATTCTGTTTAAGCCAGTAGACATTCATTTTTTTATATTTTTACACACTGTTATTCACTAAAATGTCGTTTGTATAACTGTGGGGTATAGAGCCAGAGTTTCACCATGCTAGGCATTACAGCTGTGGTGTATGTAGCATGTAGGATTTTTTCAGTGGTGGGGTCTAGCCCAACCAGATATGAATTTGATATCGTTCTTTTACACTGGTTTCTAACCAAGCTAGACATCCGAGTGAGACAACCTACGAGGTGAGAAGAGAAATGGTTACATACCTTTCCAAGTGTATTTGTGTGAAAGCGAACTTAGCTTCCTCGGCTGGAATTCGAATTCACCATTCTTACTTTAAGTATACCTATAACCACTACGCTTAGTGAATATTAATTATAGTTTCTTATCGAGATATAAATAATCTCTAATTAAAATGTAATAAGTGTTGCTCCAGAAACTTTTCAATATACATTTATTTACTTTGTTTCTATCGCGTCTTGCATTATCTTGTAATATATACGCAGATGTGCTTTTCATTCTGATATTATCAAACCTGCTTGTGTAGATTCATGTATTTGTTTGAAGCTGAATACATATGTAACTTGTTATATGCATTTCGATGCAAAGTGCTTATATATATATGTGTGTGTATAAAGCAACAAGCACACACAAAGGAATGATGGTTCATACACTTTACAAGACAAAAAACAGGCAAAACCTTTCATGAAAAAAAGTAGAGGAAAATTCAAAGGAACTCTGAAACTCATTAAATATATTTTTTTAAGAAATGTGTAGAATAAAACTTGTATGTGGGGAAAAAAACAGCAAAACAATTATTCCAGTGAAATTGTGAGTCACAGCAAAGAATGTGCATACAGAGATGGCTGACAATTTCAAGAAATTCATATTAAAGTTTGAAGAAAATTCACAATCATAACTAGACAGGAATATTACAAAGAATACAAAGGTTAACAAGAGAGAAAAAATATAAATCAAAGACCTTCTTTGGGATACAAAATCGAAAGAATAGAAAAATGATGATCATCATCATCATCATCATGAATGGAAAACTAATAACAAAGCACTGACACACTCTCACACACACACACACACACACACACACACACACACTACCCGTAAAAATGAGTATAGCTTAGATGTGGCACAAGGCCGAAAGTATGAGAAACCCAGTTTCTTCTTCAGTTGTAACTGGTCTAGTGAGACAAGCATTGGAAACATTACACCATGTCGGACTGCCTATTTAAAAAAAAAAAGTATATATGGATCGATACTTCTGCCGAGAATCAGAATTTCTGTACGGTCCATCAAAGAGTTACCCTCTTTCCTACTGGCGGTTATCAATGCGTAGTATCTGTTCTCCAACTCTCTGCCCTGTTTCTGTCTGTCTTCAAAAATTTCACATAGAAGCTCTGAGATGGCTGGTACCAGGGATTCAATAGCACCTCTATCCTCTCACTAAAGAGAGAGGATTGGTGAACGCCAACGCTAGTGTGACGGTCAAAAGAAACAATTTCCTGAATGACAAATATTAGTCATATCTTTTAACACTCAGTATCGGCGAAACGCTTGATGGTCTCTTCGTCACTACAGCGATTGAGCATTTGAGCAAGATATTTCCAAGGCTTTTGACAATTGGTGGAATAGGGAGGTGGCTACACAAGCTCTCTTGTTATGGCATCTCTGGGAGATTCTATGAAAATATAGTTCTTTTTCTTAAGTAATGTTCTTGATGATTGTTGTGAATTGTTAAACTTCTGAGACCAATGAGATCAGGCTGCCACATTGGTTTTAGTCTCGCTGTGATTTATATTAACGATCTGCCTAGGAAGATTATCAGATCATTAGTAAAATCTATGCAGATGTTACAATATATTATGGAAGTATTTCATACAAACATGATCTGAGATTTGTGACTTATCTCTCCTATGATCAAGCTCTAATAGCTCATTGTTTTAGTATCTCAAATCTCGAGCAGGTTTCGTCTTGATCTTCACAGATTTTATCTAGTCACGATGACCTGTTTTTACTCATTTAGGCTCTATTCTTTCAACGACTATTGACCCTCAAGCTGATTCTAAATCTTCAGTAAAAATCAGGCATGCAATACATTGCTGAAGATATTGGGTAAATATTCGTCTTATTCTATCATCCCAGAAAGTACCTGAATTCTTCAGCCATGCTTTATCTTCACAAGAGGAAGGTTCACTCAGTTCTTTTTTTTAAGGACTGCTATTTTGCTTTTTTGTGGAACGCATGAGTGGATGTTTTACGGAATCTTCTAAACGCCACGTCCCTTCAGGACATGGATTATCAAAGCTATCCGAAAGCTCTTATCTCTTAGCAGTTTTTCTCCTTTTGCTAATGCTCTCGCTCCCCGTTCCGCCATGCGTTCGCACAAGCTTGTCAGGTAGCTGGCTCGCTATCTGCCCCATCTCCCTTGCCTTGTTAGAGTTAATTTTTCCATATCCTCTTTCCTGAATAGGTGTCTCATAAATTTTAACTGTCTCTTTCTGATTCTGAGCGTGTGTTCTTTTTGTTGTCATTTTTTGAGACTTCCTCGTTGCTTAAATGCTCCGTCCATGAAATTTTCAGTCTCCTTCTGTAGAACCACATTTCCGTTGAGTCATGATCTCTATTCATCTATGGCCTCAGAGAATCTAAACCTGTTCGAATCAAGTGTCGGTCGTTATCTATCGTCATAACTTGCTACCACCTTCACTTAAATTCATATTACGCACCTTATTCATTAAAGCTCTACTTTGAGTGGCTCTAGAGTCTTGTATTGGGTGATCTTTAGTTAAAAAATACATTTAAACTTATTTCACATCTTAAACCGTCGGTAGGTATGTAAGCACCATCAAAATGTACTATCGGTTCAACATCTATCTTTCTGCTTTCGAGCAGTTCATTACAAAAAAAAGGCAGAGCAGTACATGTCCTACTGTAAGAATCCGTGAATGTACTATCTGTTCACGCTGCGTAAAGTGTTACTAAAATGTATAGGAATACGCGTTGTACTTATATAGAAAATATATTATATTCTGCTTGTTCCTCCGTTAATAAATTAGTTAGCGCGTGCATACATGAGAAAAATAGAAAAAGACAGTGGAAGCGATAATGCTCTCATGCGTTTGTCAGCTTCAGTGATGTGGAAAACCTTGTCAATTTTTAATCTTTTCATCTGTATCGTTTTGCTTCTTGAAATAATGACGTGCATTCAAACTCTAGGAGAGTTATTACTCTGAGTAAATAATTATAAAACCCTTAATGTTCACTTTATGCACGCACACACACACACACACACACACACACACACACACACTACTCGTAAAATGAGAACCGGCAAGAGGTGGAAACAACAAAACTAGTATAATTTATTATCTTGCTGTTATGTGGTGTTGCAGACACAATAGGCAGTAATGCCAAGTAAAATTGTGAGTTTGGGGTTAAATTTAGTCAAATATGGATCAGAATCTGACAAAATACGTAAAAAATCTATATGAACTCATTTATATATATATATATATATATATATATGAGAGAGAGAGAGAGATGTGTGTAATGAATGTCCAGATAATTTAGCTGGAAAGTACAAGAACCGTCTGTAGTTTTCTTACCTAGATTTGTGTTGTGTGCTAGGAGATAAACGTTACTATTATGCCCTGAAAAAGGAGCTGAAATTTTTATTGACGCCCGTTTTGACTGTTTTTCTGATAGTGAGAATGTAGTGTGTGGAGGAGAAAAGTGGGGTCGATTCTCATTGGTTTAGAATGAGTGAATTAATGATAATTGTGTTGTCAAAGATGATTATAACAATTATAATAAAAAAAAAATATGGACACGACACGGTGAAAGTATAATTATTTCTTTATGTATTTTGTATGGACACAATACTTATGATTGCTATTGTAATAATTTAAAGTCGTTAAGCGTTTATAATATATATAACGACCTAATAAGGAAATAGTTCCAGGTATTTTATAATACTTCTATCATTAAATTAAGAATTAAAATTTGTCAAATTAAAATAGTAAAATTCGTGACATTTTCATGGGTACTGCTAGTGGAAGGCAATTTGGAAAACTTCTTTGACATGTTTCACCAATGATCTGGCCTCATCAAAAATAGAATTTGTTTTTTCTTTTAAGTGCTGCGTCCCTTCAGACGTAATCGAGCATGGCCCTGCATTTATTCCTGTCCCTTGTAGCTCTCAATAAGTTTTGTCTTGTTGTTATTTCTCCAAGACCCTGTTCTGCCATCCACTTGCTTAAGCCCGTTAAGTATGTCACGCGTTGTTTTCCTTTGTCTCTCTTTCCCTTCATCCGCCTTGTGAGTATCAGATTCTTCAATCTCTCTTTTGTCATTACGTGTCCTAGAAATTTCAGCTGCCGCTTTCTGATGTTAAATATAAGTTTCTTCTTGTTTGCATCCTCTCCAAAACCTCATCGTTGCTTACATATTCGGTCCATGGTGTCCTTAGCATCCTTCTGTAAATTCATACCTCCGTTGCCGCCAGTCTTCCTCATCTTTGAAGAGACCGTTCAACATTAGCTGCCGTAAAGGAGGACAGATATCACGCAGCAGTACAGTACTCTTTTCTTTGTTACCCCCGAAATCCTCATGTCTCGTATCGCTATACCTAGCTTTTGGAATGCGTCTTTGGCCATCCCAATACTACTTCGGATCTCAGCGTCGCACTTACCGTCCTCTGTCAGAACACTTCCCAGATATTTAAATTACCCCACCTGCTTGATTTTACTGTCCTCGACCTGTAAATGGTATTTTGGGGTCATCTTTTTTGCTGATGACCATGCATTCTGTCTTCTTTTAGATTATGCTTAGTCCCTTCTCGCTCCCCTTCGCTACATTCTGAAGGAGGTTTTGTAGCTTACTTTTTGTATCTTCTATCAGCACTGTGTCACCTGCGTATCTTATGTTAAGATTTTGGCTGCCAATGATGAATCCTAGTAGCATTTTTAGTACTCTCAGAATTGCTTCGCTCTATAGGTTGAATAAGTCCGGTGAGAAGACACACCCTCGACTTACGCTCCTTTCTATTTTCTTTTATAGCTGCTGAACTCATTTTTATCTTTATGCTGGCGGTTTGCTGCCATTAGAATAATCAAAAGATCATTCTAATGTCTTTCCCGAATATGTCAAGGTTGCTGAACTGTTCTAGCAGATATTTGTGGCGTACTTTGTCGAATGCATTTGTGTAGTCTTTCACAAGAACAAAATCTACATTATCTAGGTAAAATGTGATTCACGTTAGTCAGTTGAGCACCTGACTTTTACTTTACTTGTCAGTCAATTTTGTGCCTTGCGTGATACACGCTTAGTCGATCATATATCTTTCGATACATGACTGACGAGGCAATCTTTTACCCGCAGTAGGTTGCCATTTCTTTCTGCGGTAGACCAGTTGCCATTCAAGGCTATAGAACACTGTCTGTCCTGCTATTTACCTATAGCTAGGTGGAGAAGAGGATTCATACCTTTCCCAAGGGTATTAGCACTTAAGTGAATATAATTGTTTCGACTGGAAATCGATCTCGGCTTTCCGAACCCGCTATCCATTACCCTACCGTGCTTCCACTTTATATATATAATATATATGAAATCCCAAAAATATTTAAACACACTCAATGCACGGGTATTGAATCCCACTGGAACGTTTGTGATAACCGTTTTTAATGCTTATATTTAACTCGGGCGAAAGTGACGGTAATATAGATGTCAATTCTTGTCAAATAAAATTGTTTCCGATTATAACTACCTATCGGCAAGTCATTTTTACGTAGATTTCCAAATATATATATATATATATATATATATATATATATATATATTTGTCGTTAAATTTCATTTTAGACCTAATGGAGGACTGTTTAAGTCCAAAACACTTCTACGTACCGGTATTATAAACGATCTACTTTTTGCAGACGACGCTGTCCTTGTAGTTAACTCTTCAGAGGAAACTCAAGATTTACTCAAACGGTTTTCTGTGGCAGGCAGATCATTTGGACTTACCATCAGCGTCAAGAAATCTGAAGTTATTCATCAACCATGTCTAATACCGAAGCAAATTAAAGGTGTAACACAGAGGACTCTGTTCGTAAGTTTCCTGAGGTCCTTTTGCCATTTGATGGAAAAGTATTTGAAAATCTCAAGTATGTGAACTCTTTCAAATACTTCGGGAGCATGGTAAATTCAAGTGCATCACTTGATAACGAGATTGTTAATCACATTGCAAAAGCCAATGCTTCCTTTGGGTCGTCGCGTCATAGGTTGTGACCCGAAAGGGGAATAAAGCTTGGCACTAAAATTGAAGCGTACAAATCTGTCGTTTTGTCATCTTTTCTGTATGGCTCTGAAACTGTGACACCTTATAGATGACACACTAATCGATTAAAGGTCTTCCATAAAGACTGTCTCCGTACAATCTGTGGCTTAACGTTTGATGATCGAGTGTCAAATGCTGACCTTTTTGAGAAATGCAAGATTGGTACCATCGAGGCGTTCATAATGCAATCACAACTACGTTGGGCTGGCCATGTGGCAAGGATGAGGGATGATCGCATACCAAAAGTTCCTTTCTACAGTAAACTCCATATTGGTCAAGGAAACGATGCTAGACATTTGCTCAGGTATAAAGATAAACTGAAGAGCAACCTTTCTTGCGTCAAGTACTTTGAAGAGGTAGCTATGATGAGATCAGAGTATCGCTCCAGCTGCCATTCATCAAGTAAGCATCATTCGTCTGCGTGAAACACAAAAGCAAAATAAGACTGCTAACAGTGTCCCTGCTGCACTTGGATACAATACATTCTGCTGTATTGTTTGTGGTCTTTTGTGCAATTCTCGAGCCGGCCGTCATAGTCATGCAGATAATTAGTTCGTGGTCGTCGAAACCTTATACGTCGAACTCGACAGGAGAGTCCATCTCTCTCTCTCTCACTGACATACACACTATGAGAGAGATCGAATGTACACAAGAGATTTTATTTGAGATTCACGGCCAAACCCTTTCATGTGCAATCCTCAAATATAGTATGACAAATTATTGAACCAAGCGGAAGGTTTTAACGATTTTTTCCATTACGGGGGAAAGACGTTCTAACGTTCTTTTTTTTTTGCTATGCCGACAAACCTCTCATTTACGGATTCCCCATCAACGGACAAATCTGCAGGCAAGATGATAAAAAGTCGAGAGGAAAAATATTTACAAATCGTCAGTGTTGTATTTGAAAATGTGATGGCTTGGCGGAACGACTCGCATTAGTTCTCAATATGATCGCTTGTACGATGCATTAGCGCGTGTGTGAGAAAGTAGCTGTGAGAATTTTTTTTTTCTTATTTTGAGATATATATTGTTCTGCCCTCATCATGGCATCGAAGCTGAATGAACGTGTAAAAAGGAAGCGTACAAACCTAAATATCAGTGACAAATTAGAGCTTCTTCCATCTACGGAAAATCACTCCCCTCCCCCTAATTCCGTCGATGAGAGATTTGTCTGTATAGAAATAAACATCTTTTATATTAACTATTTTTCATAGTGTTTTTGATAATGACGAGGATTATGATAATTACGACTCTTATTGATAATTATATATTTTCTTTTCGTTAGAAACTTACCAGGAACTATTTTTTTCTTTTCTCTCTTTTTCTTTTTTTCTTTCTTCTCTTTTTTCTTTTTCTTTTCACTTTTTCTCTTTTTCCTCTTTTTCTTTTCACTTTTTCTCTTTTTCCTCTTTTTCTTTTTCTCTTTTTTGATTTTTCTCTTTTTTGATTTTTCTCTTTTCTTTTTTCTTTTTATTCTTTTTTGTTTTCTTTTTCTTTTGTTTTTCTTTCTTTATTCTTTTTCTTTTTTTCTTTTTTCTTTCGTTTTCCTTTTTTCCTTTTTCTTTTTTTCCTTTTTTCCTTTTCTTCCTTTTCCTTTTTTTTTCCTTTTTTTCCTTTTCTTTTTTTCCTTTTCTTTTTTTCCTTTTCTTTTTTTCCTTTTCTTTTTTTCCTTTTCTTTTTTTCCTTTTCTTTTTTTCCTTTTCTTTTTTTCCTTTTCTTTTTTTCCTTTTCTTTTTTTCCTTTTCTTTTTTTCCTTTTCTTTTTTTCCTTTTCTTTTTTTCCTTTTCTTTTTTTCCTTTTCTTTTTTTCCTTTTCTTTTTTTCCTTTTCTTTTTTTCCTTTTCTTTTTTTCCTTTTCTTTTTTTCCTTTTCTTTTTTTCCTTTTCTTTTTTTCCTTTTCTTTTTTTCCTTTTCTTTTTTTCCTTTTCTTTTTTTCCTTTTCTTTTTTTCCTTTTCTTTTTTTCCTTTTCTTTTTTTCCTTTTCTTTTTTTCCTTTTCTTTTTTTCCTTTTCTTTTTTTCCTTTTCTTTTTTTCCTTTTCTTTTTTTCCTTTTCTTTTTTTCCTTTTCTTTTTTTCCTTTTCTTTTTTCTTCCTTTTCTTTTTTCTTCCTTTTCTTTTTTCTTCCTTTTTTCTTTTTTTCTTCATAATAACTACAACACAATGTGACTGGTATCGCTGAAAATTATTGGCCATGTGAATCACTGTAACAAAGATATTGTAAAATAGTCATAATTTTCAATTTTTACCTTGATATTCGAAGTCATTTTGCTAAAATATACTTTCGGTGATTTGGCATAATTTGACACTCACTTACTAGTTCACCATGACAGTTCTATGGAATCCTTCTAGTGTCTTTATAAACAACCGCAACAATTTTAAATCTGTATCACACCAAACAAGGCAGTAACGTCACTAAAACGAAAGGTGGTTACAGCGTGTGGAAGAATTCGGAAAAGTAACATTAATGTGTAGGGAGAGAAGAGTAATCAAGAGGACAGTAAATAGCGATTGATATTGCATTTAATTTTTTTCAGATTAAACTTGGCTGGAAAGCATGAAACCGGAAGGGTGTTCCACAAGCGAAAAGTGTGAGAAAAGAAACTGTTAGCATAGAACTTACGGCTACATCGATCTAGCTCAACTATAAATTGATGAGATCTTGGCGCCAGTCTATTATTGCTCTTAAATTCATAGTCTAGGTACCATAGCGAAGATCTCATCCGATCAATTACCACGAAAGTATTTATATAAAAGGGGCAGAAGTGGGTAAGGGGCTGAAGCCGAGCCGCCTCATCAGAACCAGTAATATTGCTGATTCTTCTTTTGATCTTATCAAGGGGCTCAGGATAATCAACAGAGTCGCCAGACTATATGTGGCAGCAATATTCTAAGCATGGACAAATGATAGACTTTATAGATATGTAAGGTAGATTCCAGAGTGAAAAATTGCCTCGCATGACACAGTGAACCGACCTTCTTAGCAGCCGACCTAGCAGTAGATTAATATAGTCTTTCTACTTCATATCAGCTAAGAACGTTAGCCCGAGAAGCTGCAACAACTTCCTTTTCTGGATGTTAACATCAGCCATGCTGACGGAAGTAAGAAATGAGTCTTGCAGATTATAAATGGAAAGAAGTTTGGTTTTGGATGCGTTAAAATTGGCAAGCTATCTTTTTCCCGCGTTAACGAGGCACTTGAAATCGTTTTGGACATTGGTTGCCATTTTGATATTGCTTAGCTGATTAGCCTTGCTATCGAGGCAGTAAATGATTGTGTCGTCAACGTAGGTACCAAGTTGGGAGCTGATGTCATCGGGATGGTCAGTAATGAAAATTAAAAACAAAATAGGATGGAACTCTGGGGAAAACCCGCGTTAGTATGAAGGGATCTCGACGAGTCGCCGTTCAATATAACTTTCATTTCAGGATTTGATAGGAACGACTGGATCAGCTCGATGTGTTAGGAGACACTATAACTTTTGAGCTTGTGGAGAAAACCTAAAGGCCAGACCTTTGTGATATCCAATACCAAAGCCATAGATTCAACGTTTTTTATCTAGAGATTGATACTCTTTCCCCAATTATCGTCAGAACATCAGCACTTGACCTGGAGAAATGAAAGCTATATTGCTTACCTTAAAGAAAAGGCCCCGAGATGAGAGATAATGAACTATTTCATCATTGGGAAACTCCTAGGGGTCTTAATCAAAGAGAGGTAGAAGGATAATAGGCCGATAATCGGAAGGGTCAGACGGTTCATTCGAGTTCTTTCGAACAGACGATGACTTCCAGCAGGCAGTAAAGCAGAAGGCAGCCAGACATTTATTATACAGTTTAGAGAGAACATAATCTACTTCAGGAGCACCCTTCTTAATGACTATAAGAGGGCTACCATTGGGTTCACATACTTTGCGGGGATCAAGATTAGAATGATACCAGAATCCATGGATGGGGTTGTATACATTCTTCGTTTCCACATACACATACACACACGGTGAGGAGATGAATGTTGCATTATCTTGCGTTAGTCTTTCAAATGGTAAGCGCCTACTTGCCAGCATTTCAAACCCAAGCTTGTTTTCTCGATTCGGGCACACACCAGGTGTTCATACATACCAGGCATGAACTGTACGTTTTTAAGGTGAAAGTGAATATGACGCACTAAATAAATGTGTGTTTTTTTTTTTCATTTCGACTTGGTCAGCCTTTTTCTTTCCCTCTCCGTTAGTCAGTGTGCTTCTTGATGATGTCTAAAGGCAGAATACAGCGGCCACTCTTGTTATTTTTGTCGGGTGGTTGGATCCTAACATCTGTTATGTTTAGTTTGAAAGTTTCGTTAGTTTCGTTTTCTGGGTTCATGCCTTCCCCCCCTAATTTCATGAGCATATATTTTTCTATATTTAAAAAAAATAGAAGATACATTTAAACTATTTGCACATATTGACATTTTATTTCATGATTTTTTTTAGGTTCCCTGTGAATTTGTTGTATATGTAGTATTGAATGGTGAGGGATGAATTTTTTTGTTAATGAGAAAATTGGAATGAATGAATGGGTCGTGAATCAGATTAGCTAGGTCTAGGATAGAAAGTGTCGACCAACCTTTGGTCTTGTGCCACAATTGTTAAAACAATAAATATATATTTTATTTATTAGTTTATTTTCATTCTCCCAAACTAGTGCCAATAATAAGATATTAGACAAATGTCTTGAAATTTTCAAATATCACTCACAATGATTAACCTGTCTTTTAATATATATAAAAAAAAGCGGATGATTAAATTGATAAATTAATATAATCTTTAGAGACGCTCACTGCATATTAACCTACTTTTTGGTAAATAAACTCATTTAGGTGGAAAGAAGAAATTTGTTAAAAGTTTAATTATTTATGTAAGATATTAATTAATATTTACAAGACATTCCTTTTGATTATAAAACATGAATATCTTCTTTAATTGAGACATTTTCCAAATTTTTAAGTAGAATGTCCTCCGAGCAATGATTTTATGCTGTTCCTTTCAAAGTTACATTTTGAACCTAAACCCTACTTTAAAGGGTACCCCACAATTTTCCAACAGTATAATGTCTCTTGAACCTAACCCTGGTACCTTTACCTTCTACTGAGTTAAATGTGCTTTCATAGTCAACAAGATATAAATTACAAATCCGGGATACTAAAATCAGACGAGTGCAAAAATTTAAATATCTGGGAAGTGTTCTGATAGAGAACGGATAGTGCGACACTAAGATCTGAAGACGATCTGGATGGCCAAAGGTGCATTCCAAAAGCTAATCAGGGTATTAAGAGACAGAATAAAAATCGTTAGAAACAAAGAGTACTGACGGTTACGTGATATCTGTCCTATATTGTAGTGAATGCGGGACAATCTCCTGAAAGATAGATATCTGAAGCAACAGAAATGTTGCTCTACAGAAAGATGCTGAGGATAACATGGACCGAACATGTGAGCAACGATAAGGTTTCAGAGAAAATGGAAACTTACATTTAACATCAGGAAGAAGTAGTTGAAATTTCTGGGGCACGTAATGAGGAAGGAGGGCTTGGAAAACCTGATACTCACAGGACAGATTAAGGGACAGGAAAACAACGCGTAACATACTTGATTGACTTGAGTAAATGGATGGTAAAACAGGTTTGGGGTGATATAGAAAAATGACAATTTATTAAGAGCTATATAGGACAGGGAGATGGGGAGGGACATGATTACTCAGATCTTAAAGGGACACAGCACATAAAAAAGAGTTTGAGTTTTCCTTCCCGAAGTCTCCCTTACATATTAGGACTTAAATTTATTTGTCTGCATATTATTCGTCAGTCAGTTGTTTCTGCATTCTGTCCACACGTGTGGACTTTCTACATCATCTGAAAGACTTCTAAAAAATAATTCTATTACTAATTAGTGCTTCATAGAATACTAGTTTTTAAGAGTTGCAATTTTTTTTTGTCATAAGTTTTTTCGTTAGATAGAGAACTGGCCTCTTGGTAAACGGGAAAAGTATTTAATTCTTCTTCATTTATCCATCACTGAGTTTTTTGTTGTTTTGTTTGTTTTTTAAAATAACAGCCTTGAGTCACAATCATTGTAACGTAAAAAAATAGATTTTGTCATTCACTCAGTATCAGAATTGAATCGAAAAACCTTACACAATTCAATGTTTTTTTTTATAATAATCTGTACACTAATTAAAGATTAATTTGCATGTTTTATATTCTCCGAGGCATCTTCTTGGGTTGGTTTTTGTTGTTAGCAAAAATATTTCCTGGTCTAGATTTCTGATTTTCAAATATTCTTACATTTTGATGGGATGTGAATAAAAATATTAGTATTCATTATATTGCTACAGAAGGTGGTTCTTACGGGGATCAAGTTGTTATTATTACTATTAATTGTTGTTGTTGTTATTATTATTATTGTCATCATCATTATTATGATTATTGTCATCATCATTATTATGATGATTATTGTCATTATTATTGTCATTATTATCATAATAACAATAAGCCTAAATGCTCGGTTTTCTATCGTCGTTATTGTACCTGTAGAGATTTTGCAATATTATTCACTTGGTGGAATCAATGAATCGAAGAAATCAACCATTGTGGTAGGATGGAGGCACCCCCACCATCCTACCACAATGATCGATTTGTCAAATAACTGATTTTTTTATAATATCGCCTTCTGACAACTACATGTGAGGTACCTGAAAATTATACCTCTGGTTGTTGTGAATGAAACTGGGTAGACGAAACTGTTTGAAAGCTGACGATGGTTGGGCTAGCACAAAGTCAGAAGCCATCGTGTCATTGGTTTGAGCTTACTGAATTTGTCTAACTACTGATCACTCCAGATTATACTCGCTCTCTCAGAAAGTGTAGTAAGGCCAACACTGCATAGTCATAGTATAAATCGCAGATTGGCCGTGTATGTTGAAGAAATACAAATGTACGTCAGCGAAAGATTAGCTACTTGAAACGTGCAATCGGCTATTACTAGCGTAAAGTATATCCAGTATTTTTTTCTGTTTATTCCATTCATAAAGTTTTAAGACCAGCATTATGTAGTGGCTTTTATTGAATATCAAGTGACAAGTTTCCGTGATAGTCTAGCACTTTATTCAGTACTTTAATACTAAATTCTGGATCGTTTTGATTCTGCTTCTGATTTTTTTTTTTGGTTTCAAATCTCGAAACTATTCCGTGCATGCTGAGAATGAGTACAACAGTAGCCTTCATGCTTCATTTTCATTTCTCTAAACACATTTTAAACTGGATAACGAAATAACAATAATTTAAATAACGAAATTCCTTTTGATTCTAAAACATGAATATCTTCTTTAATTGAGACATTTTCCAAATTTTTAAGTAGAATTTCCTCCGAGCAATGATTTTATGCTGTTCCTTTCAAAGTGACATTTTCAACATAAACCCTACTTTAAAGGCTACCCCACAATTTTCCAACAGTATAATGTCTCTTGAACTTAACCCTGGTACCTTTGCATTCTACTGACATTTTCAAACCTCAATGCGGTCTTCATAACTAACACACACACACACACACACACACACACACACACACACACACACACACACAAAGCTCCAAAATAATACCGCTTATAAATTTTCGTTAAGATTAAATATAGTCTTTTGGATAAATATTCGTGACTTTTAACACTCCCGAAGAATTTGTACATTTCCCATTCTCCATTACAGCTCCTGACTTGCGTAAAATATACAGTATTTGCATATCTTCCAGGTGATCATGTTTCAATCGACTTGGGAATATTATCGTATTATTCTACGATGGAGATAATCGGCAAAGCAAGCGGGATTCAAAGCTAGAATTAAATGAGTGCCAGTAATCTCTTCATTGAATTTAACTTACTATTAAAACCAAGTAGTACTTTTAACTGTCCTTGCGCCATAAATGTGACATTTAAGACAAAACCAGGTGACTCCTCACACATCCAAGGTACTTGAAGCCACAGATGGTACTTCAACGTTATTTTATTTGAGGCCCACGCATCGCGCCTGTGTGTCTGGGTCGCTCTCCGCGCCTGTGTGTCTGGGTCGCTCTCCGCGCCTGTGTGTCTGGGTCGCTCTCCGCGCCTGTGTGTCTGGGTAGCTCTCCGCGCCTGTCTGTCTGGGTCGCTCTCCGCGCCTGTCTGTCTGTAGTATAAGTTTGACAGGAAACTATCTACAAGGTTGACGAGGAACACAAGGAAGGGATTTTCTATAGTGTGCTGAAAAAAACGTCCCGAGAAAAGTTAGAAAATTCCTCCTCTTTGATACTGATATCTCCCAACTAGTGTTTCTACAATTGTAAGACAAATAGAAGAATAAACTATGAAACTTTTGCGTTTATATTCCTTCTCTTCCTCTCATATATAGAATTCCATCAATAAAAACATTTCTTTAGCCTGATTATGTCTTCTTCGATAATGAAACAAATCTTTTTTCGTTTTGTCATAATTATTTAGTAAATTTAGCTTAGTTTTAGTCGACGGTCAGATGTACAAATTCCCCAATGAGTATCGACCGTATTACGTTACAGTAATAATCGAGACTAGCTTATTTAACCATAACAAAACGTCCAGTTTGTACATTTAATAATTACGATCAATTGTTACCAATTCTCCATGAAATTTAAATCCCGAACCCAAAGATGAACTTGTTTCATGTGTTAATCGAAAATTAAAATCATCTATGAAATTAAAAAGAAAAAAACGACAGAGAAATACTCGAAGTGAATCAAATTAAAAATGTTTATTTTAAGAATCTTTTGAAACGTTTTCATGCGAATAGCGAAACAATACTTTGTGTCGTTTGTGACTTTGATATCTGCAGATAGTCATTCTGTACTCGACTGGTTAGTTTCTTTTTATCTACATTTGGAAAACATCATATAAACGCAGTTTCTCTCTTACTGAATGTAAGATCGAATTAACTTTCTATTTTACATTGTTTTCATACATAAATTCACGAAATATGTATCTATGAAGGGTGAACAGAGGTCAACGTATTTGAACAGCTTGCATGAACTCGCTTTAATAGCATCTTTTGCTGCTGCTACTCTGTATCCAGAGAGCATGAAAACGAAAATTTAAACAGCAGGGTTTCTCGCCGACATGGTTTCAATGGAAGTCTTTCTAACTAACTGTGTTCTTCCTCACCTTCATTAATTCACTCGGCAGCACATCCGCATGAATGCGTTAACCCCCGAAAGGAGCCGCCTCTCCGTCTATTCTGCTTATCCACAATATGTCAGTAGATGTGATCGCCACCCTCCCCTTCGTATTTTATCATTAATTCTTACACCTAGTTCTCTTTTTTCTAATGCAAAGCCCATGTGAGTGTTTCTAATCTCGTTTTCACAATCTTTCGAACTATTAGACTGGACAGGCAAAATTAATTGATAAATAATTTTTTATGGTCAAATACCCTGAAATTGTCGGTAACGCAAGATGCGCGCATACGTGTCTTGCGTATATATATATATATATATATATATATATATATATATATATATATATATATATATATATATATATATGTATATATAAAATTCAAGAACACACCTATAGATAAGCTACAAGGCACCCTCACCCCTGCAACAACACATACATATTTCGGCTTCATTTTTAAGTTATGCACGTTTGATTAAAATAACCAACGAAACTTCCTTGATTATTTTTTCAATATTTCTGATGTCCTGTTCGTATTTATTAATATCTCCCCCTGCCTAAGCACATTCAGCTAAACCACGGCATTTGCTGTTGTCAAATATATATATATATATATATATATATATATATATATATATATACAATTTATATATATATATGCGCGATACTTATTGAAAAGCGCTCAATATTAGTAACAGAGCTAACATTTAGTTGGATTGATGTGAGTTTGTGACCTGGGTTTGTCTGACGATCGCAGAGAGTGTGGAACCCAGGGTCACAAACTCACATCAATCGAGATATATATTATTTAAACGTTGGTTCCGAAGTTTGCAATTTTGATGATCTTCGGTCGCTTTTTTATGCTTTACTTGGTGGTTAATCAGATGTGCACATCAGTTTAAATTGTGATATTTATAAGGGCAGAGCGCTCAATATCAAAGAAAGAGCATATTGACACAGGCGACATCATTGTGACTGACATTTTCAAGCCTCAATGTGGTCTTCATAACACACTCACGCGGGAAACTCTAAAATAATACCGCTTATGTATTTACACGGAGACTACAATGGATGCGTTGAAACAAATAACAATGTCGAATAGGTCAAGTTTTCAGCTCCAGAAACACTTGTTTCCATCTAGTCAAAAAGGTGGAGGCAAATATGGTCTCTGAGCCTCCCTACGGTCCATACCTTGCTGGATAAGATCGTGGTTTCTCTTACATAGTGGGATGCAGGTTCAAGTCCCTCCAGAGAGTACATTTTCCTTGGGTTTTCTTGAGTGCGACGGTCGGTAGATGTAATACGCTGTTTAAAATATGTGCTTTTATTTAAAAACAACGGATATCCACTAAAGATAACGGTCGCTGTAATAAAAATAATATGTTGCATACAGAATTACTGTGTATATATGGGACAAAACAGAATTCATAAAAGCAAACAATATTCAGCTTTTTGACATTTATTGAGCTTGGTATAACAAAAGGACCAAAAAAGTAAGACGATTCTGTTGCTCCAACCTACCACTGACCTCATGTTCTTAAGATATGCTATAACAGATCGTGAGTGTGTGTGTAAAATTTTTAAACAGAGCATCTTTCTGAATTATCAGTTCTGTTTCTGTTTGCTTTGTGTCTGCCTTTTCATTAGTTTTTGTCTGCTTTGTGGTATCTTTTTTTGTTTTTCGTCCGCTTTGTGGTGTCTTTTGTTGTTTTTCGTCCGCTTTGTGGTGTCTTTTGTTGTTTTTCGTCCGCTTTGTGGTGTCTTTTGTTGTTTTTCGTCCGCTTTGTGATGTCTTTTGTTGTTGTTTTTCGTCCGCTTTGTGATGTCTTTTGTTGTTGTTTTTCGTCCGCTTTGTGGTGTCTTTTGTTGTTGTTTTTCGCCCGCTTTGTGGTATCTTTTGTTGTTGTTTTTCGCCCGCTTTGTGGTGTCTTTTTTGTTGTTTTTCGTCTGCAAAGTGAATTTGATTCGATTTTTTTTCATCTACTTTGTGGTTATACTTTTTTCGTCTGCTTTGTGAGTTTTTTTTATGGTGGGGGCTCGTCCGCTTTGCCGTTTGTTTTTTATCTGCTATATTTCATTAAGATGAAACTTAAATATCTATCCTATACATTATCCTACATTTTACTGAAATCAGCCTAAAACCAGGACCAAGAGTCACCTAGGGTATGTAGTTATAGAATATGAAGAGATAACAACTGACCCTTTATTTGATGGCGTTAAGTAATGTTCGAGAAAACATCCACGCGGAAGCTGATTAGACGTTTTGTTACTGATCCTCTATCTTTTTGAGATAAACTCGGCTACGATTTCTGACTAAGAAACCTATCTAATAATGATAAAAATAAGCGGGAGAGAAATTCAGAAGAATTGAATGAGAGGAGGGTGATGAAACTGTAGTATAGCTGGAGATAAGGACTTTAGAGAATGATGAAAAAAGTTAGCGAAAGAAAAAGTGGAAAAGAATGTAAGCAAAAGGAAGACATGTTTATTTCTTTTCAAAATAAAACATTAAAGGATTGGATATGATAATGGAGAATATGAGAAGATACAGACATGTTTGATAGTAGAGGCATAATCTTAGTAGGCACCTCCACTCATTTTCGATACCTTGGTTTAAAAATGAAAAATCATTCTTGAAGCTATCTTTTTAGATTTAATTGAAAGCTAAATGATTAAATTTACTATTTCCAGCAAGTAAAATATTCTGGTGTATATAAAACAGAAATTATGTAGATTAGAATGCTCGCTTTCAAAAGATCTTCTTGCAAGCGGCCATTTTCTCACTTTTAAGAAATTTGTAGACAAAATAAAATCTGTTTTAAAAATCTTCCAAAAAATATTTTTGATATGTTATTTGAATAAAATAAGCAAATTTTAAAGTTAAATTATTCTGATTTGAAACAAATATTACTTATAGCATAAAAAATAGTATACAAGCATTATTTAATGATAGCTCATGTTTTTCTCATGTCTTTATGACGTTATTGAGGTTATCGTTAAGTTACGAGGTGTTGAGAGCTAGTATGGATAACCAGGGTTGACAAATTTACGTAAACTAAGTGAACGCATTTTGGAGGGGGGGAGGGGGATGTTACTAACTGCTAATTTTTACAAATTAACATGTTTTCAGCAATTATCTAATATTTTATAGACTTTTAGTTACGCTTGAAAATGCCTTAAGAAAATATAATAAAATTTAAATTAATATAAAGTTTTCTTGGATTAATTTCAAAATTTAATAACTGAGATGAAATACCATGATAAAGGAAAAAATTAATAATTTATGAAATGTTATGGTCTGCATTTTATGGCTTTGAGGCTACCTTCTAGGACAACGCTCGGGGTTCCAAGAACTTTGGTCTCCCTGGTGCACCCAGCATATACTGGAATTACCATATATCAACTCTGCATGTTCATGATAGACATTAAATTCGATTCAGACTTCTTGTATTTCCATTTTTTATTTACTGATATTTTAGGTAATACAAGATTCAAGAGCTTCACCAGGTAAATAGTTGTTGAGGGAGATCGTTGTGAGGAGGGAGGAGGGATTAAGAAATGTATAAGTGCGTGTAGGAAACCAAGATTATAGTTGTCAGGGAAGCATCCTCTCGGGCTGCTGTTCCACAAAGCAAGTTCTGTGAAAGAAGCTGTCAGAATGGCACTTGCTCTTTGTCAAATAGAGCACGAAGGGAATATGAATCGTTTACCAGATTGAACACGGTATTGCGGGTCCTAGCTGTGAAGGTCTGAACTGGTGAATCTAGAGAATGTAAGCTGTCTTACCTCGTGGCTGAAATAGCGATATCTTTTTCATCTATCATCTATTGGTAAATGTTTGAACCCATGTAATGCAAAACAAAATGCTTTCTTATTTATTGCTTATTTATTTTTATGCAGACAGATTCTCTTTACATATGCGCCCCGTTTGTTATGCCGGGTTAAGATTAGCATTTTCGCTACTGCATTGTTATATAGAGTGATCCGAAATTCTTGCCACCTCTACATTTTGGTTTCCACCAGATACTCTTCAGTACAGACTAAGCTTAACTGCACCCGAATCTCACGAAACATAGTACTCTACGCTACAATACGCCTACGCTTGGGCGTTTTTTTTAGGTTCCCTGAGAGTATGTGGCATTATGGTATATGGAGGATCGATTGGTGACGGATGAGTTCTTGTGGCGAAATTGCAATTTGTAATGTGTCGTGAATCGGATTAGCTAGGTATAAAATAGATAATGAAGACCAGCCTCATCCCATTACCCTTTTCGGCCTTGTGCCATAACTGTATTTTATACAATAAATCTCAATATGCCTACGCTTGTCTTTGAAAGTTTATAGCACAAACGCTACAGCAGGCACTTTAAGTTTCATAAATATGTGTAATAACGTCCACAGCAGCCGAAGTTTTAATAAGCATGAATGGCGCCAATAGTTTTGCAAGCTAATCACTGAGAGCAGTTCACTTTTTGATTTTCATGTTGGCTCAAGTCTTGTGGGCTCGTGCCAAACAGTTTAGTCAGTAGATGAATTTCGAGGGTTACTTGAAAGGCTGATGGGTTAAAATTGATATTTTCGGGAAATTCAAACATATTCTTAAGCAGGCTGGCATCCCGTTCCCACCCCTTCACCGTTGAAACTGTTAGATGTAGACGTATCTTCTACTCCAATAGCTTCATGTCTCGCACATCTCGCCTGTGGAACTCCCTTCCTTATTCCTGTTTCCCTGACAAATACAATCTCCAACTATTTAAGTGTAACGTCAATCGACATCTCTAGTTGCCTTGATCTAGCCGCTCCCCTTCTCCACATCCTTTCACCTTTCATTCCTATCTGCTCTCGCTCCAAATCTTCTGTAACCCCCTTGCCTTGATCGATCCACTATCCTTCTCCACATCCACTCCTTTACCACTCCTATCTGCTCTTCCTCCAAACCTTCTGTAACCCCTTGCGTGCTAGTGGCTTCCAGCCTTGCTTGGGGTGATAAGCTTAAAAAAAAAAGCCGGCATAATCGAATGATCT
>OZ038482.1:87153837-87158837 GCA_964036315.1 Acanthosepion esculentum
AATGGATATGAATTATTTCATATGTATATAATATTTAATGCTTTTCTTTTCCAGTGCAGACTAGCTCTGTGAAACTGTCCTATATATGACGTCATTTACGCGATCTTTCAATTTGAATTGTAGCATTCCCAAAAATGCTATTATGTACCCAAAAAACCTTTTCTACAATACTGGCATCATTCAGTTTTAATAATGATTGAGACGGCCAAAATGACGGGAACAAAAACTTTAGCAAAAATATGAAATTTGGACAGTGTATCCAACCAAACCTTTGATTTGTATGTACATCCTCTTGATTTTAAGAAAATTTAAATAGAACTTTTCTGTTTAATTTAATAAAACTTTTCTAAATAATTTTGATGTATAAAGAAAATACGCACATTTTATGACTTCTTTACGGTGCGGCCTTCTATCTTTAACCGTTACACATGACGTCACTTTGAACTGAATCACTTTTGGCTCTCTATAAAATATAGAATCTAGCCAACGGAATTTTGCCTACTAAAGTGACATCACACTATTTGTGATGATGACCAAGACGGTGGCCGTCCTGAGTAAGACTACGCCCGACAACAAGGCCTCTGATCTGGAGGTTTTGAGGAGCGTGAAACCACCTCTTAATTACTGTTGTTCCCAGGTCCACCCTGACCGGGGCTGGTAGCACTTGTCAGGATCCCAGATATGGGCAAATAGTTAACTCCCAAACTAGGGTCCAAACACTATGAATGTGTAAAAATAAATTTTCATAACAGAAATATTTTTTTTACAAAAAATGTATTACCAGCAATTCATTTTTTTTTTAAATTATTACCAGCTATACTTTTTTTTTCTTGAAGAAAATTATTACCAGCGATAATAAAAAAAATATTACTAGCAATAAAAATTTTGTTGGCTTTAAATAACTCATAGAGGTTGATATGCCGTAAAGCAAACCAAGACGGTCGAAAGTACAACAGAAAAAAAGTGATTCCGGAGAGTTTCACCACAATTTTAGGTCCAATATGCAACTTTTTATTCGAAAACTATAAAAATAACATACAATAAAATGTAAAGAGATTTTCGGTTGATTTAATAACATTTCTTGTAATTAACACTTGCTGCACATACATACATACATATACATACACATATATATATATATATATATATATACACTTCCTGGAAATTAACAATGTCATTAACTTAATGAGATCTTACTAAATAATAATATCCTATTGTGTATATCTTTTATAACTATTAACCTTTGCAATCGTTCGGTGTAAGTTTATAATTTCTTTTATTATTAATATCTATTCAAGAAAAAGTTTTCTTTGAAAAAGAATTTTCAGTGAATGATTTCCCTAAACAAATATATTCTCTACATGCCATAGTAATTTTTCATTAGAAACTTACCACGGACAAATGGAAATCTATATACGTATTTTAGTTTAATAATTGCTATATTTTGGAAACAACGAACAATGGAATTTTCAATAAACAAGAGAAAAATTATCTATACTTGAAAAGAGATTTTGTGAGACTACAGCATAATTATACAATGTCAGATTTGTATTATTTTCATAGTAAATTTCGTATTATCAAAATGATGAAAAAATTGGTGAGATTTTCGAGATATTCTATCTTCCATATAAATACGTGAATTTCAAATTATCTGCTTTTATGAGAAATAATTAACCACAGAAAGAGAATTAAACATTGTAAGGTTACTTACAGTGAAAAACTTGAACAGAGATCGTGGAACAAGAAAAAAGACCTGAAGACTCTGGCAAAAAAAAATATGAAAAAACCGCTTTAATATAGTTAGAGATATTTGACAAAAATTAAGCAAGTATCGTGGCTTGACAAGTAAGAAATTATTTGATAAAACTGATAATACGAATGTAAATAGAACAGATATAAAAGATTGATAGCATTGTTTGTTTCCATGTCAAACTATCGCTCTTACGTAAAACTCACAAAGAGGAGTTTGTGACTTTGCGAAGAAGTAAATGAAACTTAATTTCTTTACAGTAAATTTTACTTATGAAGGGAAAGCTTCACTGGATGACCCCCATGTTTGGATTTTCTTTGATTATGTAATGGGAATAGTGAACCAAAATGACTTCGGAGACAACAGAATAATCCACTGGTACGCGTAAAATTATAGGACGCTCCAAAGTTAGTGAGAGCGTGAGGATAAATGAGGGAATCATTGCATGTTCTTTCACAAGACGTATATGGCTGATATAGCTCACAACCAAGAGACTTTAAATTAAAGAGCATATTCCTGAAAGACCATATACTTTCACATACTAAAATGGTCATTACTTACCCACCTTTCCAAAAACGCTTCAAGGACAGACATTTTTTTTTTAAAAGGCTTAGTGTCACTTGATTCCGCTTATAATATTTACTTGTTACCCGAGGGTTGTTGCCAGACAGAAAGGAGAATTGGAATCTGTGTAGCGAGGATTAATTTCAGTTTCTTTTTTAAAAATCGAATAATTCAGTGTATTAACGGATAATTTATGAAAAGTTCAATATAATTATTTTTCTCGACTCCAACTTTGAAGCTTTGATTTTATTTTTGAACCCAGATTAGGGGTTGTTCAAAATATGAGTTTATGCATTATACCAATGTCGTATTTCAAACTCTGTCAAATTGTGTGAATTTGGCGCTTTTGATTTTTGTATACATTAAATTCAAAAGGTACGTTTAAATCACGCCCGCGCAACACAGACGTACGTATATACATTACATGCAAAGTCACACGCAATGTGTGACGGACAGAGAATCAGTTATTTTATAGTATAGATTTAGCTACGGTAATTGATTGAACATAAATTGAGTCTATTATCAACAAGGTTGTTGATCACCTAGAAAAACAACCTCCTGATCGACAAATATCGAGGCTATCCAAAGGGAACTGGAAACTCGTACCAGGAGTTTTTATTATAGGTGGGCGCAGTCTTAACAATATAAGACACGCAGGTGGCAGAGGCATAAAGAAAACTAAAGAACCTCAGATACAAGGCTGTAAATGAAATCGTGAATAAAGTAATGACCATCAATGGTAGGGATATATAATGTATGGTTGTCAGCAAGTGAAAAAAAAAAGCCTAGTATTCTAACGCCAAATTTAAAATTTCAAATCAGACAAGTACGGAAGTTTATGTAAGAAGTTTTGTTTTGATTTTAACATAGGAGGGAAAATGCGACACTGAAATCAGAAAGCACATCGGAATAGTAACACATTGCATTCCAACAGTTAAACAAAGTACTAAAAATGCAGGAAATGTTCGCTAGGTACAAAGAAAAGTGCTGAACTGCTATGTAATACCTTTCTACCTTTATGGTATTGATTGCTGGACAATTTCCTTGCATATGATGGGAGACCTGCAGATAACAAATGATTTACAGAAGTATAATAAAGAAAATCACAGATACAGCACGTAAGCAAGTAAAAGTTGTTCAGGGAAAATGGGAACCAAAAAGAGATACTTATACTCGAAGTCAAAAAGAGAGGGCTGAAATTTTTGTGACACTTGAGGATGGAGTGATTGGAGAAATTCATACGCGCAGGGCGTATCGAAGGCAGAAGGGATAATGCGAAGCAGTTGTCCACCTACTTGACAAGCTTGTGTGAATGGATGGCCCAACTGGGGATGGTAAGGATAACGAAAAGACAAAGCTTAGATAGGAAGCTGTGGAGGGCCATGATCGCGTATTTCCTGAAGGAACACGGCACCAATTATTCTGAGTGTAATAACAGTCATGGCATCAACAGTGAACTTTGAAGCACTCGATAATAAATTCCTCACGAGAGTGCTCTACTTGTATATCTCAAAGACTTTTGACAAGATGTGGCTGCACAAACTCACCAGCTATAGTCTCTGGAAGAGTCTACGCAATTACCAAGTCCTGTTAGGTTGGACAGTCCTCGGAAGCCCAGGCGATCATCACCCGAGGCTCTCTCCGCGATCCCACTCTTTCTGGGTTTTATAGAAAAATCTGCCTAGGAACATATTCAAATCATTGGCAAACATATACGTACATGATACTACAGTTTATGGGCGCACCCGCAAGAGTCCTGATCAGAGCACATGTCAGAGGTGAGATCAACCTCTAATTCTAACAGCTCAATGGTAGAATAACTGGCTTGCAGCTTTCAATATATCCAAAACCAAGCTAGTAACGTTCCATCATCACTGATCAGCAACTGAGTTTTCTCCAATTATAATGAACGGTTGTACTGGGGCTGCATACTTTGGACGTTTATCAGAACTAAAGTTAACGCCAGACCTCAAATGGAACATGAATATACGTTCCACCATCAAATAATGCTAAAAAAATGGTCGATTCCTTATACTGTATCATGCTTAGTCTGTACTAGAGTCAGATCTGACCAAAAATGCAGTAATACTGTTATATATGGGCTGGGGCTACTCAACCCCCTACTTCCCAGGTTTGACAGCGTTCAGAAATGTTTACGCAACGTTGTAAGGGAGAGGACTTACTTTCCTACCCCACAGCAACTTTCCCCACAGACAGCTACGCAGGCTTGTCGCTATTTCCATGGCAAATGTTCCGACGAGCTCCATTCTTTAGTTCCACAACAAGGTCAAACTTTTCTAGTTTTTTTTTTTTTTTTTTTTAAAGCCTTTCACCCCCAGAAAGGCAATAACAACATTAAGGCACAAAGGATTTCTGCGTGTGGAAGAATATAATAAAAAGAAAAATATGATGCCTCCACACTTTTATCATCGTCATTCCCTTTATAGTCCACTCTGAAAGCTTGTTCACAAGAACCGCTAATTTATGGCACACGCTCCTGTGTGGATGTGTCTTGGCGCACTACAATCTTCGCCTCATCAAGTCTCTGCTCAATTATAACCTATCTTTCATATCCTCATAATACTCACTTCCTCCTCTGATGTCCATAGCACGTGCTTTATTCAATAAACCTCTAATTTCAGTGACTATTGTGCTTTGTATTGGGTGAACATTAGGAAAAAAAACT
>OZ038482.1:87168837-87181337 GCA_964036315.1 Acanthosepion esculentum
ATGCTTAATTTATAAGTTTTCTACGAGAATATTTTACATGAATTAATCGTGGTGAAAAAGTACATGCACAAAATAACAGACCGATTGATTTGTAATGCAAGATATCATTTAAAAGGAAAGTTTAAGAGTTTCTTTTCCTAAGAATAAAATAGAATACACAACGAAAATTGCTAATGAATGTATTTGAGTGTGACGTGTGTTTGTGTGTGAAGCGTTCACAGCCACTTTTGCTTCGGCGTGAAAATTTGATGGCACAAACTTCGAAAGGAGGAAGAGTGTTACTTAAGTGTTCGCTTGTTTTTTTTATACCCCTATGGTTGCTGGTGATATGTTTATTAAGCAACTACAAATGTAAATATTAGGTTTCTTTTACTTCTGAATGTGTTCAATATATAATACAACTAATTACTTGTAAAATCTAAAATTCTTTTGTGATTTAAATAACTCATTTTAAAAAAAAATGATACAGGAAATGTAATCCATGGAAGTAGTGATAGCTGGTTTATTTATTTGCAGCAGCTTTTTATTTTTGTTTCGTTTTTTTCTTTTTTCTACATGAAGCTGATCTTCGTTTTGTCGTTGTTTTCTGTTTCTTTTTTATTAATATTTGCTTCATTGATCTTTTTTCTTATCTCGGTGTTTCGATGTTTTTCAAACTTGGAAGCAAATTATTTTTACGCAATAAATTAAGCATTTCCTCTTTCTACAAAATTCTGTGTAAACAACACAGCCATTCAAAGAATTACAAACGCATACAGTTGTAGATGTTTGATGCAGGAAAAATCAAACGCTTGTCAAAATGCCGACAATTGACTTTTCCGGATATATATATTTTTTCTCTTTGTACACAAATAATGAATAATTTGAACGTAGAATGCTTGACAGAAAATTGTACAAGTCGATATGGCTTCAGTGAATTTGGAGGAAATATTAGCTACCATTTTCTTTTTTCTTTCTGGTTATTTTTTTTATTATATCGTCGTTGTTAATTTCATAGAGGTACCGAGCGGAACAAACGGTTAACTGAATTAGCGAACCAAATTTATATTCCGATTGAAGTCGTTTTCTTGCATCTATGAAAATGCATGCATCCATCTTTGCTTATAGGTTAGATCTGCTACCATGAAACCCAGTACAATTGCATGTCATTTGGCTATGTCGATCTCCTTTATAATCATTGCCCCGAGAAATTCCAACATGATAGTCTGCTATCTACAAAGACATTGAATGGTTTTATTTTATTGAACTTATATCTGATTTCGAAATCGGATGTCTAAAATGGACCTAAACTTCATTAAACGTGTTACGAAAACTCTTTCTCTTTCTTACAAGGTTTATTTCATTGACACATTGCGTGTTCTGAAGTGGCTAAACAAGCCGGTCTTTGTCAGACACGCTTACTAGATACTTGAGAATTGATATACGACAGTAGAGTTACCGGGGAAGGCGCTTTACTGTCGCTTTTAAAGTCATTTCAGTGTTGCCTCTTTCAATTTGTTTTCTATGGTGTTTTCATGCCTTCTCTTGAGAGATTTCAAATCTTCATGATTTAGGACCAACATCCCACATATTTTAACTCCACGTCCTTTTTCTTGGGGTTCCTCTTCAGAACGTCTTTATACCAAAGCCGTGGACATTGTCATTTAGAGACACTTCTCACTACCTGTCTCGTCCAGTGAATATGAACAGACATTACAGAGGTTTGAGACAGCTATAACAATGAAACTAGATAAACTGGAATTTATTCTACCATTTCTTTCTTAAAAGTTATTTCAAATTGTGATACCAAAATAAACTAAAGCGCATCAGAATATTGAAAGATGTATTCTAAAAACTAAATTAAGTGTTAAAAAAACGGAAAATATCATTTGAAACAAGTGCTGAAATTCTTTGTAATATCAATGCTTCTATATGCCAGTGAATGCTGAAAAACTTCCTCACAGCTGAAGAGAAGACTTGAAGCAACAGAAATACGGTTCTACAGAAAGATGCTGAGAATACCATGGATTGAACATATGCGCAATGAAGAATTTCAAGAAAAGTGGAAACAAAAAAATGTATATCGAACCGTCGAAATTTTCCGGACACACAATGAGGAAAGAAGACTTGGAAAATTTGACGATCACAGGGAATACTGAAGCTAGAATGGCAGTGAATTCTCAATTAATTTACCGAAAGATTTTGTGTAAATGGATGGTAGAATAGGAATTTTAGTAAAAATAAGGGAACAAAAATCTGCAAAACGTAGAAGAGCCAGAATCTCTAATTTCCTGAACGTACAGGGCCACATGAAAGAAGTGAATTTTTGTTAACGTCTTAAATGCGATTCTTATTTAGGGACAAACATACGGAAATTTGGGCTGTAAATAAAAGTAGAATGGTGGGGAAATAGCAGAATATTCTGAACATTCATGAGAAAAAGACACAAAGAGAATCTTGTAAGTGGGTTTAAGAAATAATGAAAATTGCTTAATGATGAATATAAAACTGATGCGTAGGTCAGACGTTATTCCATAATCGAAGTCGTAAACTAACACGACTTAGACAGCAACAGTAAGGTGCTAGAGTAAGGTCGGTCGATTTTGGAACGCTGGTATTGCACTTAATTTGAAAGTTAGAGATTGACATGATAAATGATGACAAAAAATATTTTTTCCAAATCCTTACGTTTTTTGAGGAAACTAGTTTGAAGATCAAGTTTAGATTAAACCTTCTAGAACAGTCTTATAGAATTTATAATTTTCTGAAGCTTTACAAATTGTATATGGACAAGATGGCACAATTGCATTATTACTAAATCATTATGCCATCAAGAAAGACCATTTATTCAAAAGGAAATTATACTGAACAATTTAGCTACGTTATGATGTAATATGGTATATAGTGCAGTAGTTTTAGTGCGATTTTCAATAAACAATGCTAATTTAGCACATTTTGTCTTATAAATGGTGCGCAGTAGTATTATGGTGTTATATACACTTTTACCTATTTTTTGTTTTTATTAAGTATGATCTAACAACTTATTCCTTGATCAGCCTTTTGAGAATCTTTTGCAAGTTTTTTTACACACATTTTACTTATCGAATTCAGCAAAAAATATCGGCATATTTTGCTTGTAATGATTCATAATTAGAATTATTTAATTTGAATATATTTTCTACCCGATGTATCTAATAGAAAGGATATCAACTTTATTTGAATTTATTCTTGAAATAGTAAAATTGTGAAGTCATTTTGTAAGCAAAAACAAAAAAGGTATTTCTGTACATTTATTCAGACTATATTTAGAAGTAAATGCTCAAAAGTTGGTAAAAGCTATGAATGTAATTTTTGGTATCATTAATTATGACATCAAATCTGACACTGAATGCAATGTTGATTTTCCTAAGAAAAGTGAAAAATCAACCTGCCTTGATGCTGGAATAATGTTTACGGATATTATTGTGGGCAGTAAAAATTTATAAATCATTCAAATTATCAGTCGAGGATTGTTTCAGGATAAATGCTGAGAATTTTAAATACTTATACGAATTCTTTCTGTGTGATGTAAGTCACAACCAAGATGTTAAAAGCTAAACATATTCAGGCAAGACAATGCTTCTTCGCCTTCTGCGAAATTAACTGCCCACCAAACAAACACAAAGCTTTCAAAGGCACCAAATTAATAAAATGTCTCCTAGACTTTTCAGATATGAATTCAATAAGAAACGTGTGGTCCATCATTAAAAGAAATGTACGCTAGAACTGAAAATAAGGATTCAAGCAAAGAATTGATCTGAGAAATCAATAAAAATTACTGCAAATCGAATCAGTCGAAAAGTCTGAGTAGCTTATGAGCGTTATAGAATGGCAAAGAACTTATATTTTCATATAAAATAATGTATTCATTCTATGATATACTGTGATAGTCACATGTTTCTGAGGACTGTAGGCTTGCGGATATATCACGTTGAAACGCAGGTTCTCGTACGATTACCGAAGTTAAGCCATGTTGTACCTGGTTAGTATGTAGATGGGTGACTACTGGGGAATATTACGTGCTGTAAACTTGGATGTACGTGTGGAGTAATGGATAACTACTTCCTGGCGGATTTCTTATAGTTACCTTTCCACAACCTTTGGGAAAGGTATGAAGTCCCCTCTCCAAGCTATGGGGTAGGACTTGTATTAATAAATCATTATCATCTTTAAAAAAATCGTTACAGTCTAAAACTATTTCTGACATTAAATAACCTGTTAAAGTTTGATTGTTTTTTTTTTTTTTACAGTTTATCAATCTATGCCTTGTGACTTTTAGATTTATTTTTAAATAAAAATAAAATATGTTGTACTTAATTTACTTAATAAAACTTGACACCCCAAAAATTGTTTTATCTATTCTTATTAAAATATTATTTAACTCATCCGATATATTTACTCACAAAAACAAATCTAATCTGAATATTTTATGAAAGTTGGTTGTTTAATAACAATTTTATTTTGAAAACATTAACTTGCATAATAAATCTGACAGCGTACAGTTGTATTACCTTTCTTTCATTGGTTAATTTAGATCACTTAATAGTTGCTTTTGATTAAAATATTCTCAACAAGCTGGAGGCTTCAAATTCTTTTCCAACCCACAAATACTTTCTATTTTTTTTTTATTTCGATCTCTTTCTGTATCTAACTTTTCAAATTTTCTACGTTATATTTGTTCGTGGTAACGAATTTTTCGCCTGAATTTCTTTTCTGTAGCAACCAATTCATTATCTCCGCGTTCTTTTATTTAGCACCCCGAGGGAACTTGAGAACTTAGGTCTAGAATTCCTTCCACATCACATCGTTAAAGATTTCAATTTTAAATTATTCTTGCATGAGCTAAAAAAGTTATCCTTTAACAACACGTTTTTATATATTTATTATGACTGTCGGTTTGACAGGCTGATGTTGGAGTTTTATAGCCACACTTGGAAACTTGCATGGAATGGAGACATAAGGCTCAAAAAACTAATTTAAAATAATGGAAAAAAACTTTCTTTCATAATTTTTTCTTCCATCTTTAGGAGGTTTTTCTTTGGAGATGCGAGATTGTGTAACAAATGTATGCTGTGTTTGAAAAAATGCCCTTGAAAAATGTATTGGCCCACTTCTTGCGCTAAATACAATTTAAATACTTTTTATTTCACACTGCATCTTGACTGCCATGTACTTGTAAAATTTTCAGCATATGCTAATTATTGAGTCTTTTATCTGCCTTTTAACGTAAATTCTTTTAACTTCATCATTGGCCCGGCTGATGAAACTGGACTTCAAACATTTGAGATAGAGAATTGAAGAATTAGCAAGTAAACACTACCTATGTAGATGTTTACCAGAAGGTTCATTTTGCTTCAAATGTAGCACAATGACTGTGTAACGTGGGATCTTACGCATATGTTGGACCAGAGTCCAATAATATTTTAGTCTCATCGGTGCTTCCCTGACAGGGAACGTTTAAGACGACGAGGATTGTGTTCAAACTTTTCCACCTCGCACCAAGCAAGAAGCCTAATTTTGCATGCCAAAACGTAACAGTTATTATTTTATAGATCATAGTGAACCATCTTTGACCTCAATCATTATGGCTGATGCTAACATCCAAAAGAGAAACGCCATTTTAGTATCAAGTTTACTACTGACATGAAGTGGTGTGATTATATTGAATCAATTACTAGGTCTGCTCCTAAGAAAGTTGGTTCACTGTATCATGCTAGTCAATTGTATAAATATTTCTGTGGCAGTTGTTCTAATGAGCTCTCCTCCTTGGTACCTCGACCGCATAAATTTAAGCGTACTACTCGATTGGCAAATTGGCTTATTATATGTTTGAAATAGATGTAACCGTAAGTTCTAATAGTTTTTTTCTCGCATTTCTCATAGGTGGAACTTTTTCCGATTTCTTACTTCACTGCCAACTAAGATATTCAAAGATTTAAATGCAATATCCATCACCATCTTCAACCTTTCTGAATCCTGCTATATTATTGTCTTTTCTCCTCACTAAAGTCTTCTGATTTTCTTCCACTCCCAATAAACCCTTTCGTCTTAGTGGCATTATCGCCTTTCTTGTGGTGAAATGATTAAAAACGTAACATGTGTTATGGGACAAGGACATGGATTATTTAATGTTTGGTTTGAGAAAAATGCATTTCTTTTAATACAAGAGGCTGCTAAAATGACCCAACCAAGAAGAAATCCCACACACAAGAAAAAATTGTGATGTGGTTTGGGCTGTGAAATTCCTAACAACACTTGATTCATATTAAATGCTCTATTAAATAATCTAGAAACTGGTTACTCGACTTGATATTAGAAAGACTTGGCCCTTGTGAATCGTCTAACCGCCCCATAAAATGCATCTATTTTGTGGAAATTTTGATTATGGATTTAATCTTGATATGCCATGCGTCTAGGATATTTATTCTGCCCCATCTTTTGACCAGTTGGAAAAATTTAAATTTAAACATTTGGGATAGAGATTTTCGGTATTAGCAAGTAAACACTATATCTGTTCAATTAGTTTTTTTACATTTAGCATATGAAATTTGCATGCAAATATAGATATTTGCCAAAACGCTAATCCTGTTCCAAATGTCACACAAAGCCCACTTAAAGTGAGATCCCGTGCTTGCGCGGAATTGGTCCAAAGCATTTCTTGAACAAAGATCATGCATCTCTTTTACCCCCCCACCTCATTGTTGTTCTTCCATTCTTTCATTCAAATACATCAACCTGGTTACTCGCTGTTTTTCCCTTGCTCCTCTTTTCTGCAGTATGCTTTGTGTGTGTTCAATTCTCCAAGCTTTCCTTCCTCATGTGTCGCAGAAATTTAAATTTTCATTCTGATTGTATTTCAGTTTCCTTAAAGTTCTTATTTTCTTTAAAACTTCATTGTTAATAACGTGTTATGTTCATTCTATTCTTAGTATTTTTCGGTAGAATCAATTCTTTGTCCCTTCAAGCGCTTCCTTCATTTGTGAGGAGATTGTCCAGCATTCACCTCCATTGAGGATATTAGATATTATATAGCTTAAAGAGTGCTGAACTGCTGACTAAAGAGGGAAAAACTGTACTGACGATCTGTCTATCTACCTTTCTTTCTGAGTAATTTCTTAGACATTTAATTTACTATGACAGTGCGTAAGTTTCTTTCTCTTCTTTCTTTCTTTCTTTTATAGTCTTAAAATTACTCTGGGTGACCTTCGTATAACTGTCTTCATTAATTGCCTTGTATTTAATACCTCCTCCATCTTTGGTCCATTCATCTGACACAGACGACCGTTATCGAACTTGTGTAATTGCTTCTGCCATCCCTATTACTCGACATTCCAAACAATAATAAAATAATTACACTTTGGATCTCACCAGTTGCACTGGAGTATTAGAGACTTTCTTTACATGCAGAAACAAGTTAGCTCAAAGGTTTGCTATTTCTTTTTATTCTGAACGAAGAATGAGAACTCTCTCTCATATATATATATATATATATATATATATATATATATATATATATATATATCAAGAACAATTTTATGGGAAATAAGAATGACAAAGTGGAAAACGTTTTCGTGTGACGCGTTTTGTTCTTTAGGACTACATCGGACTAAGTTTGCTTATATCGATGCATTTACACATGCACACGGAGGAAAGAAAAACGCTGAGAATTTTAAATTTAAAAATATTTTTAATGTATTTTGGGTATATAATCTAACAACTCAAGAAGAAACCTCAAGAACTTTAAATAAAAGATTATATGAACACAAAAGGGAAATTTTACAAAAGAACACATTAAACGCATTAGTTGCTCACTATAATAAAACTGACCACAATTTTGATTTTAATAAATGCTACTCTAATTAAGAGAAAACAATTTACTAACATGAATTTTTTTATAAAATATTTGAATCACTAGGTCATCCACAATAAATTTGCGTCCAGGTTCTTACAACGTTTCACTATTCTTGGTATATATTCTATTGTCCCAGTGTGGGGTATTTATTAACAAAAGTGATGTAAATATGAACAAAAAGAGAATCTTTTATACCCAAAACACATAAAAAAAAATGAATATTTTTAAATTTAAAATTCTCGGCGTCTCTCTTTCGCTTGTGCGCATGCGTAGTCGCATTAAAGTGAATGTGAACTTTGTCTGATGAAGTCCTAAATAAAAAAATTATTGACCGATTTTATAATTGTGCTATTTTTGCATTATATCAAGTATTAAGAATATAGCATCTAGACTTCGCAAATTGGAGGAGAGTTATTAATAATGATGTTCTGACTTCGAATTCGCAGTTATCTTCTTTTAACCTTTTTTTTAATTCTTAAATGTACTTTTTATTACATAAAATTTGGTGAGGAACAAGCAAATTTTCCATATTGAAAATGCGGCCCAGAGAAAAAAGAAATTTGGGAACCACTACCTTAAAATAAAGAATAATGTAAATAGTTCCCTCTGTCTACATCAAAATGTATCTCTAGCGAAATGCGGAGTGTTCAGTTGACTTTGCAGTCCATGCTTGTTTTATAGAAATTATCATAGACAAGATAAGATAAAATTAATTGCAAATATTTTTCTCTTACAAGAGAAAAAAAATCATCTTTTGCATTGTAAGTAACTTGTTCTCGAGAAATAATTGCAGATAATTTTTTTTAATGGGGTCTATCAATTTGAATCAGTGCGTTCATTATGAAAAGAATCTCAAAGAACGGTGTATTGTTCGACAGTCATATTCCAGCAGGACAATTGAAGACAAAACCAGTAGGAAGGATATAGACAGAAATATTGTATTAAAAGACATCAGAAAATTAATATATACTATTCTGGATAAATAACAATGCAGGTTTGTTTTATTTCTGTCTTTTTTATGAAGACACGCGATGTTTTATTTCGAAATGCTCAAGAATGTTGTCTCAATATAAATGTATTGATAAAAACTTTGTTAATGTGAATCTCCTTTCATTGGAATTATTACTTATTGCATTAGCCCTGCTTCATTGTTCGAATGCATAAATAATCTATTAATATTTACTAAGCTTAGAACACCCAGTGAGGACGCAATTCATAGGAGTAATAAAGATCAACGCATGAATCTGTTTCATCATTGTTCTAGTGAGAGATTCCCTGATATTTATTAAGCTCAGAAAAGTAAAATCTCCCAATTACAGGACTCTCACTGAATGAATATGGACCTCAAAACGAGGTAACAATCTGCGTTTCTCGCAGATCGGTCTGTGACAGGATACGCACGTATGTTATTAATCCTAAAATGACGGGAAATGTTTACATAAATGTACACGCTCAATAGGTAAAAACAAGCCCATTCATTTTTTTAAGGATAGTTTTATTAAGTATAAAACTATCGCTATAATTTTTTTTATTAAACTAATCTCACGCAAGGCGATAAAGCCACTCAGATGTAAAGGATAACAAAGAAAGAAGGAAACTGAGAAGACATTGGGCTATTAAGACAAAAATTCAATGGGGGATTAGATAACTATTAACTTTGCATACAAATCTTTGAAGATTGGCAGGAAAGCAAGAAACCACAAGAGTTCCTCAAGCGAGAAGTGCGAAAGAAGAAACCATTGGCAGAGTATTTATACAATACAATGAAGCTTAGCAGCCAATCTATTACCGCACTTAAATTCGTAAAGTCGATATACCAAATCGAAACATCATCAGAACAATTACCATGAAAGTATTAATTAGAAAAAGAAGGAAAAGTTAAGTAATATTCCGGCTGTGGGGAAAATGACTGAAAATGCCAAATCTGAAGAAATGATTTTGCAGATTTGTTTCTTTGGATCTATAAAAAAAAATGATAAATTTGAGAATTTCACTATTTTTATATTATTAAAAATTTAAAAAAATAAAAGAAAATGGTAGGTTCGTAAATTTCATTTTTTTTCTGTTAATGTTATGAGATTCCTCGAAGCATTCCATGCATATGTGAGTTAGGCATCATTTGTACAAAGTCGCCACCATTTTCGCATCTTTTCTGATCGTGGAATGTGCATACAGAAAGAAAAAAATGACCGTTCCTTTTGCCCCTCCAGAATGTACGTGACACCTTCTGCCATGCTTTATATTTCGGGAGTCAGATAAGATCGAAAACGGGGTATTACTGCTATATATGGGCTGGAGCTGCCCAACCTCCACTTTCCACCCTTGACAGAGTTCAAAATCGTTTCCATGCTTTTGCGGGGAAAGACTTTCCACCCTACAGACAATATCCCTTAAACGAAACGTTTTTAGCCTCTCGCTACACTATTACTACTTTCATGGGACATGTTCCGACTGTTTTAATTCTTTAGTACCACCGGTTCAGACTTTACAGCTGCTGCGTAAAGTAAGCCGAGATAAGGCCGATAATCCTCAGTATGCGAGCAAATCACTCACATATACAGAGTGTTCATATAGTTCGTGTGCACTTTAAAAAATGTATAACATTATTTGTATTTGCGATAGAAATAATCTGTAAAAATGTTATAAAGTTTAATGTACCTAGTTTTAAGTATAGCTAAAATAACAAATTTGATTTCAGGCATTACTGGAAATCAGTTGGCAAATGTTTTCCGCGAACTGCAAAGTCGTATTACCCTTTGTATTGCTAATGGTGGAGTACATGTGGAAACTTAAATAAAATTTCAATAAAACCTTAAAAAAATATAGATTTACTTCTTTCTAATCTTTTTTTACAAATTATTTCTATCGCAAATACAAATAAAGTTATAATTTTTTTTAAAGTGCACACGAACTTTATGGTCACCCTGCATATTACCGTACATTTTTTCCACGCATAGTTGTTCCTCGCGTGACGGACATACATGCAGATCGTCTTATCCAGCGGACAACACACATTTGGTATAATTATAATCTGTTAAAATTTTCAAATCATTCCCTGTTTAGCTTTAGTCGTGGGGGAAAGCATTTGTAAAGCAAAAGATAGTCAAAGTACTTCCGGCAAACAAATTGATATTAGTTAACAAATATTTATTCGCCGCCATAGTTGACGTAACGGTTGTCCACGTAGGAAATGGCTGGTAAATTTCAATGCCTCCAAAACAAAACTGTTCTCACTTAATCACTAGAGAGAAACTTTCCTGTCCGCCATCAGCATGGCTGATACTAGACTCATGGAGAGCAACGCACTGAGCCTTCTTTGTCTCACGTTTTTAACGGACTCTCGGTGGAACGTCTACATCGAATCAATAGCCACATCTATTGCAAGGAAAGTTGGATTACTGTGTCGTGCCAGAAGGTTTTTCTCGTCAGTCCATCTTGCATACTTACAAATTTACCATTCGCCTGTGCATTGAATACTGTTGTCATATCTGGTCTGGTGCTCCTGCTATTCATCTCTAGGTTCTTGAAAAAACCCAAAGAAGGATCTGCAATGTAATCGACCCTGACTTGGAATCTCGACTTCAGTCACTCTCTCACTGACGTGACGTGGCTTCCCTCTATCTTTGCTACAAATATTTTCATAGCAACTTTTTTTGCTTGGTCCCCGGACTACGTTAGTTTAAGCGTGCTACTAGAATGGCATCTAGGTCCGACACTTTTACTGTTGAAATAGTTAAATGCAATCGCCACTTTTACTCCAACTGTTTCTTTTCTTGCACTCCCCGCCTGTAGAACTCCCTTACGTTTACTTGCTTTTCTGATAACTCCGTTTAAAATGTTAGAAGATGGCAATTGACGTTTATAATCTTCAATGTTCTTGAACCCTGTTCAGCTTTTATCCTTTCCTCGGTCTTCACTAAGTCTATTCTCTAACCTCCACTCCCTGTAAACGCCTGCGTACCAGCGGCATTCCCGCCTGGCTTGGGGTGAAACGATTAAAAAGAAAGATAAGATAATCTTCTTCAGATGATTGTTCTAATTCCAGCAATGCGTAATATAACTGTATCATCTTCTGAAAAACATGAAACAAAATCGTCTTTGTGCTCTGTCTCACGGCCAATCATATAATCCATGCTCATATCATTGATGTGTCCTATTAGACCGAGAAAAGAGTTCATTCACACACAGCAATTTATCCTTCTACGCTTAACCGGTAAGGTCAGGAGTCGCAATCTCCAACAGCCGTGATTCCTATATCTCATAATGGACTAACGTTGTACTTACAATAATAATTATCGTTTCTCTTACGTGTTTCCTCCTCCTTATATCATCGGCGCCGAACATTGCCTTGGATCACCTCTTTACTTTTTATTAATTCGAATACATTGACCTTACTCAGCTGTCCATACTCGTGCAGGCCTATAATACTGTGTATTCTAAGTGCTATTCAAAAGTTGAGGAAATTTAAACGGCACATTCAAATCTAATTTCAAAGGTAGACCTCGACTAATACAAGAGGATGCAGAAAAGCATCAATTTCCCAAAATTAATATTGTGACAAGCTGTGCTGAGAAATATTCATCGCAATTCCGCATAGTAATCATATTTTTTCTCTTTTTGAAATTGATAG